>JAFBMS010001406.1:0-41756 GCA_019788955.1 Albula glossodonta
CCCCCCCAGGCCCCGCTGCAGAAATCCCACTCGCCTCCCGCCTCAGGAACTCTTCCTGAATTCCTACCCACTTCTCTGTGGACCCTGCATGCAGATTCACACAGCTTCCTTATGTCAGGATGGGTCATTTTACACAATTCCTTAAAATGAGAGACAAACCCCTACCAGTTGTAGGGCAGTTTCCCGTCCCTCTCAAATGAGGCGAAATTCACAAAGGTCCCGGCTCCACACTCCCTGAAAAACAGCACAGGTGTATTCAGTCAGAACACAGTCACAGACCTCCAGCCTGTGTGAATACTCTCACTACTGATGGAGGAAAGAGGAAAGTTCAATTCAACCAAAAATGGGAGGAGCTACCATATAGCACCAGTGACTCAATTATTTGGACCAATGACAGCATTGGCTGTGAAGAGAAAATGATTCATTGATTGGTGCAAAGGGTAGCCATCACTGGCCTTCTGCAAGGGTTTTGTTCTAATCCAGATAAGGCTGAAGTGAGTTCACTGTGGGCCTGACTACTTTGTGGGGAACAGAAGCTGGAGACCACACCAGGTCTTTTATCCATTTTAGGAAATTAATATGCAAATTACCAATAAAGAAAATAAAGAAAATCATAACAATTTAAAAAATATGAAGGAAATAAAACTTCTGCTAACAAACACTATCACTGGGATTAACCTGACAGTATGCCACAGGGCAAAATATGTTGTAACATTGCAAACAACATTTATTCAAGTGAAGCATTTCTCAGCTCTCATTTGGGAACAGTGGTTCCCACTTCCTCTTCTAAGAGGAAACCACTCAGAGGAAACCACTAATGCTGAGTCCTGTTGACTACACAAGGCAGCACTGAGCCTTTTCATGTACTGTAGGATTGTTACGCTGTTGTGGGCTGAGACTATTAAAACATGAATAATACTTCCACACAAATCACAGGCAGTCAGCCTCATCTAACCATCAGTGCTGAAAATGTGTGACCACCAAGTCATTTTGCAGACACTCTTATCGAGGGCAGCTGAAAACAGGAGAGCACAAGTCCACCTGAGTAACCAGACTTGGCAGAGAACACTATCAGACCAGTGAGTGTGTGTGCCAGTGCTGGCAGTTACCTGGCCAACTGCAGATGTTTCTTGCGAAGCACGAGGAAGATGAGGATGAGGAGGCTAACTAGCAGGATGCTGAGGATGGCCAGCGCCGAGATGGCTGCAATGCTGGGGTTCATCTCTCGGGCTGGAACAACAGAGACCACACACCCCAAACTCAATACAGCTCATAGACCACACCCCAAACTTGGGCCTAAGGCCAATGAAAATCCTGCAGTCTGTGGGCCTAGGACCAACCGCAGTGATGTGGGACATTACAATCTGAGTTGTGATCATTACCAGAGTAGATTTCTGTCATTTATACAGCCCAATCAAGAATCTACTAAAAAAGCAGTGAACAAAATGTACTTCCAGGTTGATTTTGACTAGGATAACACATAACAAAATAAAAACACTGAAGCCATATAGGAGCTTAAAATATTGTGGACAGTACCCCAGTACCTAAGACTTCGTATTGTACAAATCCTTTTGATGTTCCTGTCCAAATTTGCCACATTTCTGTAAATTCTCTTCTAGGAGTCATAAATACAAAATTTTGCAAGTTGTAGGATGAATCAATTTTCTATTATGAATGCCTTGATTTGAACACTGTTTTTGTGATTATTTAATGTTGCAGACCTATAGACACTGCAGCTAGCCAAGGAAAGGATATGAAACAAATCTACAAAACCTAGTTGTTTCATATCCAGAAAGTCCTATGAAGAAGTCTGTCAGATCACAGGAAGGATATTAACAGGGCACTGGAAAGACTGACCCTGTATTTACAGTTAACATGTATATGAACAGTCTCTCCAACACTTATTGTTTAGAATATTTGAGAGTATCCAGCTGCACTCTGATATGGGCACTCTGGGTGGGCACTCTGGGGTGGGCACTCTGGGGTGGGCACTCTGTGGTGGGCACTCTGGGGTGGGCACTCTGGGGTGGGCACTCTGGGGTGGGCACTCTGAGGTGGGCACTCTGAGGTGGGCACTCTGTGGTGGGAGTGACCTGGGGTGGAGATTGTGATGTAGGAGGGCTCGCTGGGTGGGGTTACCTGGGGTGGAGATTGTGATGTAGGAGGGCTCGCTGGGTGGGGTTACCTGGGGTGGAGATTGTGATGTAGGAGGGCTCGCTGGGCGGGGTTACCTGGGGTGGACACTGTGATGTAGGAGGGCTTGCTGGGCGGGTTACCTGGGGTGGAGACTGTGATGTAGGAGGGCTTGCTGGGTGGGGTTACCTGGGGTGGACACTGTGATGTAGGAGGGCTTGCTGGGTGGGGTTACCTGGGGTGGACACTGTGATGTAGGAGGGCTCGCTGGGTGGGGTTACCTGGGGTGGAGATTGTGATGTAGGAGGGCTCGCTGGGTGGGGTTACCTGGGCTGGACACTGTGATGTAGGAGGGCTCGCTGGGTGAGGTTACCTGGGGTGGACACTGTGATGTAGGAGGGCTCGCTGGGCGGGTTACCTGGGGTGGAGACTGTGATGTAGGAGGGCTCGCTGGGCGGGTTACCTGGGGTGGACACTGTGATGTAGGAGGGCTTGCTGGGTGGGGTTACCTGGGGTGGACACTGTGATGTAGCAGGGCTCGCTGGGCGGGGTTACCTGGGGTGGAGACTGTGATGTAGGAGGGCTCGCTGGGTGGGGTTACCTGGGGTGGAGACTGTGATGTAGGAGGGCTCGCTGGGTGGGGTTACCTGGGCTGGACACTGTGATGTAGGAGGGCTCGCTGGGTGGGGTTACCTGGGTGGAGACTGTGATGTAGGAGGGCTCGCTGGGTGGGGTTACCTGGGGTGGACACTGTGATGTAGGAGGGCTTGCTGGGTGGGGTTACCTGGGGTGGACACTGTGATGTAGCAGGGCTCGCTGGGCGGGGTTACCTGGGGTGGACACTGTGATGTAGCAGGGCTCGCTGGGCGGGGTTACCTGGGGTGGAGACTGTGATGTAGGAGGGCTTGCTGGGTGGGGTTACCTGGGGTGGAGATTGTGATGTAGGAGGGTTCGCTGGGTGGGGTTACCTGGGCTGGACACTGTGATGTAGGAGGGCTCGCTGGGTGGGGTTACCTGGGGTGGAGACTGTGATGTAGGAGGGCTCGCTGGGTGGGGGTACCTGGGGTGGACACTGTGATGGAGGAGGGCTCGCTGGGTGGGGTTACCTGGGGTGGACACTGTGATGTAGGAGGGCTTGCTGGGTGGGGTTACCTGGGGTGGACACTGTGATGTTGGAGGGCTCGCTGGGTGGGGTTACCTGGGGTGGAGACTGTGATGTAGGAGGGCTCGCTGGGTGGGGTTACCTGGGGTGGAGACTGTGATGTAGGAGGGCTCGCTGGGTGGGGTTACCTGGGGTGGAGACTGTGATGTAGGAGGGCTTGCTGGGTGGGGTTACCTGGGGTGGACACTGTGATGTAGGAGGGCTCGCTGGGTGGGGTTACCTGGGGTGGACACTGTGATGTAGGAGGGCTCGCTGGGCGGGGTTACCTGGGGTGGACACTGTGATGTAGGAGGGCTCGCTGGGCGGGGTTACCTGGGGTGGAGACTGTGATGTAGGAGGGCTTGCTGGGTGGGGTTACCTGGGGTGGACACTGTGATGTAGGAGGGTTCGCTGGGTGGGGGTACCTGGGGTGGAGACTGTGATGTAGGAGGGCTCGCTGGGCGGGGTTACCTGGGGTGGAGACTGTGATGTAGGAGGGCTTGCTGGTTGGGGTTACCTGGGGTGGAGATTGTGATGTAGGAGGGCTTGCTGGGTGGGGTTACCTGGGCTGGACACTGTGATGTAAGAGGGCTCGCTGGGTGGGGTTACCTGGGGTGGACACTGTGATGTAGGAGGGCTCGCTGGGTGGGGTTACCTGGGGTGGAGACTGTGATGTAGGAGGGCTCGCTGGGTGGGGTTACCTGGGGTGGAGACTGTGATGTAGGAGGGCTTGCTGGGTGGGGGTACCTGGGGTGGACACTGTGATGTAGGAGGGCTCGCTGGGTGGGGTTACCTGGGGTGGACACTGTGATGTAGGAGGGCTCGCTGGGTGGGGGTACCTGGGGTGGAGACTGTGATGTAGGAGGGCTTGCTGGGTGGGGTTACCTGGGGTGGACACTGTGATGTAGGAGGGCTCGCTGGGTGGGGTTACCTGGGGTGGAGATTGTGATGTAGGAGGGCTTGCTGGGTGAGGTTACCTGGGGTGGAGACTGTGATGTAGGAGGGCTTGCTGGGTGGGGTTACCTGGGGTGGACACTGTGATGTAGGAGGGCTCGCTGGGTGGGGTTACCTGGGGTGGAGACTGTGATGTAGGAGGGCTCGCTGGGTGTGCTGTAGCTGTAGCTGGTCACACTGCAGTTGTAAGTTGTGGAGGGCTGCAGGTCAGCAACCATTGCCACGTGTGAGTGGACCGACTGGGGCTCCCTCGTCTGTGGGGTGACACACGGCCGACTCATTAGTTATGTAATGCACAGATGGTCACACCAAGGACAACAGCATGAAGTCACTGATGTAAATGGACATAGATACATGTGTCTCAGGAGCTACAAATGATCCCACAAAAATTCCCATCTTCTTTAACACAGCAGAAATTCCCATCTTAAACACAGCAGAAATTCCCATTTTAAACAGAGCAGAAATTCCCATCTTAAACACAGCAGTAATTCCCATTTTAAACAGAGCAGAAATTCCCATTTTAACACAGCTGCTCAGTCGGCTGTCACATTCACTGGAGCGACTCCCCAACAGTCCCCAGCCCCGCCCCGCACAGGTGGTACTAGACTGGGTTATACACGGTAATCCTGTGCTCTGTTTTTCACAAAGTAAAAATCATTTTAGAAACAGTGTAGTCCTTATTCTTCATTGCTATAGTGATTTTGAAATGAAACTGAAAATGAGGCAGACCTTTTGGAAATTAATTCATAACTGCCGGCCTCATTTATCCCAGGTATTTGGCCAAGGGATATATGGCTGTGGATCTAAAATGTGCTCCTGGTTTAAAAACCTTTTGCCAGCTAAATCTGGGCCAGCTGAGCCAGGCTAATTGCACCACTTGGCTAATTTACACACATGGGACAAGTCTGAAAGAAAAAAAATGAAACATTCTGTCTTCACAGTGACCTGCAAGGAAATATGTTTGGCATTCTCCCGCTGGCTGCATGAATCCGTCTGGTTTGGCTTCCTGCATGTTTAATAACTCTGATTACACAGGAGCTGCTCTCACACCCCAAAGGACATCGCATTCTCCTGTCAGAAACATGTGGCAAGTCTGAGACTACACAGTGCGCCTCTCTCCAGGCTGTGATGCTGCTTTGTGATAGCACAATGCTATTATCACATGCTGCACTAAACAGATGCAAGAGATGCTTGTCCCGACTACTTAAGCAAATGGCGCTCAAGCACCATCTTTACAGCCAATAACAGGTTCTTTACAGTAAACCATCAGCTATCAGCTGTTTTATAATTACCACTGGTATACTCTAAGATTTACGCTAGGCTGAAAGTAAGTGTGGTGGTCCAGAGGAAACACCTCAGACAGCATTTACACCGTATTTAAAGTGCCACTTTTCACAACACCATCCAACACATTTCTCTCTCTGGAAAAATCTTCCATAAGTCTCCATTTGACTCCGGCACTGTCTAATTATCAGTCACTAAGTCTTAAGCAGTATGAAAACACCACTATCTCTTTTCCTGTGCTCATTGTGTTTGCGTTGGTGTTTGTGCTGGCACTGCGGGTGCCGGTGTCTTACTTTCAGGTCTTTGCTGGGCCGGACTTGCTTGCAGAGCACCTGGTAGAAGTCCACCACTCCTTCCTCCACCCAGAGCAGAGTCACAGATGAGTGGGTGGCGTTCACAGCATATAGAGACTTCGGAGGTGCTGGTTCTGTTTAAAAACCACAAGCCAGTTTTCACTGCAGTTCAAACAGGCAGACAGCTCCGTCACAGCCAGAGAATCTCCTATAAATAGTGCGCTACTTTCATTTTAGAAATAAAAAGGAGAACACGGCTTGTTTGGGGCGCTTTTCTTGCCAAAGGAAGGAAGCCTTTGTAGGTTTTCTGTATTGCACTTAAATGTTTAAGATCAACAGAGAACATTGGTATATATAGAGTGTGGGAAGACTGCTTGATAGTGCAGCTTTTCTGCAACAGGGTTACTGTGATAAGCATGCTACTGTGATAAAAGAACACTATATACTAAAATATTGTTTATTGAAACACACAATGACAGGGGCAGAATATCTGACAGTTTTCTCATGCAGTAGGACACTGCTCTTCACTTACTACATTTTTACACTTTCTCACTGCGCCACTTTCACACAAACGCAATAATACGATGATGTCACCACAGAAAGCACAGGGCGGGTAAGCTTGCAGGAAAAGTCACTGTGCCATTTTCACAACAGAATGTGAATCTTAGTGTCATTTCAACAGTTAAACAAACCAAAACTTCCACCTTATGAACACAAAACCTTGTGATATCACCAGTGCATTCAACTCAAGCTGCCAAATGAAATATTACATTTGGATAAAAACGTCAGCTAAATGACTGTAATGTAACATAATGCTATTCTGCTGTGTTCACCCGTTTAGTGAAGTGCTTTATTTTCATGATCTCCTTGCTTTTAGCCTCAGGACCTTAAGATTTAAACCCTCATAAATCTGGTCCCAGGCAGGGTACTCTGACCACTGACCCCACACTCCTCACCCTTATATGGTCCAAACTACAGTCTATTCGATTTCACCTTTCCAGTCCCTGCATGCTTAACACTACTGCCCCGGCCTCTGTATGGCACGGTCCGTGTGGCTGTGAGAGGGCATGCAGAGTTGAGCATCCCAGGGCCCCCTGGGGCAGCACTGACCTAGTTTAATGATGTGTGGCATGGAGGTGTTCGTGCCCTTCTCAGTGCAGGCCGTGACCGTCAGGTTGTAGATGTCTCCAGGGGGCAGGGCCAGTGTTGCCATCATGACTGTGCGTGTCACCTGGGGGAGCAGCAAAGACCTGTCAATCAATCTAAGTGGATCACTCCAATAAAGGAGCTTGCCTTCCACACCCATTCATCAAAGAGTAATTTGGAGTTTTAAAGCACAGGTCAGTCAGTACAGACACCTCATCTTTCACTGGTTTTTCACTCAGGATTGAGGTAACTGATCTGGGTTCAGTTTGACTGTGGTTCCAGGTGTCCCTTAGCTCCTTGCTGACGTGTCTCTGAAACCCCTGCAGTCTGTGTGTCCCTCATTCCCAGGGCAGCAGTGTGCTGTGTGACACCCCAGCTACCTGCACAGGGCGTTCTCTCAGGACCTCCAGAGTGGCCTGTGCACTTTGCCACAATGGTCTGCTTTTCGTTTGCAGCTGCTGCATGGGAAGGCTGTGCTTTGGAGGGCAATTAGTAAGATGCCTTCTGTGTCCATAAGGGTCTCTGTGTTTATTTAGTGAAAAATTCCTTAATTACGGCAGATCTTTCTGCAGTGATGGCAGCTGAGTGAAAGAGGAGAGCTCATTATGCGTCTCAGAGCTGGAGCAGGAGCAGGGCCACTGCTTCTCTACCTGCCCCAATTCAATTAGCTTCCAAAAGAGCGCTGACAGCACCGTCAATATCTCATCTCTAATGGCCTAATTAAGCGCTGCGCGTCGTCCTGCTCCACACCGGCTGACGGGGAAGTGGAAAGATAGCCTGCACTACAGTAAGGAAGTCAGAGGAAGCCCCCGGGACAGACTCACATCCGCTGAGATTCGCCTCTTCGATCCTTTCTTGCCCTCAGCGACCACCAGCCAGTGCAGCAGGCGGGAGTGGGAGAGGTCGGTGAAGATGTCTCCGTAGGTCCAGCGCACGTACAGCAGACTGTTGGAGTAGTGCACTGAGGAGATGTGCGGGGCCTCGGGTGCTGCAGACATACACACACACACACACACACACACACACACACACTCCACAGTCAGCTCACCTGTACCATAACAGTACAGCAACAGCTCCAAAATTCTTTCAGTAATAATGGCATCTAACAACAAAATAATCATTAACATGGTTAAAATCCTTATTTTGTCATGAGTCTGTGTGTATATGCTTTAATTTTTGGCAGTACCTGTGATGAAGCTCACTGTCGCTGTGTCGCAGCAGCTAAGGGCGGGCTCACCCCACGTAACCATGGTGACACGGAAGTTGTAGTACCAGGCAGGCAGCAGATCGGTCACTCTCTGTAAGGGAAGAGAGTCACACGGTAACACTCCGACCTCCATCTTATACAGCCTGTCTGTTAGCGCTCCCTGGTGGCCTGGCTGGTCACATGTCTGCCACTGAGCTGGGGGCAGGAAAGGGGGGGGTGGCAGATGGCCGTATGGGATGTGTCATCATCTCCTCTATGGCTGTCTGACATCACTGTTGATTCACCATAATGATGAATTTATGAAAAAGGCCATGCAATGAGAAATCACTGCTCCACTAACTTCCAGCTTGCACCCGACATAGACAGATAAGCACAAAAAGATACATTTGAGAAGATCACAACATTTGGTGCTGAGAACAAGCCAATCAGCTCGGGTCATCTGGACCAGATTAATAAAGGTAGAGCATATGGATTAAAGGCAGAGGAATGGAGCTCCGTCTGGATACACACTGCAGCCCAAACCCTCACACCCATAAACTCAAATTACACTGTAATGAATTATAATTATAATCTAATCCTCCATATTTTACAGCTGATAAGGTCAGAGGGGTGAGAGGTAATTAGGCTGTGCATACTGTCCCGCTAAGATCAGCTCTGCGTGTGTCTTCATCCCCACAGGACACTGTGCACCAGCGTTATGGTGTGCATTCATAACCTACATGTTCTGAAGATTGAAATCAATGAAAAACCTTGTTGCACCAGGATAAAAAGGAAAACATTTCTGTACATCTCAAATATAATAGTCAATACCACGTCAGGGATAGCTGTGCACATTTTCAAGCAAAATTATTTAAAATGTGAATCATCCTTATTTTACTTTTATTTCCAAATGAATTACTTCAGAACATGGGAGGGTAAGTGGTGAAGACAGTGGTAGACCCTGACTTCCTCATTAGACTCCAGCGCTGCAGTGACACCCTGTGGGACTCTGCATGAGCTAGTGAGCGTATGGCTGAGCCGAGGCTGTGTGCGGGATCGTTACCACAGAGGCGGTGACAGATGCGGTGGCAGCGATCTCGTAGTAGGTGGTCCACTCGGAGGTGAGCGTGACGGGGTTGAAGAAGAAGGTCTGCAGGATGTACTTGCGGAAGGCGACGTGGTATGGCCTCTGCCAGCTCAGGATGACAGCCGTAGGGCTCAGCTGGTGCACCATCAGGTCCTGCACCCCCGTGGGCTCTGAACAGCCAATCACAGCCCAGTAATACATTACCACACCATCAGTGTCATTAAACATAGGGGGCTGCATATGATCAAACACACTAATCTCTGTTAGAATGAGAGCAATTCAATCAGAACTGACTTGTTTTTGCACAATGCAACAATTTTATGAGCATTTCCATTGTTACATTACATAAGCTTCAGCCTTATGGTGCTCTGGATACATTTTTGGAACCATAAATGAACACAACTGATGTCACAACCCTTCTATTCATGTGCACACTCATGAAAGGAAATATGAATATGTAGTTTAATAGCAGCCCTGCTTCTCTCAGTGAGGAGGGCCTGTTCACAGCCCTGCTTCTCTCAGTGAGGAGAACCTGCTCACAGCCCTGCTTCTCTCAGTGAGGAGGCCCTGTTCACAGCCCTGCTTCTCTCAGTGAGGAGGCCCTGCTCACAGCCCTGCTTCTCTCAGTGAGGAGAACCTGCTCACAGCCCTGCTTCTCTCAGTGAGGAGAACCTGCTCACAGCCCTGCTCCTCTGAGTGAGGAGGCCCTGCTCACAGCCCTGCTTCTCTCAGTGAGGAGGGCCTGTTCACAGCCCTGCTTCTCTCAGTGAGGAGAACCTGCTCACAGCCCTGCTTCTCTCAGTGAGGAGGCCCTGCTCACAGCCCTGCTTCTCTCAGTGAGGAGAACCTGCTCACAGCCCTGCTTCTCTCAGTGAGGAGGCCCTGCTCACAGCCCTGCTTCTCTCAGTGAGGAGGCCCTGCTCACAGCCCTGCTTCTCTCAGTGAGGAGAACCTGCTCACAGCCCTGCTTCTCTCAGTGAGGAGGCCCTGCTCACAGCCCTGCTTCTCTCAGTGAGGAGGCCCTGCTCACAGCCCTGCTTCTCTCAGTGAGGAGGCCCTGCTCACAGCCCTGCTTCTCTCAGTGAGGAGAACCTGCTCACAGCCCTGCTTCTCTCAGTGAGGAGGCCCTGCTCACAGCCCTGCTTCTCTCAGTGAGGAGAACCTGCTCACAGCCCTGCTTCTCTCAGTGAGGAGGCCCTGCTCACAGCCCTGCTTCTCTCAGTGAGGAGGCCCTGCTCACAGCCCTGCTTCTCTCAGTGAGGAGGCCCTGCTCACAGCCCTGCTTCTCTCAGTGAGGAGAACCTGCTCACAGCCCTGCTTCTCTCAGTGAGGAGGCCCTGCTCACAGCCCTGCTTCTCTCAGTGAGGAGGCCCTGCTCACAGCCCTGCTTCTCTCAGTGAGGAGAACCTGCTCACAGCCCTGCTTCTCTCAGTGAGGAGAACCTGCTCACAGCCCTGCTTCTCTCAGTGAGGAGGCCCTGCTCACAGCCCTGCTTCTCTCAGTGAGGAGGCCCTGCTCACAGCCCTGCTTCTCTCAGTGAGGAGGCCCTGCTCACAGCCCTGCTTCTCTCAGTGAGGAGAACCTGCTCACAGCCCTGCTTCTCTCAGTGAGGAGGCCCTGCTCACAGCCCTGCTTCTCTCAGTGAGGAGGCCCTGCTCACAGCCCTGCTTCTCTCAGTGAGGAGGCCCTGCTCACAGCCCTGCTCCTCTGAGTGAGGAGGCCCTGTTCACAGCCCTGCTTCTCTCAGTGAGGAGGCCCTGCTCACAGCCCTGCTTCTCTCAGTGAGGAGAACCTGCTCACAGCCCTGCTTCTCTCAGTGAGGAGAACCTGCTCACAGCCCTGCTTCTCTCAGTGAGGAGAACCTGCTCACAGCCCTGCTTCTCTCAGTGAGGAGAACCTGCTCACAGCCCTGCTTCTCTCAGTGAGGAGAACCTGCTCACAGCCCTGCTTCTCTCAGTGAGGAGAACCTGCTCACAGCCCTGCTTCTCTCAGTGAGGAGAACCTGCTCACAGCCCTGCTTCTCTCAGTGAGGAGACCCTGCTCACAGCCCTGCTTCTCTCAGTGAGGAGAACCTGCTCACATCCCTGCTTCTCTCAGTGAGGAGAACCTGCTCACAGCCCTGCTTCTCTCAGTGAGGAGGCCCTGCTCACAGCCCTGCTTCTCTCAGTGAGGAGAACCTGCTCACAGCCCTGCTTCTCTCAGTGAGGAGAACCTGCTCACAGCCCTGCTTCTCTCAGTGAGGAGGCCCTGCTCACAGCCCTGCTTCTCTCAGTGAGGAGGCCCTGCTCACAGCCCTGCTTCTCTCAGTGAGGAGAACCTGCTCACAGCCCTGCTTCTCTCAGTGAGGAGAACCTGCTCACAGCCCTGCTTCTCTCAGTGAGGAGGCCCTGCTCACAGCCCTGCTTCTCTCAGTGAGGAGAACCTGCTCACAGCCCTGCTTCTCTCAGTGAGGAGAACCTGCTCACAGCCCTGCTTCTCTCAGTGAGGAGGCCCTGCTCACAGCCCTGCTTCTCTCAGTGAGGAGACCCTGCTCACAGCCCTGCTTCTCTCAGTGAGGAGAACCTGCTCACAGCCCTGCTTCTCTCAGTGAGGAGGCCCTGCTCACAGCCCTGCTTCTCTCAGTGAGGAGAACCTGCTCACAGCCCTGCTTCTCTCAGTGAGGAGAACCTGCTCACAGCCCTGCTTCTCTCAGTGAGGAGAACCTGCTCACAGCCCTGCTTCTCTCAGTGAGGAGAACCTGCTCACAGCCCTGCTTCTCTCAGTGAGGAGGCCCTGCTCACAGCCCTGCTTCTCTCAGTGAGGAGAACCTGCTCACAGCCCTGCTTCTCTCAGTGAGGAGAACCTGCTCACAGCCCTGCTTCTCTCAGTGAGGAGAACCTGCTCACAGCCCTGCTTCTCTCAGTGAGGAGGCCCTGTTCACAGCCCTGCTTCTCTCAGTGAGGAGAACCTGTTCATGGTTGTTTCGGTCACTATGGACAGCACAGCAGGGCACCTACCTATCCCGATGATGACAGGGTCAGAGGGGGGGCTGATGAGAGGTCCATTGGTGTGGTACACCACCACTCTGTACTGTGCCCCGGGGGTCAAATTTGTGATGATGTCACTCGTGGAATTCTCCTGTGGGACATCACAATATCTGTAAGACTCCGTAAGATTCTTAACACACAGATAAATAACTACAATATCCATTCTTATTGGGTTGTTCTTTCATTTGTATGGCACTTTTCAATCAAGTAAGCACAAAGTCTTTTACAATAATGGAAAATGCAATACACAAGAGATCTCTACATATCAGTGCTCTCACTGTCCTCCTCTCATTACCTTTACTTCAAAGGCACCTTGTAGAACTTTTTACCGAGTTCAGGTAAGACAGGAAGTACAATAACCCCATGTGTTCAGCTCTGAATTATGAGATTGGATATTTTACCCTTAAGGTTGAAAAACAGCAGAATAATGAGGCTCGCAGGGGTTTGCATTGATGGCAATGGAAGGAGAAGCCAAACGCAGTGGCCATTTTAAGAACAGTTTGGGTCTAATTACGCTCAGTGAGAGTAGGTGTGCTTAGGGCAGGGATAGACAGGAGTCACAACAGCTGCTCTGCTTTCCCTTTGGGGAATCTATGGCTGAAACGCTCTAGCTGCGAGTGTGTGTGTGTGTGTGTGCGTGTATGTGTGCGTCGTGTGTATGTGTGTATGTGTGCATGATGTGTGTGTATGTGTGTGATGTGTGTGTGCATGTGTGTATGTGTGTGTGTGTGATGTGTGTGTGCATGTGTGTATGTGCATGTGCGCATGTGTGTATGTGGGTGTGTGTGTGTGTGTGTGTGTGTGCGTGTGTGTATGTGTGTGTGTGTGTGTATGTGTGTGTATGTCTCACCTCACTGCAGTAGGTGTTCTCCATCCTCTGGCTGATGCTGGGTCTCAGGCAGGTCAGGGACAGCACTGACACCAGGGAGCCGTTGTGACTCTCTGAGGATGGAGCCCAGGACACTGCGGCCGTGCTGGAACCCAGCATCCGCACACTGACCGCCTGGGGCCGCTCCTTCGGCTGCTCAAACCACTCACTGCTGGGACCTGCCACACAGATCCCAGATCAGTTCATCAAATTCCACAGTGAAAAGTTCTGGAACTTTTTGTGCGGCTACCTGGGGTCCTCAGAATGTGTCTGAAGTGGAATGGGTCGTTGGAAACAGAACATTTCTTTTTTTAATTATATTCTGAGTATGACACCATGTGTTTGTGTATGTGAGATTTTTAAGGTTTTTGTTTTTAAATATTTTGAATGGAAGGGAGAGAGAGGAGAGGCTGGAGGGGAGAGGAGAGGCTGGAGGCTGGAGGGGACGCTGGAGAGGAGAGGCTGGAGAGGAGAGGCTGGAGGGGGGAGGCTGGAGGCTGGAGGGGACGCTGGAGAGGACAGGCTAGATGGGGGAGGCTGGCGGGTGGAGGCTGGAGAGGAGAGGCTGGATGCTGGGGGGATGCTGGAGAGGAGAGGCTGGAGGGGGGAGGGGGGAGAGGAGACGCTGGAGGGGGGAGGCTGGAGGGGGGAGGCGGGAGAGGAGAGGCTGGAGGGGACGCTGGAGAGGAGAGGCTGGAGAGGAGAGGCTGGAGGGGAGGGGGGAGGGGGGAGGGGGGAGGGGGGGGGGGGAGAGGAGAGGCTGGAGGGGGGAGGGAGAGGAGAGGCTGGAGGGGGGAGGCTGGAGGGGAGGCTGGAGGGGAGAGGCTGGAGGGGGGAGGCTGGAGAGGAGGCTGGAGGAGGGGGGGGGGTGGGGGGGGGAGGAGAGGCTGGGGGGGGGGGGCTGGAGGCTGGAGAGGAGAGGCTGGAGGCTGGAGGGGAGAGGAGAGGCTGGAGGGGGCAGCTTACTGAGGTAGAAGGTTATGCTGGTGTTGCTGGTGCTCTCTCGAGGCTCACAGTCTCCAGATGAGCTGAGTGTCCTCACTAGCGCTCTGTACGTGCCCGGCTCTGTGAGCTCCACAAAGAACTCATGAGTGTTTTCATCCACGGTGGCTGTCTCTGTGCAGTTACCTTTAAAAAAATATTATATTACACACTTCATGTGGTACGCCACCCCTTAATATTCAAATATTATGCTGAATGTCCTGCTCCAGCAAAAGCCCCTTTCTTGAGTGAAATAGAAAATACTCATCAGAACTTTTTTGAATGTCAGTCTCATTGTTCACCTTCTATGAAATTCAACCTACGCCCTTTTGTTCTCTGGAAAGAGCAAGCCTGAAACAGCTTCCATAATCCACTTCGTTAACCACTTGGAATAATCTCAGTAAGATCCCTACATCTTCCAAAACTGAAGGGAGTAAAGCGTCTTAATTTCCAACACTTTAGATTCCTGGAACAAGATCACCTTTCTCTGAATGCTTTCAAAGAGCTTTTTTCTGCTGATGTGGTTTCTGTGGCACTTTGACACTGGCAAGCTGTCCTACATCACTGAACAGAACGCCCTTAGACTTTACACTCAGTTTCTGCTTCAGACGTCAGTGCCCAGAGCTGATGGGACTTCTGTGACTCATCTAACAAAATGTCAGGATCCAAGCAGGAAAAAAACTGCTGATGTTTTCCATATAGGACCAATTCTAATTTCACATCTTTCATAAAATAACCCTGCCTTAGATTATTATTCCTACATACTAAACCTGTATGTGTTTTGTGAGCGGGGTGTTTTGTATTAGTGACTGAAATGAAATTGAACTGACTGTGTTTACCCAGACTCTGGCTCTCGTTCTCACACCTATGCACTGGTCATGTTGTCTCACAATGGTAGGACTTGCTGGTCACTCTGGGCAAGAGTGCAGGCACCAAATGAATAAGGACCCAGACAGACAGACAGGCGAGCGTACCGTCCCTGTAGATGTAGATGCTGAAGCTGTCGAAGGTGGCGGGGGGGCGGGGGGGCTGCCAGCGCAGTTCGAGCAGGACGGGGGGAAGGCGTGTGGGAGTGATGGGTGGCACAGAGGGCAGGGGAACATCCATCCCGGAGCCCGGCTCGTTGGAGTCCTCGTACTCCGGCACCACCGCGTTCACAAACTCCTCCTCCGTGGGGGCGGGGCTGCCCAAGGCCAGAGGCCAATAGGACGATGTGATGCTCTGGCCCTCCTGCGGTGCATCTTCCACAGAGCTGTAGGTGTCACTGGAGTTTTGGACAAGGCCGTCCACCGCCTCCTCCACGCTCTCCTCCTCTTCCTCCTGAGCTTCCGCTTCCTCCTGCTCCAGCAGAGGAACATCGCGAGCCCTGCGGGGGTGCGGCCCGCCCGGGAGTCCCCCGGCAGAGACCCTGCTGCTCAGATGCACCATCTTCAGAGAGATGTTTAGGGGAGGGTTGGGAACTGCAGGGAGAGCCACAGAGCCGTGAGAGGGGAATGAGCAGCACTCACCTAACAGCACAGCGGACTGCGTGTCTACTGGGAGGACCATGATTATGATGCCACTATTTCAGGGGAGCCAATCAAGTCAAGACAGGACCCAGGGATTCCCTTCCTCTTAACATCTGCTAATTTGTGAAAATGACAAAAAAAAAAACAGAAGTAATTTGTCCTCGACAAACTTGCTGGCTACCTTACAGCCTAAACTTGGCAACAGAACCAGTAATCTTTAAACGAAATAAACAAACATTTCACTTTCCTGGCTGGGCTACAAGCAAAATATAAAAACAGAATTTGACAGAAATATGTAGGTGAAACAGAAATGAATGGTTCAAATTGTTCCAGCAGCCAAATATTCAAACAATACATAGACCTAATTCATGGCAACCAAGCTCTCTGTATGAAAATATTGAATAATAATGTTTGGTTTATTCACAGATTTTAGCGAAGAATTAGCAAAGAAAAACAAAAAAAAACAATTAGGTATATGCGACTGTGAATGCAGAGTGGGTGGGTTGACATTATTATGATTATTGCTGCTGGTGAGGCACTCTGCAGTGCCACCTGCTGCCAGTAAGGCACTCTGCAGCGCCACCTGCTGCCGGTGAGGCGCTCTGCAGCACCACCTGCTGCCGGTGAGGCGCTCTGCAGCGCCACCCGCTGCCGGTGAGGCGCTCTGCAGCGCCACCCGCTGCCGGTGAGGTACTCTGCAGCGCCACCTGCTGCCGGTGAAGTGCTCTGCAGCGCCACCTGCTGCCGGTGAGGTGCTCTGCAGCGCCACCTGCTGCCAGTGAGGTACTCTGCAGCGCCACCTGCTGCCGGTGAGGTGCTCTGCAGCGCCACCTGCTGCCGGTGAGGTACTCTGCAGCGCCACCTGCTGCCGGTGAAGTGCTCTGCAGCGCCACCTGCTGCCGGTGAGGTGCTCTGCAGCGCCACCTGCTGCCGGTGAAGTGCTCTGCAGTGCCACCTGTTGCCGGTGAGGCGCTCTACAGCGCACTGCAATGTGACTCATATCTCTTTCGTTAGGAGAACTAATGCGGTCTAATCTGATTGACTCAGAAACATTACTGATAGTATTTAAAACTTCTGAATAATTAACAGCCCTGTGGGTGGTGATCCATGGGAACGGGAGGGCAGATCTGCTGCCTGCTATAGCTGATGTCATTAGCTTATAAAGATAAAATGATTGTGTTCACAATCAATAATGCAACAGAGCTGAAATTACACTCATGACAAACTTGGTTACCGAATGACCCAAGATTTCACTGTCTCTGGGTCTCTTATCCATCAGAAACTGCATGCTAGACTAACATGATACAGTGCACTGAATTTGATACTGACCAGAGAGTGGTAAAACTAAAAACTATTTATTCTTTACACAGGTACCAGAGATCACTACATTACTCTGTGAGCTATCGTTGTCAGCACCATCCAGCAAATGTATGTAATTGTGGGTGACATTTCATGTTGCATCACATAGGAAAACTGCAGTTGAATGTGGAAAAAAAACACATGCCAAACCCATAGTCCTGGGGCAGGCAGCGCATGTTGCTGTAGCCACTTGCACTAGAACTCAAGCGTAATTCCTGCATTAACCACAGCAGCTTTCAGAGGCTAACCACATCTCAGCAAAAAAACTATCAGTGTAAAAAAAGGTGCTCACATAAACAAAGCTTACACTCATCTTTAAAAAGCCTCTCCATCTTTAAATACAAACTGCATTCACCTCTCTGCTCCAGCTGAATTATTTACAGAAGTCACTTTTACAGCCATGTGTTTCACAGAAACAATTAAGTGCTGCTCTAATGAAACACTACTCATGCCCAACATCTTTTAAAGTAAATTGTGTTTCTTTATCTTGCTGGAAGATTCTCAAGAGAATTGTTTGAAGTAGGCTTCAATCAGGCAGTGTGGGCAGAAAGCAGCGCTGTGGAGGCTGAATAATTGGGCTCCCTGAGTGTTTTTGATGCTGTAATCAGCAGGGTAATTTAGAAGGTGAACAGAATGAAACCCAAAATAAGCAGAGTTCTGTGCCATAATGTGTGGCCATACACAGTGTGTGTTTGTATTCAGTGTACTGTTAAGGCATGGGGTCAGAAAGCCAAACAGCTTTTATTTAATTATCTTCGGTCTGATTTAATGTGTGTGTAGTACTTAGTATGCATTTGTATTTCTATAGAGTGACTGTTTACTTTTTCGCGGTAAACAGATTTTTATGCTACCATTTTGGACCAGGTCTCTCTGGTATCTCTGCTGCTTTATCCCAAATGGACTGACCTGGCTACATACAGGCTGTATGAAATAAAAGAATGACAGCGTATTTCCGATGTGAGGAGGCTGTGTGAGGGGACTGTGCTAGGGGGCTGTATGAGGGTGCAGTGTGAGGGCGCTGTGTGAGGGGACTGGGTGAGGGGTCAGTGAGCTAGCTGTACCTGTCCTGTGATGGATGGTGTCGTGACCCACACCGCTCTGTCGCACCAGCGTGCTCTTGTTGGCAGTCGCCTCGGAAACCAGCCGGAAGGTGATGTTGCTGTAGCAAGCCCCCGGGAGCCAATGGCGGAACACTGTTTTCCCTCTGAGGAAATCTGCACCACAGCAAACCACTCTGTCAGTTTGAGGGTCGTAATATACTGAAACTGAACCCTCAACACACACTGAAGCTGAACACTCACCACACACTGAAGCTGAACAGTCACCACACACTGAGGCTGAATACTCACCACACACTCTCACACACTGAAGCTGAACACTCACCATACACTCTCACCAACTGTCGTGGAACATTCACCACACACTGAAGCTGAACACTCGCCACACTCTCACACACTGAGGCTGAATACTCACCACACACTCACAGACTGAAGCTGAACACTCACCACACACTCTCACAGACTGTAGTGGAACACTCACCACACACTGAAGCTGAACACTCACCACACTCTCACACACTGAGGCTGAATACTCACCACACACTCTCACAGACTGAAGCTGAACACTCACCACACACTGAAGCTGAACACTCACCACACACTGAGGCTGAATACTCACCACACACTCTCACAGACTGAAGCTGAACACTCACCACACACTCTCACAGACTGTAGTAGAACACTCACCATACACTCTCACAGACTGTAGTAGAACACTCACCACACTCTCACAGACTGAAGCTGAACACTCACCATACACTCTCACACACTGAGGCTGAATACTCACCACACACTCTCACAGACTGAAGCTGAACACTCACCACACTCTCACAGACTGTAGTAGAACACTCACCACACTCTCACACACTGAGGCTGAATACTCACCACACACTCTCACAGACTGTAGTAGAACACTCACCACACTCTCACACACTGAGGCTGAATACTCACCATACACTCTCACAGACTGTAGTAGAACACTCACCACACTCTCACACACTGAGGCTGAATACTCACCACACACTCTCACAGACTGAAGCTGAACACTCACCATACACTCTCACAGACTGTAGTAGAACACTCACCACACTCTCACACACTGAGGCTGAATACTCACCACACACTGAGGCTGAATACTCACCACACACTCTCACAGACTGTAGTAGAACACTCACCGCACACTCTCACAGACTGAAGCTGAACACTCACCATACACTCTCACAGACTGTAGTAGAACACTCACCACACTCTCACAGACTGTAGTAGAACACTCACCACACTCTCACACACTGAGGCTGAATACTCACCACACACTGAGGCTGAATACTCACCACACACTCTCACAGACTGTAGTAGAACACTCACCATACACTCTCACAGACTGTAGTAGAACACTCACCACACTCTCACACACTGAGGCTGAATACTCACCACACACTCTCACAGACTGAAGCTGAACACTCACCATACACTCTCACAGACTGTAGTAGAACACTCACCATACACTCTCACAGACTGTAGTAGAACACTCACCACACTCTCACACACTGAGGCTGAATACTCACCACACACTCTCACAGACTGTAGTAGAACACTCACCACACTCTCACACACTGAGGCTGAATACTCACCACACACTCTCACAGACTGAAGCTGAACACTCACCACACACTCTCACAGACTGTAGTAGAACATTCACCATACACTCTCACAGACTGTAGTAGAACACTCACCACAATCTCACACACTGAGGCTGAATACTCACCACACACTCTCACACACTGAAGCTGAACACTCACCACACACTGAGGCTGAATACTCACCACACACTCTCACAGACTGTAGTAGAACACTCACCACACTCTCACAGACTGTAGTAGAACACTCACCATACACTCTCACAGACTGTAGTAGAACACTCACCACACACTGAAGCTGAACACTCACCACACTCTCACACACTGAGGCTGAATACTCACCATACACTCTCACACACTGAGGCTGAATACTCACCACACACTCTCACAGACTGAAGCTGAACACTCACCACACACTCTCACAGACTGTAGTAGAACACTCACCACACACTGAAGCTGAACACTCACCACACTCTCACAGACTGTAGTAGAACACTCACCATACACTCTCACAGACTGTAGTAGAACACTCACCACACTCTCACACACTGAGGCTGAATACTCACCACACACTGAGGCTGAATACTCACCACACACTCTCACAGACTGTAGTAGAACACTCACCACACACTCTCACAGACTGAAGCTGAACACTCACCATACACTCTCACAGACTGTAGTAGAACACTCACCACACTCTCACAGACTGTAGTAGAACACTCACCACACTCTCACACACTGAGGCTGAATACTCACCACACACTCTCACACACTGAAGCTGGACACTCACCACACACTGAGGCTGAATACTCACCACACACTCTCACAGACTGTAGTAGAACACTCACCACACACTCTCACAGACTGTAGTAGAACACTCACCATACACTCTCACACACTGAGGCTGAATACTCACCACACTCTCACAGACTGAAGCTGAACACTCACCACACACTCTCACAGACTGTAGTAGAACACTCACCACACACTGAAGCTGAACACTCACCACACACTGAGGCTGAATACTCACCACACACTCTCACAGACTGAAGCTGAACACTCACCACACACTCTCACAGACTGAAGCTGAACACTCACCATACACTCTCACAGACTGTAGTAGAACACTCACCACACACTCTCACAGACTGAAGCTGAACACTCACCATACACTCTCACAGACTGTAGTAGAACACTCACCACACTCTCACACACTGAGGCTGAATACTCACCACACACTCTCACAGACTGAAGCTGAACACTCACCATACACTCTCACACACTGAGGCTGAATACTCACCACACACTCTCACAGACTAAAGCTGAACAGTCACCACAGACTGAAGCTGAATACACCCACACACTGATTCCACACACTAGAGCTAACAATAGAGGAGAGAATTCTGAACTAGCTCTGCTAATGCCTCTGAACAAAATTAGCATTACATTAATTAAAACACATCACAATAATTTAAGGGTTTTGCTCTGTTCAGCATGGTTTCACCCATATAATTTAGTCTACATCGTTCAGCCTAGTTTAGCCAGTACAATTTATCCGGGATAATTTAGCCAGTATCATTTAATCCCTTGCAGAACAACACTAAAAGCACTTAACAGATTAACCACTCAAAAACACACGCACGCACACACACAGTCTGACAGAATACTGAAGGACATAAATACCCAATTAAACAGACATTATTAAAACAGTATATTTATATGGTTGTCTAACCTAGGTAACCCCAAAAGGTTACCCCTCAAATAGTGAGTATGTAGCAGGGCACAGTGACAAGTTTACTCCTGTTACGACAACATTATTCCAGATGCCAGTTTCACAGGGCTTCCTGTGTCTGGAGTCTGCCAATCACAGGCATGCTGTGAGGTATTCTTACAGCTTATTGGCCAGCAGGGGCTCAATCCAGGGAGTGTAACAGCAGCAGCGAGGGGCCAGATTCAAACAAACGCTGTGGGACTGTTTAATGGCACATGTGACTCAGCCATAAGTGTTTCTGTCTCCTAAAGGGCATTTGGTATTGTATTTTCAAATGAAAAGAACACATCACATGGCATCTTTCCATTAAAAGGAAATGATGCCAAAATGTATGTTTTGATTAAATTACATATCCCCTTAGGGAGACAATGTACAATTGATTAACTCTAGTCCAAGCTTAAAAGTGGGTTTTGCTCTCTTATGATGAGCACCTGGGTAAAGCTTTTTCTTAGAGGTAGTCGGTTTAATTAGCTAGCAAGGGAAACGGGTGAAATTGGCTAAACTAGTGCAAAAACGTTCATAAGTTTGGCAAAGCCTATACCCACAGAATAGCCTTTCTATTTTTGGTGAACAAATCATTCATAAAAACATTTGCTCATTATACTTTTAGTCATTCTAAGGAGCCAGATGCTGTCTGTATTAATTCAGCAAATTCTCACCATTTTAAACTGCTTTAAAACAATGCGTATCCTTCCTGTGTGTAGGAAGGGGTGTGCTTTCAGTTGGTGATACAGCTGCCCTGCACAGGTAAACCCACCTTTGTAGAGCATAGACCTGGGCTCGCGGCCCTCCAGGTAGCTAATGTTCACCCTGGTGAAGAGGTTATTCTCTGCAGTCTTGATCTCAAACACCACCCCCGTCTCTGGAGAGAGCTGGTAGTCCTGGATTGACACACTTTCAACGGGAAGGGGCTCTGAGGGGGAAAACATTTCAGAAATCAGACCCACACCTCCACCCCACATATTACGCGTGATACTCTTCATTCTACAGCAGCTGTTCACTCTGCACCTGCTGTGGGTATCGGTGTGACCGACCCTGGGCATGGAGAACTGCTGTTTTTGCTGTTTTTTGCGCTCACAGTTCAGACCCAAGACACCAGGTGAAGTAAATAAACGGTGTAATGAACTGGTTTAATTGGTAAATTAAGCGCAAAATAATAATGCACAGCAGAAGATCCTGCATCCCCACAGGTCCAAGCTTTGCCACCTTTTCTCTATATTCTGGAATCATTTCCAGGCAACTAGCTGGATATCAGATAAATCACACAACTGCTTGCATTTTCTTCCACGTTCAGACTGCGCATCTAAGAGAGAAGTAATTTCATGTTACCAAGCAACAATCACACGGCCAAAAGCCACCACAGTCAAACTGACACAATTGTGGGGGGGCGGTTAAACTAAATGGAAAAAGGAGCTCTCACGTGTGAGGACGGTTACGGTCTTGACCGGTTTGGACCAGAGCGTTCCAGCGTTGGTGATGAGGCTGATCGTGTAGCTCAGGCCGTGATACGAGGTGTTGAAGACCAGAGGCGGGGGAATTGAGCCATCAGTGTCCTGAAACTGCAGAATGTGGGCGACGGGCTCACCAGTCACCTTCACCGCGTACACTGTGGCGTTTTCGGTCATGTCCTCCCGCTCCAGCAGCATAACAAGGCTGCTGTCATCTCTGACACTCACCTGGAAGGATGTAGCACTCTGGAAGTACAAAGATAAAAAGGAAGATGTGAGAATCCATGCAGATGATGTATACACACAGGAGGACGACCCTCTGCACACCTGACTCCTCTCATTCCGTGATGAAAGTCCGAGCCTTCGGTCCTCAGTGGAGATGCAGTAACAGTCAAACACTGCCTAAGCAGTGTACGGAGTGCTGTCCAGCTACCTCCTCAGTCTAGCCCCTGTCCCTTCGCTGGGGACTGGGTCTGCCCCTCCAGGGCTACTGAAACCCAACCCATTAAAAACTGGAAGATATACCAACCTCATCAAGAGGAATTTGGGTGTCACATGACCACAGCAAATCATCAAGATTCTGGATTTACCATAAGCAAGGGGAAGCAGGGAAAGGCCATGGTCTGTGTTTGAAGAATGACAGCATCTGTCACAGACACGTGATGCTGAGTTTGGAGTTCCTGCAGGATTACCTGAGCATCTTCAGATTCATACGCCGCAGTCGGAGATTACACAAAATCACCAGGATTCAGACTCTGGTGTGTCCCCAACAGTTGTTTAACTCTGCATGTCATGAACAGTGGCTTGCTTGCTTTAGGCAGATGGCAGCGCTCCAGACAGGGAACACTTGAGGACATTTCCCTAAAGCCTATCCTAAGCCTACCCTATCGACCCATGTGCTGGATGAAGCCTGCAGCGCTGCAGTCCCCGCTCAAGCTCATACCAACATTTTTACTTATTTGCTCTCTGATGAATAAAACAACACAATACCCATAAATCTCTGGGAATTATCATTGTCTTTGCTATCAAAAAGCTCAACACAGTGAGTTCTTTTTCATTTGCAAAATATGGTACAGGAAAGAGCACCAGTCCAAATTTTCCAAGTACATCATATGGGTAATTAAAAAAATGTAAAGACATGGTCATCGAAGAGTACAGTCACTGTGATCTGCTCAGAGAAGGTAGAGATATTCGGGTGATATTTCTGAATGCTTGCTGCTGAACACATCCCGTGTATACCAAGCTGTTACTGAGGGCCGGTTTACCTTATTCCATGCATGTGTTCATACAAATCTGTAAAGTTTACTCAACCTTTATTTTCAATAGAAAAACAGAGAAGCACTGGGCTGTATTCCATCAAACAGAGAAGCACTGGGCGGTATTTGATCAAATAGAGACGCACTGGGCTGTATTCGATCAAACAGAGAAGCACTGGGCTGTATTCCATCAAACAGAGAAGAACTGGGCGGTATTTGATCAAACAGAGAAGCACTGGGCTGTATTCCATCAAACAGAGAAGCACTGGGCTGTATTCCATCAAACAGAGAAGCACTGGGCTGTATTCCATCAAACAGAGAAGAACTGGGCGGTATTTGATCAAACAGAGAAGAACTGGGCTGTATTCCATCAAACAGAGAAGAACTGGGCGGTATTTGATCAAATAGAGACGCACTGGGCTGTATTCCATCAAACATAGAAGAACTGGGCTGTATTTGATCAAACAGAAAAGAACTGGGCGGTATTTGATCAAATAGAGACGCACTGGGCTGTATTCCATCAAACAGAGAAGCACTGGGCTGTATTTGATCAAACAGAAAAGAACTGGGCGGTATTTGATCAAATAGAGACGCACTGGGCTGTATTTGATCAAATAGAGACGCACTGGGCTGTATTTTATCAAATAGAGACGCACTAAACTGTATTTGATCAAATGGAGACGCACTGGGCTGTATTTGATCAAATAGAGACGCACTGGGCTGTATTTGATCAAATAGAGACGCACTGGGCTGTATTTGATCAAATAGAGAAGCACTGGGCTGTATTTGATCAAACAGAAAAGAACTGGGCGGTATTTGATCAAATAGAGACGCACTGGGCTGTATTTTATCAAATAGAGACGCACTAAACTGTATTTGATCAAATGGAGACGCACTGGGCTGTATTTGATCAAATAGAGACGCACTGGGCTGTATTTGATCAAATAGAGACGCACTGGGCTGTATTTGATCAAATAGAGACGAAAGTCTAATCTCTCTATGGGCATGTACAATTCAATCTGAGCAGAATTTATATTACAGCATAAGTTTCTTATGAGCAAGTTATAAAAATTTGGTTGGAGAGAAGCAAACATATCCTTTGGAATTTTGCCCTTGAATTTTAAAGCAGAATAGCATATGCGCATAAAGATATTAAACTCTGTCAAGATTGAGTTGCACATGTCCTTCAAGAGACTAAGTGGGCTTGATTGAATCTTTCCTTCAGTATCCAACCTTGTATTTAGCCTATAAACCAGCTTCACAAGCAAAAACACAGAGACCAGCTGTGCATGAGCTACGCTCTCTCAGTTACCCAGATTGCTGGTGGGAGAAACTACAAACAGTGATAATGCAGAAAGCAGGGCTGTAATATGAAGAGATTGGGTCAATACAGTGTAAATATAAAGGTCATTCTGTCTCACCAGAGGGCTCTTGGCCTGAATTTACCCTGGATGTGCCATGCTGAACTGGGGTTTGGGGTTCCTGGTCTGCATTTACCCTGGATGTGCCATGCTGAACTGGGGTTTGGGGTTCCTGGTCTGCATTTACCCTGGATGTGCCATGCTGAACTGGGGTTTGGGGTTCCCGGCCTGCATTTACCCTGGATGTGCCATGCTGAACTGGGGTTTGGGGTTCCCGGCCTGCATTTACCCTGGATGTGCCATGCTGAACTGGGGTTTGGGGTTCCTGGCCTGCATTTACCCTGGATGTGCCATGCTGAACTGGGGTTTGGGGTTCCTGGCCTGCATTTACCCTGGATGTGCCATGCTGAACTGGGGTTTGGGGTTCCTGGCCTGCATTTGGCCATGCTGCACCACACTGGCCTTCGGGGGCGGGGGGGGGGGGCTAGCTCGAGTGAAACAGGCTTCTGCTTGGGTTGATGAATTTGTATTTTCAAAACCTGCCCATCTGATAAAGAAACAGACATGGTGTTTTCAGCCCAAGCCCGTTAGCATTGTTAATCTGTGCTCTCCATAAAATACATACGGCCTAAAATGCACGGAATGTAAGTTTAAAATCTCAATAGGAATTTGTCATGTGTAACTCTGTAATTTGTACTACGTACTCTTTCGTAGCAAAAATTGAACGGCAAATAAAAGCAAAAGAACAACAGGGTTCGTTTGTGATTTTATCCTTCGCGCACATTAAGGAGTTATTCTATGGGAGGAGCAATTCTTTATGGTGCAGGCTCGTGTAACGCTCAGACCCAAACCCGGGCTGCGGTGCCGATTCTGGTCACTGTCACCACGGGGCTGTCCTGCCCATTCCATCCACAGAGGAAAGAGCTTTCCCCTGTGCTTTTCAGCCCCGTTTAGCCCATTCCCGCAAGATTTTCATTTTCATCTTTCAGCGTCCCTCTGTCTTTTCACTCTCTCCCCTCTGCACTGTAGCGGAAGTGACCGGTCACTGGCCCCACCCAGTTTCTCCTCACCATGGTAATGGTGCATCGGCCTGTATCATGATAGGCAATACCACACACAGGGAAACAGCGCGCCTCCACGCTGAGTACTCATTGTGTTTCTCCAAGGTTTTTAGCATAGCACCATTTCTACGCATCTCAGTGCTTTTTTATTAGCCTACTGAAATTTATACGTCCCGTATATACGACATGGTGGAATTCAAGGTTGCGCAAAAGCTCGATGCTGAAATAATGATCGATTATCTGTATACAGCTGTGCTCTTTTTACGAATTCTCTTTTCACGTAACTACAGTTGTCTTCAATATACTTCAGCCTATGTCATACATAAATTGTTTTCGGTTGCAAGAGTAGAGCATTTTAACATACCCACATAGAACGGTTACAATATTTAAGCAGAGAATATCTCCATATAGCCCCTCTAAATTGTAGAATAACGGAAAAGGGAGGAACATTTCAGAAAAGGAGGGACAATCCAGTCAGAGCACCACAAAACTCTTATGCTTTCGGATAGCAAAGCCTCGGGTGTCTTGAGGAGCATGTGAGATAATCCGGGTTGTCTTCGAACTGCCTGTTCTCTACCCATCCACTCCCAGCAACGCACCTAATTACCCAATCAATGGGCGTCTGTTATGTGGGAGGGGCATGGTCCGCATTCTCCTGAGTAAGTCTGGAGCTCTCTGCACTAAAGACATATTTCACTTTTAATGGGCACCTCCCATTTAGCAGAGAGATCTTGCTGCCACATCAGTAATTATGCAGCTTGAGCACAGCTGTCAGGGGAATCTTTGAGGATTTGCAGCTCTTACATTGATTTCTTTTCGTTTTCATTGCTGCATGAGCACGGTCCTGCGGGAGCGTTTGACCTGTGGGGTCCGTACTCTGCCAGCTTGGTGGCGAAACAGACAGATGCCTTGGGACACTGCTGACAAAACCACACTCAGTCATTTTGTGGCAAGAATGGGATTTTGGTTGTGGCTAATGGTGACACATAATGACCTTTGGAAGACTTTTTTTCTGTCTGGTTTCAAGATCACAATACATTAGCCAGAGTGCTTGACCTCCACTGGGCATGATGAAAATAGAAAAATGTTAGATGTTTCTCATCTGCTATAACAACACGAGACTGGCAGGTTTGAGCAACCTGTGGGACCCCTCTCCAGCTCTATGCTGAACCTTACACCTTCTACATTATTTGCTGAATAATATCTCAGTGCTAATCAATTAGTTACCTTTCACTTTGGAAACGACCTCATTGTTACAGTTTGCCATTAGCAAAGGTGACCCGCCTCAAAGCATAGCCACATGAGGAGCCTTGAACATACTGTGAGGTCTTCAGTGTTAATGCTATCGCTAACACTGTTTACATGAGCTTTACACGCTATAGTACTGTAGGACATTAAAACACACTAATTCCATAGGTATGCCCTACTATAGGACAATAAAACACACTGTAATACCATAGGAATGCCCTACTATAGGACAATAAAACGTACTGTAATACCGTGAGAATGCTGTACTATAGGACAGTAAAACGTACTGTCACACTGAGAATGCCGTACTATAGGACAATAAAACATACTGTAATAGTGTGAGAATGCCGTACTATAGGACAATAAAACGTACTGTAATACCATGAGAATGCCGTACTATAGGACAATAAAACATACTGTAATAGTGTGAGAATGCCGTACTATAGGACAATAAAACATACTGTAATAGTGTGAGAATGCCGTACTATAGGACAATAAAATGTACTGTAATACTGTGAGAGTGCTGTATTATAGGACAATAAAATGTACTGTAATAGTGTGAGAATGCCATACTATAGGACAATAAAACGTACTGTAATACCTAGAGAATGCCGTACTATAGGACAATAAAACGTACTGTAATACCTAGAGAATGCCGTACTATAGGACAATAAAACGTACTGTAATACCTAGAGAATGCCATACTATAGGACAGTAAAACGTACTGTCACACTGAGAATGCCGTACTATAGGACAATAAAACGTACTGTAATACCATGAGAATGCCGTACTATAGGACAATAAAACATACTGTGATAGTGTGAGAATGCCGTACTATAGGACAATAAAACATACTGTAATAGTGTGAGAATGCCATACTATAGGACAATAAAACATACTGTAATAGTGTGAGAATGCCGTACTATAGGACAATAAAACGTACTGTAATACCATGAGAATGCCGTACTATAGGACAATAAAACATACTGTAATAGTGTGAGAATGCCGTACTATAGGACAATAAAACATACTGTAATAGTGTGAGAATGCCGTACTATAGGACAATAAAATGTACTGTAATACTGTGAGAGTGCTGTATTATAGGACAATAAAATGTACTGTAATAGTGTGAGAATGCCATACTATAGGACAATAAAACGTACTGTAATACCTAGAGAATGCCGTACTATAGGACAATAAAACGTACTGTAATACCTAGAGAATGCCGTACTATAGGACAATAAAACGTACTGTAATACCTAGAGAATGCCATACTATAGGACAGTAAAACGTACTGTCACACTGAGAATGCCGTACTATAGGACAATAAAACGTACTGTAATACCATGAGAATGCCGTACTATAGGACAATAAAACATACTGTAATACCATGAGAATGCCGTACTATAGGACAATAAAACATACTGTAATAGTGTGAGAATGCCGTACTATAGGACAATAAAATGTACTGTAATAGTGTGAGAATGCCATACTATAGGACAATAAAACGTACTGTAATACCTAGAGAATGCCGTACTATAGGACAATAAAACGTACTGTAATACCTAGAGAATGCCGTACTATAGGACAATAAAACGTACTGTAATACCTAGAGAATGCCATACTATAGGACAGTAAAACGTACTGTCACACTGAGAATGCCGTACTATAGGACAATAAAACGTACTGTAATACCATGAGAATGCCGTACTATAGGACAATAAAACATACTGTAATAGTGTGAGAATGCCGTACTATAGGACAATAAAACATACTGTAATAGTGTGAGAATGCCGTACTATAGGACAATAAAACATACTGTAATAGTGTGAGAATGCCGTACTATAGGACAATAAAACATACTGTAATAGTGTGAGAATGCCGTACTATAGGACAATAAAACATACTGTAATAGTGTGAGAATGCCATACTATAGGACAATAAAACATACTGTAATGGTTTGAGAATGTACATATTGCTCTTTTATTGCAGCTGCAGAAACCAAGATATCCATTAGGGTATTAGCTAGTAAACTGTGTTTGCACTAAGAGCCCTTTCACAGAAGCTTCCAGGACACAGGCTATCTGTGTAGATCCAGCTGGAGCCATTCAATGCACAAGTTAATCTATCCTAGCCCATTCCAGGTTTTGTTCCCGACTTCTAAAACTTATATTTTTCAATTCTGATTTTTACTGTTTTCAATTTGGAAACATGGATAGCGCTTGGGTTACTGCTATGGCACCAAATGATTGACTGTTTTTTTAAACTAATTTATTTGATAAAATAAAATAAACCATAGGATATACAGCATATTAAGCATTTCATAGAAATTCACATGACCCCTAGTCATCTGTTAGCCAGTAACTACTATATACTCAAAAGGCCACAAAGTATTACAGGTGAAAGCTAGAGAACAAAGATACCTTATTACTAACAAAGATATTAAATCTCTGCCACTGTTCCTTTGAGCAAAGCACCTTGCCCCTTCACACACCTGCTCCATTTTATTTTTTTATATTTTACAGTGGTTAGGCCTGCTAGGAGTGAAGTCCAGACTTGTGCAACCATGTATGGAATCCTGCAGAACATGGCTGCAGGTTACCATCACACTGTGCAGGCTAATGCAAACTCTACAGAATGAAGTGTGTGGGGTGGACCCTGTGCAGGCTAATGCAAACTCTACAGAATGAAGTGTGTGGGGTGGACACTGTGCAGGCTAATGCAAACTCTACAGAATGAAGTGTGTGGGGTGGACACTGTGCAGGCTAATGCAAACGCTACAGAATGAAGTGTGTGGGGTGGACACTGTGTAGGCTAATGCAAACTCTACAGAATGAAGTGTGTGGGGTGGACACTATGCAGGCTGGTCAGCACAATCTCTCGCTGTAGATCCACAGGCTCAGAAGCAGATGCAGCCTGCGGCACAAGGCTGTCATCAGAGAAGACAATCTTACTCATTTACCCATCACCACTTTCCAGCACTCAGGATGGACATCACTCCGAGCTCCTGCCTCAGCCTCTCTCACTGTCTCTCCTGACTGTGACATCAGCAGGCAGCAGCACTGCACCACGTCCAATCACCACTCTGAAAACAGTGACATTTAAACTGCTCAAAATGGCAGACACAGGCATTTTCAAAGGGCACTTCCGCTCTTTACAGAGGTATAGGTATATGTCAGACTAACAACCCCTCAAGTGAGAGCAGTTACTGTATGAGAACAGAGAGACTGTCTGCTCTTGTTCCAATGGGAATAGTTGTTACTTACAACAAGTTGAGGGCTAATATCAAGTTCAAACTGATATTTTCCATTATACTACATTGGCAATACAGAAATACCTAATTATGGTTTAAACAATTGGGCTGTAAAGGTTGGAACACCTTTTCTGGTTTCACACACACTCACACACAAATGCACACACACTTTCTCTCTGATCCCAGTTTTGTGTGCGGTTCATATCAGGCTCATTACGACAGTACAGGTGTGTTTTATTCAAATGTGTCTGAGGGGAGATTTAGCTTGAGAGAACCAAAACTTTATTTATAAAGGAAAACTCCATTGAGATGAGTGAGTGTGTCCTTGCCAGGAGGCAGCATACAAAACACCTGCTTATTTCAGTTCTCTGAATTTGAAGATAGTAGATAAGTTATCAGTTAGAACCTCTTTTGTAGCATTTTCCATAACCTGGGGCATTAGAATAAAAAAAGATCAAGATGTCAGCCACAAATGAACTCACTGATACATTTATTCTCCTGCACTGCCCCACGACGCCGGGTCACATTTGCAGAGCTGACTAGTCATTGCGGTCTGAGGACTGCAGATTCATCTTGGAATATTGGCAAACTCAGGCACTCCTTCACTAAGGCAACATTCCTCCCACTATCCCACGCCCATGATCACTCCTACTTCGCGTCACATATCATCATATTACACCATCATTTTTCTTGTTAGGGACATGTCAGCACAATTAATTAATTACATTTGCTTTTCACATTCTGGTTGTTATCGTAGATCTTTGGTGCAGAAGGGAATAAACTTTTCAGTTTAAAATATTAGTGCTAAAACTACATGCAGTTACGGTATGCAGTTAACTTCCCCAGTACTGCTTCACAGTCTGACTGGGACGGTGTCCCTAAAAGGACAAACCAAACTGTTGCTAAAGGCAAGGTCAGACACATTTTAATTAAGATTAACACCTCCCTGGAAATTCTCCCACCCCCGCTTAAGTGGCAGGTCATCTCTAACAGACTGTCATTGTGTTTATAAAATAAGCAATAATCAGCTTAATGATAACATTACTGTGCCAAGCTATAGAACGACACAAACGTACCAGCATCAACTTTCATCTGCATGCACCAAAGCAGCGAAATAAAAACAAATAATGAAAGATACATTGTTGGGACATCCCCTGGGACTGCCATGATCAGTTGTGTTTCTGTTAATACCAGTGTTTTATTTGTGCTATACTGAACTACACTGAACATGCAATTACCTTTCCCAAAACTGATTGCAGGCTTTAGTAAATCACATTACCAACGCTAATCTCTTCTGATGACCTCCTACCACAATTTTGCAAACTAACATAGGGATGACAAGTTTTGAACATTCACTAAAGCTACTCTGCAAACACCACCATCCCCAAACACCAGCGCCTACAGAGCTGATCTACACAGACAGTAATCTGCATGTGGTAACCTTTGGTGAATCGACCCAAATTGATCTCTTTACAGGCATATGTTCGGGCAAAGTCATTTTTGTCATTTTGGTTGTCACATGATGAGATGAATTTTAAAATAATTAAATAAAATATAGCACCTGACAGAATCTTGTGAGATTGCAAATGATGGACATGGTAAAATGTATTTACACAAATCCCTCTGAAACCTTCTGACATATTTCATATTCCAAAAGCAGCTGTGCTCTACCCTATTATTTGGCCCATGCTTAGTGTGGGTGAGACCCCCGGGCTGGCTGTGGCACCCCCTGCGGGTTAAGGGTGGCCAGCCTCCTCCTCCCAGGGTTCCTCTTATGAGCTGTGAAAGACAGAGTAAAATCCAGAAGTGTTCAAATTCAGATGTGTGAAAAACCATCTTTATCCCTGAAGTTAAATCGAATAAACAGCCAACCGTGAACATCTCTTCTCTCTGTCCCTCAGACTGTGTGCTGAACACTCACACTCAAACACACACTCTCACTCACACACACACACACACACACACACACACAGTTACAGTTTCTAATGTGTGCGTTCTGGCACATTAGCTCAGACAGGAAGGAGATGGGAATGTTTCTGGGCACACACTGCCAGGCTGTGTTTGTAGTGTGAATCATAATGCGTCTTTCTGGAGGTGCTCAGTCATGGCTTCCTGTCACATGTGACTATAATGGCTTTCTGCCACTACAGCTTTACTATGAGTAGATGGTTAGTATATCACTAGCTCCAATTTGCTTTAGCAAACACTGCTAGAGTGTTTTGGTAAATATGAATCTAATAACAAGAAGCATTCTTTTGCTAATTATAGGCCTAGCTTGTCTTCTGTGACATCAGTTACAGGCCTAGTCAGTATTTCAATCAAATAAATATGACATTTCTTACCTGTAACCTTCTTTGCTAGTTACCTTGCTAAATAACTTATTCAACTTTAATTTTACTGTGAAAAACTGATTTAGCATTCTGCTGCACAGAAGCTTCAAACATCATCAATTGCAAAAGTCTACTGTAATCATTTCAATTTCACAATTTCTTTAACATGAATGAAAATAACTTGCCAGCCATATAGTTTCATGTCCTTCAAAATTTTAGAAAATATTAGCAGGAAATATTAACCAAACTGCAGGGTAGTGCCATCATTGATTCATGCTTCATGTGATTCTGGAAAACAGAATTTTTTTTTCCATTTCCAGCCAAAGTCATTCAGACAAAATGAGGACCTGTGTTGAAATATTTCACTTTGAGCCACAGGACACTAATTAGAATATAGATTACTTTTACACTGTTGATCTCACAGGAGCAGAGAAATGGATTTCTTTGCATGTGCTACACACTCAAAAATTGCAAACCAAAGCAGACAGTTTAAAATCAGAATTCCACTAATTATACATAGAATTGCACCCTAAAATCTTGGCATGGTGGTAATTGCTAGGGAGAACCATTTAAATGGCTTAACTTGTTAAGGACCTCCGCCTGACCACCATGTCAATGCCCATCTTAGCCAAAACGTTGGTTCCAAAATATAATTCTGAATGATTTATTAAAATAACTCCAATTAAGAGCCCACGGTGGTCAGAATATTCCCTCTCAATCAGACACAATTTCTATGGCATTAAAGGAAATACATTTTCCTCTGGAGAGCAAACTATGTTATTATTTCTATGAAGCTGACAACTAACACTAGATTACGTCAGAAATTATGGGAGAATAATTTGCATAATTTTGATATTTCGCAGCCAAAATGGACATATATGAGCTGTGATTTTCTCCACACATCAAAAATTCATCTTTCCACGCTACAACACAGCCAGCAATATGCAGGGCATTTCTATCTGAGAGGAGCATTAGTCCGGCATAAACAGATGGGTTTAGATGCACTTACAGCGAGCCAATCTCCCTGCACCCTGCGGCCCTCAGCAAATGATCTGATAGCGTCCCATTAGTGTCATGTGACACACTTGCCTGGCACTATGTGCTATTTATTGTTCTCAATAACAGTCAAACATGAGCTCAAAGCAGGCTCTAAGTAAGGATGCTTTTGAATGCGATTCAGGTAGTGTCAACTTTGAAGAATAAGATAAGTGACCATAGGTCAAAAAGGACAGCTTTTGGGAGTTCTAGTTTAAGTTAACAAAATGTTTGAAAAAAAATCACTTATGCTGTTGTTTTGAATGGCCTATATAGCAGCTCTAGCATGACCATTATGTTTTAAAACTTGCTGCAAACTATACTGGAATATAAAGCAATGGTGTGAGATTGAATTTACTAGTATACAGCCTATCTCAGAGGTATCTCCAGGAGTTCAACCCTCCTAATTCTCAGATTTAAAAAGATTTCAGCTTGGCCTTTGAGCTCTGACTTTAGAATCAGAATTTCACCATAACGCAAGCTAATCCTCAGTAAAACAGTGGAGACTAGCTCCTAATGCACCAGAATTACTTCCTAAAACCCATGTCTTTTAAGCCTAAATTGGGAGCACAGTGTGATGTTAAGACCAAAAGTGAAAGTGCAGTAACAATCTGGCTCCTAATCTGCAATTTTGAGACCCAAGCAGGCCAGGATTGGACCGGGCCTCTGTCACACTACAGATTAGTTGCACTTGGCTGGACAGATGTAAGCATGCAAGCCAAAATTTAATCAGCATGAATTAGTGAGGGGGAAAAAACACGAATCTTTTGTTGCCTCCATTCAAGTGGTGGCTTGTGGCCACGCAGACAGAGAGAGAGGCTTCTCACAGACAGCTGAAAGTTCAGCCGTCTCCTAGTGTGCCGGCCCAGGGATATTGTACCTTGTCTAATATGCTTTGTGTTACTCTGAAGGCATAAATATGGTTTTTGCATAAATGTTACCAATGAAAAGCACCCACAGACAGAGACAATGGGTGAGTCAGAACACAGGCAATTCCTTTGTAGAAACAGCAGTCACACTGATTGAAAATCTTATTTCTTTCTCCTCTCCCTGTTCTTAAGCATCCCGAAACTTCAGTTTTAATGCAATACTTTGCTTACAGTCTCTGCTGTAGATAATTCAGGTCCACTCCTAGCACTTCATATTTAAATTGCTAATGAGTGTCTCTGTAAAATGTACAGGCTATGGCTTGTCATTGTGCATTGTGCTATAGGCCTTATGTGCGTTCTGCTCATCTCCTGCAGCCGCTGTGTCTTGTAATGCACCAGATAAGGTCACATAAATGAATAATGAAGGCCTGCCCATATAGCCAGTGATACGGGCAGGAATGTGACTGCATGGGTTGGGCTGGTATTTGTACTTTATAATCAAGGTTATTCATCATTACAACATCAAGCTTCAAACTAGATTGAATTGTCTGACACTCAAATATAATGTCATACACAATATGCTGTAACGTAAAGCCACACATTGTTCAGTTTTATTCAGTAGTTAATCTGAGGTCCGAATTAAAGATGGGACCAACCCAAGTTGTTTATATAAAACAAGGACATTGAGAATGAAAGAGAGGACATGCTGGAGCAGATGACCATGGTGAACTCCTTTATGATGGGGTCCATGCTGCCCTCCAGGACTGACACATCCCCAACGAAGGGTCAAGTTCAGACAGGAATTGCGCACATTTAAAACCAAGTGCATCTGCAGGTGAGTTTATGTTTCTGATATTATTAATCATATCTAAACAGGAGTATAAATGATGGAAACAAATAAGGACATGGCATATGGCAAGTGTGTAAGTGCCCAAAGCACAACATTCCTCTACAGTGCCCCATTAAGGCTAGGCATGCCCTCCACCTCAGCAAACACAAACACGGTGAGATTAAAAGCAAGGACCTAGGATGGTAATTAAGCAAACGTGCTTCAGTAACACTGACCACCAGGCAGAGAGTGGCCTGGCTGCAGCATGTGATGGTTTAATTAAGGCCTGAGCCCCTGGGGATGGGCTGCATCCCTCTGGGGTTTTAATTAAAGTAAACACACTGGAGGCCATAGGGCCTCTGTCAGGCAGTGCAGGAGACACCCACTCAAAGGCAATGAGCTTCCTCTCCTGCTGTCCACTACCCACCAAGACCAAGTCTCACAGCCTCCCTCCCACTTTAATCAGGCCGTTGGACTGCAGGGCCAGGCAGGCTGTAAATCTGTGTCAGTCCTGGGGAGCCGCTCCTCCTGCCTGTTCACCCAGTGCTTTCCAAAGAGCTTTTGCAGAGTGTTTCCCAGCCTTGCTGCTCAAAAGTGTCAGGTTAGAGGCAGGACATCTCGCTTCCTGTCCACAGTCTTATGGAGGCGTTTCCCCTGGATTGTAGCTGTAGATAAGCCACCTGGGTTAGTGGTTACGCAAAATGACAGTGGGATGGATCATCCTCTTACAAAATAACTCACATTAAAGTGCATATCAATTAAACACAGCTTGCAGTGTGATAGTGGTGTTGCATTATGGTCCAAGTTCAAAAATGGACATTCCAAGAAGAGTATGAGTAACTGGACTATTATTCTATTATCTATTATTATTATGAGTTTATTGTGATATGACAAGTTGTATAAAGGTAGACATAGGATCGTGGGCTTGGTGTCCTGGGGGTGCAGAGTCATACCTCACAATTTTGTGTGAGGTGAACCCCCCACCGGACCACGAGAAGAGAAAGAGAAATACAGAAGAAAGGAAGAAGACATGAAGGTGGAGATGGGGAGGGAGGCCGGAAGCAGTGTGCATGATGGGAGATAAGGTACATGGCAATTTAATACCTGTGGAAAAAACCGGATTGGACGAACAGGGGTATGTGGTTGACGGGTTACCTGAAAATACTGTGCCTGAACTTTTGTTTTAACAAACTCCATTAAATGTGGTATTGCATCAGTGGATTTGGGTTAATAAAAATACTGTTATTGGTTGTTCAGTTTATGAACTGAAAAACAACCATATGAGCATGTTTACACATATTCTCAAACCTCATTATTGTAGCAGCAATAAAGGAGTATTTGAATATGGAGTACCTCTGAGCTCAATAATTACAAAGGATATTTTAATCTTTATTTGAGTGCATGCTTGGAAAAGTTAAACTGTCTGGTGCAGCTTGATGACAAACTTCATTAGCTCCTAAAGGCTTAAAAGCTGTACACGCCATCCCTTCAGTACATGGAGCTCCCATCTCAGACATCCTATCTGAAAATATGATGGAAATGTAAAATCCAAGACAGACTAAACTAAATACTCACTTAAACATAGATATAAAAAAACACCATCCAACATAATCCAGGGTTTTGGAAAAACGTCAGAGACTTGAGGAAACCGGTGAAACTTTGAAGCTCTGAAGACATTTGAGCATCATTATACTCATGATGATGGGAGAGCCTCAGAGATGTAAATTGGGATTAGGGGTCTGTCAAACTATGTTTGACAGTTCAGCTCTTCAGACCCACAGCGGCATTGGCCAGCTGGGACACTTCCATACATAATCAGATACAAAGACACATGCCCACTTAATTTATTGTGAGATTCTGTGCTACAACATGATCCATACACACACTATATGTTACTGCTATTCAGCTCATCTCTGGCAAATAACTCATTTTTTTAACTGTGGACAAATCACATTGCCTGTATTTGTAAAACATCATATTAACTTAACAGGTATTTGGTTTTTTCAGAATGTGAAAATTGCAACAAAAAAAGTTCTTGTTTTAGTGATGGTTGATGATGATCAATTTACCTGAGATCTGATACGGCACCAAAAGACTGAGCACAAAAATAAGCAATAAGGTTGCAAGTTAGCAATACGTTTTTTTTTTTTGTTTTTTTTTAAATAGATATTTGGTCTTCGCCAGCTGGAATTGTTTCTCCAGCCAGTGATACCAAACTGCCGTATTCTGACAACAACCTGATGCTCACAGGCACACGCCCACACAGTATCACCATGACAACAGCCAGGAAGATGCGACTTCCTGAATGGGCTGATGACACTGCAGTCAGAGGCTGCTCTGTTCTGCAGGTTTGGTCCCAGCACTGGCTGACTGAACCACTCCTTTCTAGCCATCACCTCTTATTCAGCTAAACAGCCAATTATGCTGCAGTATGATGTTCACTATTTTCAGTCCAAAAAAAAACTATGATAAGATGAAGGAAGAAGCCACCGTTTCCAGTTAATTCTACTGCTGCCATGGAGCGTATGCCTTTACCTCAGTACGCACTGTAACACTGCTGGCCACTGCAGCCTGACACATTTACTAATATGTATTAAAGTACTTAAAATGTCAGGTTTAAAAGGCGGGTAATTTTGTGAATCATTTTTTTTTTTATCAGAATTGGTAAATAATCTGGGACACTGGCTGAATTCCAGGGAGGGACGTTAAGTACTTGAGCAAGGCGGTTTTTATGCCCTAATTTTCATTGTTCTCTCAATATTGAATATCCATCTGTATTCACAGGTCTGTTTCACCCCTGTGATGTTCTCAGCAGGTAAAGGAGAGCACTAATCTTTTGATACTACATGGGATGGAGAAAGCAGGTATCTCCTCTGTATGAAAAGATTAAATCTCTCCCCCTCTTTGATCAAAGCACATCACTAAATAGGGGGTGACTGACATGTAAATCAAGTCACTGAGACACTTGAATAATTCACAGTGCTGAATAACGTATTTGCTTTCACAGAATTTTAACCAGTAATATTTAGGCATACCTGTTTTTCTGGTCTGAATATATTATAGAAAATTAGGCTATTTTTATGCATTTTTTCCTCATAATGAAAGCAAGTTTTTATTTTTATTCTGGTTATATTGTGGGTATTTAAGCTCAAAGCATCACAGAGATCAGATGCCAGAAATGGTAGATCTTGGATGCACTCTCTCTTTATTTAATCCACGGCGATGTGCAGACAGAGAGTGATGTGCTGCTGATGGGGATGTGCTGGGGTTGATTAGATGATTATCACACTAATTACAATGATGCCACCCCACTGTATCGACTATGGAGATGCTTCAACACAGAAAATTGAATTTATAAAATGCATTCAGAAGTCTAAGTACCAACACCAAAATATGATCCACTTTTAGGGGAAATCACAACTTTATTGCTACAAATCTGGTCCACACAGACAGCAAAATGTGATAACCCAGACTATCTGCCGTCATCTTAAAACGCAAACTTAAAATGTTTAATGAACCACTTTATATTACTTTGAAGTGCTTGTTTTTTTACTTTTTTAATGTAATCGCATTCATTAAGCATATAGCACCAGTTCCCTACACTACAAGGACTCAGCCCTCTATGATGAAATGATGAGGGGTAGAGGCAGAGGTAAACCATTTGAGCAGAGGCACTGGGACCACACACACGCACGCACACACACACACACACACACACACAAACACACACGCACGCTCACAAGCACGCACATGCACGCACGCGTACACGTGCACAAAGCAACTACCACACACACGTGCACATACAGTGACTACCACACACATATGTGGACACATACGTACTCACACTGCTCACACACATGCAGTGACTACCACACACACGCACGTGCCCACGTGCATGCATGCGCACACAAACACACACACACACACACACACACAACCTGTTAAATAACACGGAGCCAGACCACAGGCACCCACTGGAGAATTACATCACAGATCATACGTGAAAAGTCAACATAAATCAGAGATGCTTCTTGACAATGCTATTTGCTTCACCTAATTTAACTGCAATGCATGTTGCCATCAGAAATTGCCATGGAAAATTAAAACAGTTACAGGTAGCAATACTGAAAGTTATAATGCAGAAGATTATTGGGCTGATGTATTGGTATTGTATTGCATGTGATCTGGGATCTCTGTGCTGTGGAACACATCACATCATTAGATCAGTGCATGGTGTTTCCCTACAGTAAAACACCACTCTTACTCTCCACTTCAAAGAATTAATCAGAGTCCACAAGTGAGATGCTACATAATAATCCCACAGAATAATCCCTCCTTTTCCCTTTCCACCAATCTCTGCCAAAAATAACCTCGCTTTGCTAATCCACGTGGAAGAGAACTGCTGTTTGTTCATTCGCTGTGAGTGCTGCGTTTCTGGGATTCGTTGTGCACGTGATCTGGAGAACACGGTGGATTAAGAATCGTCGTATGCCAGTGTCTGATCAACCTGAGCTTTGGTTTGTTCCTCCTTCACAGATGTGAGCGCTTTGGTTTGTGTCTCTCTCACTGACACACACACGTAAACCCCTGTCCTGCTGCTGGTAAGCAGCGACCCACTGAATCTCTCAGGTCACCCTTTCTCTCCGCTTCTGCAGCCCAGCTGTGCCTGGACGTACGGACTCTCTCTACACTTTGAGGAGCCATGAGGTCATTTCCTGCCTCTCGCCCATGGTTCCCGTGACAACTGAAAGGAGCAGGCGAAAGGAGCCGCAGACATGAGGGTGCACTGGAGTGTGACAGTGAACCCCACATTCAGGGTGTAATGGGTGTAGCCTGTGTCACCTGTGCTCAGGGTTTCCTAACCCTCTAACAGGCCTGAGCAGCGTTGCTCCTAACCCTCTCACAGGCCTGAGCAGTGCTGCTCCTAACCCTCTCACAGGCCTGAGCAGCGCTGCTCCTAACCCTCTAACAGGCCTGAGCAGCACTGCTCCTAACCCTCTCACAGGCCTGAGCAGCGTTGCTCCTAACCCTCTCACAGGTCTGAGCAGCGCTGTTCCTAACCCTCTCACAGGTCTGAGCAGCGCTGCTCCTAACCCTCTCACAGGTCTGAGCAGCGCTGCTCCTAACCCTCTCACAGGCGTGAGCAGCGCTGCTCCTAACCCTCTCACAGGTCTGAGCAGCGCTGTTCCTAACCCTCTCACAGGCCTGAGCAGCGCTGCTCCTAACCCTCTCACAGGTCTGAGCAGCGCTGTTCCTAACCCTCTCACAGGTCTGAGCAGCGCTGTTCCTAATCCTCTCACAGGCCTGAGCAGCGCTGTTCCTAACCCTCTCACAGGCCTGAGCAGCGCTGCTCCTAACCCTCTCACAGGTCTGAGCACCGCTGTTCCTAACCCTCTCACAGGCCTGAGCAGCGCTGCTCCTAACCCTCTCACAGGTCTGAGCAGCGCTGTTCCTAACCCTCTCACAGGCCTGAGCAGCGCTGCTCCTAACCCTCTCACAGGCATGAGCAGCGCTGCTCCTAACCCTCTCACAGGCCTGAGCAGCGCTGCTCCTAACCCTCTCACAGGCCTGAGCAGCGCTGTTCCTAACCCTCTCACAGGCTCGAGAGCACATCTAACTTTCTCAGAGGTTCAG
>JAFBMS010001407.1:0-7500 GCA_019788955.1 Albula glossodonta
GCTGTGGTTTCGCTAGATAGTAGGTAGGGACAGTGGGAATGTCGTTCATCCTTCATGCGCGTCACTAATTAGATGACGAGGCAGGCTACCTTAAGAGAGTCATAGTAACTCCCGCCGTTTACCCGCGCTTCATTGAATTTCTTCACTTTGACATTCAGAGCACTGGGCAGAAATCACATCGCGTCAACACCCGCCGCGGGCCTTCGCGATGCTTTGTTTTAATTAAACAGTCGGATTCCACTGGTCCGCACCAGTTCTAGGCCAGCTGCTAGGCGCCGGCCGAGGCGACGCGCCGGACGCCGCGCGAACGGCGCCGGCGCGCGCCGCAGCTGGGGTGATCCGCGAGAAGGGCCCGGCGCGCGTCCAGAGTCTCCGCCGCCACCCATCCCTCAACCGCCCCGCCGTGGGCCGGGCACCGCCCGCCGCGCCCGCGAGGGACGGGCGGACGGGCCGGCCTTCCGGCGGCGGCGGGGGGAAGGTAGGCGGCGCCTCGCCCAGCCGCGCCCCGCGGCTCGCGCCCAGCCCCGCTTCGCACCCCAGCCCGACCGACCCAGCCCTTAGAGCCAATCCTTATCCCGAAGTTACGGATCTGACTTGCCGACTTCCCTTACCTGCCTTGTTCTAACATGCCAGAGGCTGTACACCTTGGAGACCTGCTGCGGATATGGGTACGGCCCGGCGCGAGATTTACACCATCTCCCCCGGATTTTCAAGGGCCAGCGAGAGCTCACCGGACGCCGCCGGAACCGCGACGCTTTCCAGGGCGCGGGCCCCTCTCTCGGGGCGAACCCATTCCAGGGCGCCCTGCCCTTCACAAAGAAAAGACAACTCTCCCCGGGGCTCCCGCCGGCTTCTCCGGGATCGGTTGCGTCACCGCACTGGACGCCTCGCGGCGCCCGTCTCCGCCGCTCCGGATTCGGGGATCTGAACCCGACTCCCTTTCGATCGGCCGGGGGCCACGGAGGCCATCGCCCCTCCCTTCCGAACGGCGTTCGCCTATCTCTTAGGACCGACTGACCCATGTTCAACTGCTGGTCACATGGAACCCTTCTCCACTTCGGCCTTCAAAGTTCTCCTTTGAATATTTGCTACTACCACCAAGATCTGCACCCGCGGCGGCTCCACCCGGGCCCGCGCCGCCCATAATTAAGCCCCCCTTCCCCACTTTCCCCGCCCAGCGCCGCGGCTCCGGGGGCTCGGGCAACTGGTCACCCAAACCCGGGGTTTGAAAGGCAACTGGTCCCCCTCAACACTTAGGCTATGAGCGGCGACCCAACCAACTAACCACCCACCCACCCACTCACTCACCGCCAGCCGCAGCCACCTCCTCCCCCTCCGAGGTGAGGTACAACGCGACACACTTGACCCCCCTTCTGGACCCCAAGCGTACAACTGGTCCCCCACCTCCTTTTGGGGGGAAAAGGGCCTTTGTTATGGCGGGCGCCCCTCCACCGCCTTGATTCCTCCCCGCCACCTTCCGTCCAAACCTCCGCTGCTTCCCACCACCACCACCACCACTTAACGCCACTACCTCAGATGTACCGACACCGGCCAGAGTGATCCTTTCGGCCCTCGAACGCACCGCACGACCTCACGCACTCGGGTCAACCGATTGATCCTTTTTGTTTTTTCGGCCCTTCTGATTGGAGCCACCCCCGCCCAGGTATCGAAGCCCCAAAAGCCTGGGCGCGCCCCGCCCTCTACCTCTGTTGTTGCCGACGGTCAATGATATTTTTTTGCGGGTGTGGGGGGGGGCGCGTGCGTGCGTGTGGGGATGGCCCAATGTCACCGACAAGCATATGGGTGTGTGGTTTGAGTTTCCGTCTGTCAGGGGCAGCCAAGCCCGGCCTGCCCCCTTTTTTTTTTTTTCCCCCCCCCCCCTTCGTAAGGCTATGCTCTCGGGGAGTCATCGGGTGGGGGGGTGTTAGCGCACCTCGGCCTTGTCCGGAGTCGGAAGGCGGCTATGTCCCGACCCCACCCCAACCTGGGCACCGGGACGCCGTCCTTCCTGCCGCACGCCCCGCTGTGGGGGGGGAGGGGCCCCCGGGGGGGCAGAGCGGCCAGAGTCTTGCCCCCCGCTGCCTCCCGCCTTCTGGAGGAGCGGGGCCAAGGTGGGTGAGTCGTCGGTTCTCGACCTCACGCCTTGTGAGGTTATCACGGAGCAACGTTTACGAGACCGGCTGGGGTCGCGGGCGGGGAGGGTGGGACGATGGATGGATGGACCGAGTCTGGTGGGAGGGCCGGTAGGTCGCCCCGTCCCGTCCCCGGTCCCGTGCCGTCCCGCCCCCTTTCCCGCCGGGCTCGGGGAGGACCGCTGCGTGGGGCGGAGATGGGGGGGCTGGCTCACCCCCCCTCTCCCCCCTCTCCCTGTGTGTGGGCGTGCGTCGTGGCCTCCCGCTGAACAGGGCCCGCCGGGACGATCGGACCCCCGGCGCCTCGGTCCGTCCGTCGGCCCGGTCGCGCCGCTTTTCTGCCCGCTCCAGAGCCCGAACCCCCCACGGGGCGTTGAGAGCCGCAGCCGCGCATGCGACGGAGGGAGGGGCTGGCTTGCCCCCCACCAACGCCGGCGCACGGGGGCCTCGCCACGGGGGGCTGGGATGGGCCTTGGGCACGAGTCTTTGCCTCTCTACCAGTCAAGGACGGTGACCGCCACCTTGCCCTCTTTCTCCCTCTCTCTGGGGGCCCGCGCCCCCACCTGGAGGTCCTCGTCTCGAAAGAGGGCGTGCTCCTAAACCTGCGGGTACCCATCTCGCTCACTATGTAATGGAGGTCGGCGTGCAACTGGTACCCCCCTCGGCACGTTGCGGGGATGTCTGGGGCCTCCCCCGGCACTTGGTAAATTGCAGGAGGTTTGGGGCCTCACCCGTAGCCCCCTCTGGGCCTTGGTATATTGCAGGAGCGCTGGGGGCCCGCCCCGAACCCCCTCTGGCCCTCGGTAAATTTCAGGAGGTTTGCGGCCTCACCCGTAGACCCCTGGTATATTGCAGGAGCGCTGGGGGCCCGCCCCGAACCCCCTCTGGCCCTTGGTAAATTTCAGGGGGTTTGGGGCCTCACCCGTGGCCCCTCTGGCCCTTGGCATATTGCAGGGGCCCGCCCCGAAGCCCCACTGGCCCTCGGTATATTGCGGGAGCTCTGGGGCCCCGTCCCAGAGCTCCCCCGGCCCTCGGTAAATTGCAGGAGCTGTGGGGCCCCGTCCCAGAGCTCCCCCGGCCCTCGGTAAATTGCAGGAGGTTTGGGGCCTCACCCGTAGCCCCCTCTGGCCCTCGGTAAATTGCAGGAGGTTTGGGGCCTCACCCGTAGCCCCCTCTGGGCCTTGGTAAATTGCGGGAGCGCTGGGGGCCCGCCCCGAACCCCCTCTGGCCCTTGGTATATTGCGGGAGCGCTGGGGGCCCGCCCCGAACCCCCTATGGCCCTTGGTAAATTGCAGGAGGTTTGGGGCCTCACCCGTGGCCCCTCTGGCCCTTGGTAAATTGCAGGAGGTTTGGGGCCTCACCCGTAGCCCCCTCTGGCCCTCGGTAAATTGCAGGAGGTTTGGGGCCTCGCCCGTAGCCCCCTCTGGCCCTCGGTAAATTGCAGGAGGTTTGGGGCCTCGCCCGTAGCCCCCTCTGGCCCTCGGTAAATTGCAGGAGGTTTGGGGCCTCGCCCGTAGCCCGTGCGGCACTTGGTTAATTGCAGGAAGGCTTTGGGGCCTCGCCCGTAGCCTCTGCGGCCCTTGGTTAATAAAGGGAAGGCTTTGGGGCCTTGCCCGTAGCCCGTGCGGCCCTCTGCTCATTGCGGGAAGGCTTTGGGGCCTTGCCCGTAGCCCGTGCGGCCCTCTGTTCATTGCGGGAAGGCTTTGGGGCCCTGCCCGTAGCCTCTGCGGCCCTCTGTTAATAAAGGGAAGGCTTTGGGGCCTTGCCCGTAGCCCCTTTTAATTGCAGGAAGGCTTTGGGGCCTTGCCCGTAGCCCGTGCGGCCCTCTGTTAATAAAGGGAAGGCTTTGGGGCCTTCCCCGAAGCCCCTTTTAATTGCAGGAAGGCCTTGGGGCCTTGCCCGTAGCCCGCGCGGCCCTCTGCTCATTGCGGGAAGGCTTTGGGGCCTTGCCCGTAGCCCGTGCGGCCCTCTGTTCATTGCGGGAAGGCTTTGGGGCCCTGCCCGTAGCCCGTGCGGCCCTCTGCTCATTGCGGGAAGGCTTTGGGGCCCTGCCCGTAGCCCGTGCGGCCCTCTGTTCATTGCGAGATGGCTTTGGGGCCTTGCCCGTAGCCCGTGCGGCCCTCTGCTTATTGCGGGAAGGCTTTGGGGCCTCGCCCGTAGCCTCTGCGGCACTTGGTTAATAAAGGGAAGGCTTTGGGGCCTTGCCCGTAGCCCGTGCGGCCCTCTGTTTATTGCGGGAAGGCTTTGGGGCCTTGGCCGTAGCCTCTGCGGCACTTGGTTAATAAAGGGAAGGCTTTGGGGCCCTGCCCGTAGCCCGTGCGGCCCTCTGTTTATTGCGGGAAGGCTTTGGGGCCTCGCCCGTAGCCTCTGCGGCACTTGGTTAATAAAGGGAAGGCTTTGGGGCCTCGCCCGTAGCCCGTGCGGCCCTCTGTTTATTGCGGGAAGGCTTTGGGGCCTCGCCCGTAGCCTCTGCGGCACTTGGTTAATACGGGGAAGGCTTTGGGGCCTTTCCCCCTAGCCTCTGCGGCACTTGGTTAACAAGGGGAAGGCTTTGGGGCCTTCCCCGAAGCCTCTTTTAATTGCAGGAAGGCCTTGGGGCCCTGCCCGTAGCCTCTGCGGCCCTCTGTTAATAAAGGGAAGGCTTTGGGGCCTTGCCCGTAGCCCCTTTTAATTGCAGGAAGGCTTTGGGGCCTTGCCCGTAGCCCGTGCGGCCCTCTGTTAATAAAGGGAAGGCTTTGGGGCCTTCCCCGAAGCCCCTTTTAATTGCAGGAAGGCCTTGGGGCCTTGCCCGTAGCCCGCGCGGCCCTCTGCTCATTGCGGGAAGGCTTGGGGCCTTGCCCGTAGCCCGTGCGGCCCTCTGTTCATTGCGGGAAGGCTTTGGGGCCCTGCCCGTAGCCCGTGCGGCCCTCTGCTCATTGCGGGAAGGCTTTGGGGCCTTGCCCGTAGCCCGTGCGGCCCTCTGTTAATTGCGGGAAGGCTTTGGGGCCCTGCCCGTAGCCCGTGCGGCCCTCTGCTTATTGCGGGAAGGCTTTGGGGCCTCGCCCGTAGCCTCTGCGGCACTTGGTTAATAAAGGGAAGGCTTTGGGGCCTTGCCCGTAGCCCGTGCGGCCCTCTGTTTATTGCGGGAAGGCTTTGGGGCCTTGGCCGTAGCCTCTGCGGCACTTGGTTAATAAAGGGAAGGCTTTGGGGCCCTGCCCGTAGCCCGTGCGGCCCTCTGTTTATTGCGGGAAGGCTTTGGGGCCTCGCCCGTAGCCTCTGCGGCACTTGGTTAATAAAGGGAAGGCTTTGGGGCCTCGCCCGTAGCCCGTGCGGCCCTCTGTTTATTGCGGGAAGGCTTTGGGGCCTCGCCCGTAGCCTCTGCGGCACTTGGTTAATAAGGGGAAGGCTTTGGGGCCTTTCCCCCTAGCCTCTGCGGCACTTGGTTAACAAGGGGAAGGCTTTGGGGCCTTCCCCGAAGCCTCTTTTAATTGCAGGAAGGCCTTGGGGCCCTGCCCGTAGCCTCTGCGGCCCTCTGTTAATAAAGGGAAGGCTTTGGGGCCTTGCCCGTAGCCCCTTTTAATTGCAGGAAGGCTTTGGGGCCTTGCCCGTAGCCCGTGCGGCCCTCTGTTAATAAAGGGAAGGCTTTGGGGCCTTCCCCGAAGCCCCTTTTAATTGCAGGAAGGCCTTGGGGCCTTGCCCGTAGCCCGCGCGGCCCTCTGCTCATTGCGGGAAGGCTTTGGGGCCTTGCCCGTAGCCCGTGCGGCCCTCTGTTCATTGCGGGAAGGCTTTGGGGCCCTGCCCGTAGCCCGTGCGGCCCTCTGCTCATTGCGGGAAGGCTTTGGGGCCCTGCCCGTAGCCCGTGCGGCCCTCTGTTCATTGCGAGATGGCTTTGGGGCCTTGCCCGTAGCCCGTGCGGCCCTCTGCTTATTGCGGGAAGGCTTTGGGGCCTCGCCCGTAGCCTCTGCGGCACTTGGTTAATAAAGGGAAGGCTTTGGGGCCTTGCCCGTAGCCCGTGCGGCCCTCTGTTTATTGCGGGAAGGCTTTGGGGCCTTGGCCGTAGCCTCTGCGGCACTTGGTTAATAAAGGGAAGGCTTTGGGGCCCTGCCCGTAGCCCGTGCGGCCCTCTGTTTATTGCGGGAAGGCTTTGGGGCCTCGCCCGTAGCCTCTGCGGCACTTGGTTAATAAAGGGAAGGCTTTGGGGCCTCGCCCGTAGCCCGTGCGGCCCTCTGTTTATTGCGGGAAGGCTTTGGGGCCTCGCCCGTAGCCTCTGCGGCACTTGGTTAATAAGGGGAAGGCTTTGGGGCCTTTCCCCCTAGCCTCTGCGGCACTTGGTTAACAAGGGGAAGGCTTTGGGGCCTTCCCCGAAGCCTCTTTTAATTGCAGGAAGGCCTTGGGGCCCTGCCCGTAGCCTCTGCGGCCCTCTGTTAATAAAGGGAAGGCTTTGGGGCCTTGCCCGTAGCCCCTTTTAATTGCAGGAAGGCTTTGGGGCCTTGCCCGTAGCCCGTGCGGCCCTCTGTTAATAAAGGGAAGGCTTTGGGGCCTTCCCCGAAGCCCCTTTTAATTGCAGGAAGGCCTTGGGGCCTTGCCCGTAGCCCGCGCGGCCCTCTGCTCATTGCGGGAAGGCTTTGGGGCCTTGCCCGTAGCCCGTGCGGCCCTCTGTTCATTGCGGGAAGGCTTTGGGGCCCTGCCCGTAGCCCGTGCGGCCCTCTGCTCATTGCGGGAAGGCTTTGGGGCCTTGCCCGTAGCCCGTGCGGCCCTCTGTTAATTGCGGGAAGGCTTTGGGGCCCTGCCCGTAGCCCGTGCGGCCCTCTGCTTATTGCGGGAAGGCTTTGGGGCCTCGCCCGTAGCCTCTGCGGCACTTGGTTAATAAAGGGAAGGCTTTGGGGCCTTGCCCGTAGCCCGTGCGGCCCTCTGTTTATTGCGGGAAGGCTTTGGGGCCTTGGCCGTAGCCTCTGCGGCACTTGGTTAATAAAGGGAAGGCTTTGGGGCCCTGCCCGTAGCCCGTGCGGCCCTCTGTTTATTGCGGGAAGGCTTTGGGGCCTCGCCCGTAGCCTCTGCGGCACTTGGTTAATAAAGGGAAGGCTTTGGGGCCTCGCCCGTAGCCCGTGCGGCCCTCTGTTTATTGCGGGAAGGCTTTGGGGCCTCGCCCGTAGCCTCTGCGGCACTTGGTTAATAAGGGGAAGGCTTTGGGGCCTTTCCCCCTAGCCTCTGCGGCACTTGGTTAACAAGGGGAAGGCTTTGGGGCCTTCCCCGAAGCCTCTTTTAATTGCAGGAAGGCCTTGGGGCCCTGCCCGTAGCCTCTGCGGCCCTCTGTTAATAAAGGGAAGGCTTTGGGGCCTTGCCCGTAGCCCCTTTTAATTGCAGGAAGGCTTTGGGGCCTTGCCCGTAG
>JAFBMS010001407.1:12500-17500 GCA_019788955.1 Albula glossodonta
GCTTGCCCCCCACCAACGCCGGCGCACGGGGGCCTCGCCACGGGGGGCTGGGATGGGCCTTGGGCACGAGTCTTTGCCTCTCTACCAGTCAAGGACGGTGACCGCCACCTTGCCCTCTTTCTCCCTCTCTCTGGGGGCCCGCGCCACCACCTGGAGGTCCTCGTCTCGAAAGAGGGCGTGCTCCTAAACCTGCGGGTACCCATCTCGCTCACTATGTAATGGAGGTCGGCGTGCAACTGGTACCCCCCTCGGCACGTTGCGGGGATGTCTGGGGCCTCCCCCGGCACTTGGTAAATTGCAGGAGGTTTGGGGCCTCACCCGTAGCCCCCTCTGGGCCTTGGTATATTGCAGGAGCGCTGGGGGCCCGCCCCGAACCCCCTCTGGCCCTCGGTAAATTTCAGGAGGTTTGGGGCCTCACCCGTAGACCCCTGGTATATTGCAGGAGCGCTGGGGGCCCGCCCCGAACCCCCTCTGGCCCTTGGTAAATTTCAGGAGGTTTGGGGCCTCACCCGTGGCCCCTCTGGCCCTTGGCATATTGCAGGGGCCCGCCCCGAAGCCCCACTGGCCCTCGGTATATTGCGGGAGCTCTGGGGCCCCGTCCCAGAGCTCCCCCGGCCCTCGGTAAATTGCAGGAGCTGTGGGGCCCCGTCCCAGAGCTCCCCCGGCCCTCGGTAAATTGCAGGAGGTTTGGGGCCTCACCCGTAGCCCCCTCTGGCCCTCGGTAAATTGCAGGAGGTTTGGGGCCTCACCCGTAGCCCCCTCTGGGCCTTGGTATATTGCGGGAGCGCTGGGGGCCCGCCCCGAACCCCCTCTGGCCCTTGGTATATTGCGGGAGCGCTGGGGGCCCGCCCCGAACCCCCTATGGCCCTTGGTAAATTGCAGGAGGTTTGGGGCCTCACCCGTGGCCCCTCTGGCCCTTGGTAAATTGCAGGAGGTTTGGGGCCTCACCCGTAGCCCCCTCTGGCCCTCGGTAAATTGCAGGAGGTTTGGGGCCTCGCCCGTAGCCCCCTCTGGCCCTCGGTAAATTGCAGGAGGTTTGGGGCCTCGCCCGTAGCCCCCTCTGGCCCTCGGTAAATTGCAGGAGGTTTGGGGCCTCGCCCGTAGCCCGTGCGGCACTTGGTTAATTGCAGGAAGGCTTTGGGGCCTCGCCCGTAGCCTCTGCGGCACTTGGTTAATAAAGGGAAGGCTTTGGGGCCTTGCCCGTAGCCCGTGCGGCCCTCTGCTCATTGCGGGAAGGCTTTGGGGCCTTGCCCGTAGCCCGTGCGGCCCTCTGTTCATTGCGGGAAGGCTTTGGGGCCCTGCCCGTAGCCTCTGCGGCCCTCTGTTAATAAAGGGAAGGCTTTGGGGCCTTGCCCGTAGCCCCTTTTAATTGCAGGAAGGCTTTGGGGCCTTGCCCGTAGCCCGTGCGGCCCTCTGTTAATAAAGGGAAGGCTTTGGGGCCTTCCCCGAAGCCCCTTTTAATTGCAGGAAGGCCTTGGGGCCTTGCCCGTAGCCCGCGCGGCCCTCTGCTCATTGCGGGAAGGCTTTGGGGCCTTGCCCGTAGCCCGTGCGGCCCTCTGTTCATTGCGGGAAGGCTTTGGGGCCCTGCCCGTAGCCCGTGCGGCCCTCTGCTCATTGCGGGAAGGCTTTGGGGCCCTGCCCGTAGCCCGTGCGGCCCTCTGTTCATTGCGAGATGGCTTTGGGGCCTTGCCCGTAGCCCGTGCGGCCCTCTGCTTATTGCGGGAAGGCTTTGGGGCCTCGCCCGTAGCCTCTGCGGCACTTGGTTAATAAAGGGAAGGCTTTGGGGCCTTGCCCGTAGCCCGTGCGGCCCTCTGTTTATTGCGGGAAGGCTTTGGGGCCTTGGCCGTAGCCTCTGCGGCACTTGGTTAATAAAGGGAAGGCTTTGGGGCCCTGCCCGTAGCCCGTGCGGCCCTCTGTTTATTGCGGGAAGGCTTTGGGGCCTCGCCCGTAGCCTCTGCGGCACTTGGTTAATAAAGGGAAGGCTTTGGGGCCTCGCCCGTAGCCCGTGCGGCCCTCTGTTTATTGCGGGAAGGCTTTGGGGCCTCGCCCGTAGCCTCTGCGGCACTTGGTTAATAAGGGGAAGGCTTTGGGGCCTTTCCCCCTAGCCTCTGCGGCACTTGGTTAACAAGGGGAAGGCTTTGGGGCCTTCCCCGAAGCCTCTTTTAATTGCAGGAAGGCCTTGGGGCCCTGCCCGTAGCCTCTGCGGCCCTCTGTTAATAAAGGGAAGGCTTTGGGGCCTTGCCCGTAGCCCCTTTTAATTGCAGGAAGGCTTTGGGGCCTTGCCCGTAGCCCGTGCGGCCCTCTGTTAATAAAGGGAAGGCTTTGGGGCCTTCCCCGAAGCCCCTTTTAATTGCAGGAAGGCCTTGGGGCCTTGCCCGTAGCCCGCGCGGCCCTCTGCTCATTGCGGGAAGGCTTTGGGGCCTTGCCCGTAGCCCGTGCGGCCCTCTGTTCATTGCGGGAAGGCTTTGGGGCCCTGCCCGTAGCCCGTGCGGCCCTCTGCTCATTGCGGGAAGGCTTTGGGGCCTTGCCCGTAGCCCGTGCGGCCCTCTGTTAATTGCGGGAAGGCTTTGGGGCCCTGCCCGTAGCCCGTGCGGCCCTCTGCTTATTGCGGGAAGGCTTTGGGGCCTCGCCCGTAGCCTCTGCGGCACTTGGTTAATAAAGGGAAGGCTTTGGGGCCTTGCCCGTAGCCCGTGCGGCCCTCTGTTTATTGCGGGAAGGCTTTGGGGCCTTGGCCGTAGCCTCTGCGGCACTTGGTTAATAAAGGGAAGGCTTTGGGGCCCTGCCCGTAGCCCGTGCGGCCCTCTGTTTATTGCGGGAAGGCTTTGGGGCCTCGCCCGTAGCCTCTGCGGCACTTGGTTAATAAAGGGAAGGCTTTGGGGCCTCGCCCGTAGCCCGTGCGGCCCTCTGTTTATTGCGGGAAGGCTTTGGGGCCTCGCCCGTAGCCTCTGCGGCACTTGGTTAATAAGGGGAAGGCTTTGGGGCCTTTCCCCCTAGCCTCTGCGGCACTTGGTTAACAAGGGGAAGGCTTTGGGGCCTTCCCCGAAGCCTCTTTTAATTGCAGGAAGGCCTTGGGGCCCTGCCCGTAGCCTCTGCGGCCCTCTGTTAATAAAGGGAAGGCTTTGGGGCCTTGCCCGTAGCCCCTTTTAATTGCAGGAAGGCTTTGGGGCCTTGCCCGTAGCCCGTGCGGCCCTCTGTTAATAAAGGGAAGGCTTTGGGGCCTTCCCCGAAGCCCCTTTTAATTGCAGGAAGGCCTTGGGGCCTTGCCCGTAGCCCGCGCGGCCCTCTGCTCATTGCGGGAAGGCTTTGGGGCCTTGCCCGTAGCCCGTGCGGCCCTCTGTTCATTGCGGGAAGGCTTTGGGGCCCTGCCCGTAGCCCGTGCGGCCCTCTGCTCATTGCGGGAAGGCTTTGGGGCCCTGCCCGTAGCCCGTGCGGCCCTCTGTTCATTGCGAGATGGCTTTGGGGCCTTGCCCGTAGCCCGTGCGGCCCTCTGCTTATTGCGGGAAGGCTTTGGGGCCTCGCCCGTAGCCTCTGCGGCACTTGGTTAATAAAGGGAAGGCTTTGGGGCCTTGCCCGTAGCCCGTGCGGCCCTCTGTTTATTGCGGGAAGGCTTTGGGGCCTTGGCCGTAGCCTCTGCGGCACTTGGTTAATAAAGGGAAGGCTTTGGGGCCCTGCCCGTAGCCCGTGCGGCCCTCTGTTTATTGCGGGAAGGCTTTGGGGCCTCGCCCGTAGCCTCTGCGGCACTTGGTTAATAAAGGGAAGGCTTTGGGGCCTCGCCCGTAGCCCGTGCGGCCCTCTGTTTATTGCGGGAAGGCTTTGGGGCCTCGCCCGTAGCCTCTGCGGCACTTGGTTAATAAGGGGAAGGCTTTGGGGCCTTTCCCCCTAGCCTCTGCGGCACTTGGTTAACAAGGGGAAGGCTTTGGGGCCTTCCCCGAAGCCTCTTTTAATTGCAGGAAGGCCTTGGGGCCCTGCCCGTAGCCTCTGCGGCCCTCTGTTAATAAAGGGAAGGCTTTGGGGCCTTGCCCGTAGCCCCTTTTAATTGCAGGAAGGCTTTGGGGCCTTGCCCGTAGCCCGTGCGGCCCTCTGTTAATAAAGGGAAGGCTTTGGGGCCTTCCCCGAAGCCCCTTTTAATTGCAGGAAGGCCTTGGGGCCTTGCCCGTAGCCCGCGCGGCCCTCTGCTCATTGCGGGAAGGCTTTGGGGCCTTGCCCGTAGCCCGTGCGGCCCTCTGTTCATTGCGGGAAGGCTTTGGGGCCCTGCCCGTAGCCCGTGCGGCCCTCTGCTCATTGCGGGAAGGCTTTGGGGCCTTGCCCGTAGCCCGTGCGGCCCTCTGTTAATTGCGGGAAGGCTTTGGGGCCCTGCCCGTAGCCCGTGCGGCCCTCTGCTTATTGCGGGAAGGCTTTGGGGCCTCGCCCGTAGCCTCTGCGGCACTTGGTTAATAAAGGGAAGGCTTTGGGGCCTTGCCCGTAGCCCGTGCGGCCCTCTGTTTATTGCGGGAAGGCTTTGGGGCCTTGGCCGTAGCCTCTGCGGCACTTGGTTAATAAAGGGAAGGCTTTGGGGCCCTGCCCGTAGCCCGTGCGGCCCTCTGTTTATTGCGGGAAGGCTTTGGGGCCTCGCCCGTAGCCTCTGCGGCACTTGGTTAATAAAGGGAAGGCTTTGGGGCCTCGCCCGTAGCCCGTGCGGCCCTCTGTTTATTGCGGGAAGGCTTTGGGGCCTCGCCCGTAGCCTCTGCGGCACTTGGTTAATAAGGGGAAGGCTTTGGGGCCTTTCCCCCTAGCCTCTGCGGCACTTGGTTAACAAGGGGAAGGCTTTGGGGCCTTCCCCGAAGCCTCTTTTAATTGCAGGAAGGCCTTGGGGCCCTGCCCGTAGCCTCTGCGGCCCTCTGTTAATAAAGGGAAGGCTTTGGGGCCTTGCCCGTAGCCCCTTTTAATTGCAGGAAGGCTTTGGGGCCTTGCCCGTAGCCCGTGCGGCCCTCTGTTAATAAAGGGAAGGCTTTGGGGCCTTC
>JAFBMS010001407.1:35000-37500 GCA_019788955.1 Albula glossodonta
TCTCTCTCTCCCCCTCCTTCCTTCCCACCCCATACACACACGCACACAGAGGGAGGGGGAGAGATAGAGGGAGTGAGTGAGTGAGGGAGGGAGGGAGAGAGAGAGAGAGAGAGCTGAAGAAGCACCAGCCCAAGCCCTAAGCCTAACCCCATCCCTAGCACTAACCCTCTGCCCCAGCCAGCCCCACCAGCCTTACCCTAGCCCCAGCAGGGGCAACTGGTCACCCGGTTGCTGGCGCGGGGCCCCTGGGCCCCCCCCCCCACACAAGGGGGACAGAGCCCAAACCCTAGGACAAGACTTATCCCTGGTTGTAGCCCTAGCCTGTAGCCCCAGCCGGCCCCCCAGCCCGTCCCTTGACCCAGCCAATCTGGGGCGACTGGTCACCCGGCAGCTAGTGCGGTCCCCAGGGGCCCCCTAGACCAGGGGGGCCAAGCCCAAACCCGAGCAGCAGCCTTGGCCCTAGCCCTCGCCGTAGCCCTAGCCCCGTGCCCCAGCCGGCCCCCCAGCCTTGGCCCTAGCCCCATCTCCAGTCCCAGCTGGGGCAACTGGTCACCCAGGCCCAGAGGAGACTTCCAGGGAGAGGGGAGGGGGGAGGCGCCTCTCCTCTGCGCGAGGAAATGTGCTCCTCAGCCGGCCTGATTCGACAGATGAGCCGTCTGGATGTCAGCCTGCGTCTGTAACTCAGAGCAGGCCCCACAGGCCACACACGATCCAGCACCAGCAGGCGGCCCCCGGAGCCCACACAATGTCCGGGGTATTTTAGTCCGTATTATCATTATGATGTATTTCTTTTCATTATTGCTTATGTACACACCCCCCCCCCCCCCCCCCCCCCCCCCCCCCATATTTATTTATTTAATTTTTTTTTTTTTTTTCTCTCTTCTTCTTTTTCTTTTCCTTCTCCACCTCCCCCCCCCCCCCCCCCCCCCCCCCCCACCCCCTTTTTCCCCTAGCCCTAACCCTTTGCCCCAGCCCCCCGACCTAACCCTAGCCCCAACTGGGTTAATGTTTGTTATTATTTGTTTTATTTTGTTGCTGTTGTTATCGATTGATTTTCCTTCTCTTCCTTCTTTTGATTTATGTTCGTTATCGATATTTTGTCTACCCAACCCTAGCCCCGCTGACGACCGGGCCGTCAGAGAGGAGCCACTTCAAGGCAGAGGGCTCCACCCACGCCCGCTAGACGCCTCCAACGGATCCTCTCCAAGGCCCAATAAACGTAGGAGCAAGCAAACTAGCCCCCCCCCCCCCCCCCATGAAGAAGCACCAGCCCTAGCCCTAGGCCTGAGCCTTTGCCTCAGCCAGCCTCCCCAACCTAGCCCTAGCCCCAGCTGGGGCAACGAATAATAATAATAATAATAATGATGATGATGATGGTGATGAGGATCTGCTGTACAATACTTGTATTTTAAATCTGCTTGTATTGAAACTAACAAAGAGCTCTGACAAAAGGTAGGTAGGTAGGTAGGTAGGTAGGTAGCTTGTCTACTAGGCCTGAACCACATGCACTGGGCAGGGAGACTGTATTGTACATCCTCCCTCTGGCCTGTTGTGTCATACATCAAATGAAAGATCTCATTCTTTCTGCCTTTTTTATACAATTGTTATGAATTTTTTTTTTTGTATTATTATTATTATTATTATTATTTTATTTACTAGGCCCAGGCCACATGCACTGGAAAGGGAAAACATTTCACCTTCTCTCCAGTGCAGGCCCCAGGAGCAGGGGACAAAGCCCAAACCCTAGCCCTAGCCCTAGCCCTAGCCCCAGCCCCAGCCCCAGCTGGGGGCAACTAATAATAATGATAATCTGATGTATTTTAAACTTGCTTGTATTGAAATTAACAAAGAGCTCTGACAAAAGGTAGGTAGGTAGGTAGGTAGGTAGGTAGCTTGTCTACTAGGCCTGAACCACATGCACTGGGCAGGGAGACTGTACTGTACACCCTCCCTCTGGCCTGTTGTGTCATACATCAAGTGAAAGATCTCATTCTGTCTGTCTTTTCTATACAGTTCTGATACTTACTTTTACATTTCCTGTGTGGTAAACACATAGCCCGTGTGGCAATATAGCTTTTTTTTTTTTTTTTGTTTTTTTTAAACTAGGCCTAAGCCACATGCACTGGAAAGGGAAAACAAAGCCCAGGAGAGGGGGCCAAGCCCAAACCCTAGCCCTAGCCCCAGCTAGGGCAACAACAACAACAACAACTACTACTACTACTACTACTACTACTACTACTACTGATAAGAATGATAATCTGATGTACAATACTTTTTATTTTAAATTTGCTTGTTATTGAAATTAAAAAAAGGGCTCTGACAAAAGGTAGGTAGGCAGGTAGGTAGGTAACCACATGCATTGGGGAGGGAGGCCGTACGGTACACCCCTCCCTGTGGCCTGTTGTCTCGGATACATCGGATGGGAGATGTCATTCTTGTATCCTTTCTACACGATTCTTACTTTTACATTTTGCTGTGTGGTAAACACAGAGCCCGTGTG
>JAFBMS010001408.1:0-41753 GCA_019788955.1 Albula glossodonta
TTCCAGGATACCTGATTGAGCATACACCATGCGCAGTAGCCTCAGTTTGTATTGTAAACATGTGTTGCGCAAGACAAAAATTGATTACAACATTAAACTAATAACTACATATACATGCATTTTCCTTTTACACTGTTCCCTTGGCAAAACAGCATAATACAGTGTCTTGGAACATGTTTCAACACTGTAAGTGCAAAATATCAGAGAAACGTTAAGTAAGGGTTACACTTAGGCAAAGAATTTTTAAATCTTTAAATGTAATGAGCGATGTCTTTGTCTGGAAGCATTCCTTACCGAGGATAGTACTGAAAAATTTAAACCCAAGAGAAGGGAGGCCAGGAACTTTCAGACATGAAAATATATCACTGGGCTACCCAGACGGAGGGACTAATCTGCTGGATAAATAGTCACAGAGATGCCGACTGGGTAAATATTGAGGAGGAGCTTCATCACCCCACCATTTTGAAATAACGGCCATTTAGCGACAATGTAAAAACAATACGTTTTATTTGGAAAAGCAAAAAAATTCAAAACATTCTACAAGAGTCAGCCCAGGAGATCAAGAGTAATCAGAAATGTTTCTGAGGAGAGTACATGGGAAAAGTGTACTTCACCAGAAATCAGGAAATAAACATAAGGTTATAGCCTTACCTCAAAATTGGAAAAAAATGGGTTGCCCCCAAAATTTCTCAGTTTTCCAATACATATGATAGAAAACCATGTCCATTCACTGCCCAGGATACCCAGACTCGTCACAAATGTTTCTGAGGAAAGTAAATGAGAAAACTGTACTTCACCAGAAATCAGGAAAAAAAAATAAGGCTATAGCCTTACCTCAAAATTGGAAAAAATGGGTTGCCCCCAAAACTTCTCAGTTTTCCACTGAATATGATAGAAAACCATGTCCATTCACTGCCCAGGATACCCAGAGTCATCACAAATGTTTCTGATGACAGTAAATGGGAAAAGTGTAGTTCACCGGAAATCGGGAAAAAGCATAAGAGTATAGCCTTACCTCAAAATTGGAAAAAATTGGGTTGACATCAAAATTTCTCAGCTTTCCCCAAAATATAATAGGAAACCATGTCCCTTCACTGCACAGGATACCCAGAGTCGTCACAAATGTTTCTGAGGAGAGTAAATGGGAAAAGTGTAGTTCACCGGAAATCGGGAAAAAGCATAAGACTATAGCCTTACCTCAAAATTGGAAAAAGTGGGTTGGCACCAAAATTTCTCAGATTTCCCCAAAATATGATAGGAAACCATGTCCATTCACTGCCCAGGATACCCAGAGTCGTCACAAATGTTTCTGATGACAGTAAATGGGAAAAGTGTAGTTCACCGGAAATCGGGAAAAAGCGTAAGAATATAGCCTTACCTCAAAATTGGAAAAAATTGTGTTGACACCAAAATTTCTGAGATTTTCCCAAAATATGATAGGAAACCATGTCCCTTCACTGCCCAGGATACCCAGAGTCGTCACAAATGTTTCTGAAGACAGTAAATTGGAAAAGTATAGCTCACCGGAAATCGGGAAAAAGCATAACACTATAGCCTTACCTCAAAATTGGACAATAATGGGTTGCCCCCAAAATTTCTCAGTTTTCCACTTAATATGATAGGAAAACATGTCCATTCACTGCCCAGGATACCTACAGTCAACAGAAATGTTTCTGAGGAGAGTAAGTGAGAAAAGTGTAGTTCACCGGAAATTAGGGAAAAAGCATAAGAGTATAGCCTTACCTCAAAATTGGAAAAAATGGGTTGGCACCAAAATTTCTCAGATTTCCCTAAAATATGATAGGAAACCATGTCCATTCACTGCCCAGGATACCCAGAGTTGTCACAAATGTTTCTGATGACAGTAAATGGGAAAGGTGTAATTCACCGGAAATCAAGGAAAAACATAAGGCTATGGCCTTACGTCAAAATTGGAAAAAATTGGTTTGGCACCAAAATTTCTAAGATTTCCCCAAAATATGATAGGAAACCATGTCCCTTCACTGCCCAGGATACCCAGAGTCTTCACAAATGTTTCTGAGGAGAATAAATGGGAAAAGTGTAGTTCACCGGAAATCGGGAAAAAGCATAAGACTATAGCCTTACCTCAAAATTGGAAAAAATTGGGTTGGCACCAAAATTTCTCAGATGTCCCCAAAATATGATAGGAAACCATGTCCCTTCACTGCCCTGGATACCCAGAGTCGTTACAAATGTTTCTGAGGAGAGTAAATAGGAAAACTGTAGTTCACCGGAAATCAAGGAAAAAGCGTAAGAATACAGCCTTACTTCAAAATTGGAAAATAATGGGTTGCCCCCAACATTTCTCAGTTTTCCACTAAATATGATCGGAAAACATGTCCATTCACTGCCCAGAATACCCAGAGTCGTCACAAATGTTTCTGAGGAGAGTAAATGGGAAAAGTGTAGTTCACCGGAAATCGGGAAAAAGCATAAGACTATAGCCTTACCTCTAAATTGGAAAAAATTGGGTTGGCACCAAAATTTCTCAGATGTCCCCAAAATATGATAGGAAACCATGTCCCTTCACTGCCCAGGATACCCAGAGTCATTACAAATGTTTCTGAGGAGAGTAAATAGGAAAACTGTAGTTCAACGGAAATCAAGGAAAAAGCGTAAGAATATAGCCTTACCTCAAAATTGGAAAATAATGGGTTGCCCCCAACATTTCTCAGTTTTCCACTAAATATGATCGGAAAACATGTCCATTCACTGCCCAGGATACCCAGAGTCGTCACAAATGTTTCTGAGGACAGTAAATGGGAAAAGTGTAGTTCACCGGAAATCGGGGAAAAAACATAAGGGTATAGCCTTACCACAAAATTGGAAAAAATGGGTTGGCACCAAAATTTCTCAAATTTCCCTAAAATATGATAGGAAACCATGTCCATTCACTGCCCAGGATACCCACAGTCATCACAAATGTTTCTGAGGACAGTAAATGGGAAAAGTGTAGTTCACCGGAAATCAAGGAAAAACATAAGGCTATAGCCTTACCTCAAAATTGGAAAATAATGGGTTGCCCTAAAAATTTCTCAGATTTCCCCAAACTATGATAGAAAACCATGTCCATTCACTGCCCAGGATACCCAGAGTTGTCCAAATGTTTCTGATGACAGTAAATGGGAAAAGTGTAGTTTACCGGAAATCGGGAAAAAAACGTAAGGCTATAGCCTTACCTCAAAATTGGAAAATAATGGGTTGCCCCCAAAATTTCTCAGTTTTCCCTAAAATATGATAGGAAACCATGTCCATTCACTGCCCAGGATACCCAGAGTTGTCCAAATGTTTCTGAGAAGAGTAAATGGGAAAAGTGTAGTTTACCGGAAATCGGGAAAAAAACATAAGGCTATAGCCTTTCCACAAAATTGGAAAAAATGGGTTGGCACCGAAATTTCTCCGTTTTCCCTAAAATATGATGGGAAACCATGTCCCTTCAGTGCCCAGGATACCCAGAGTTGTCACAAATGTTTTTGATGACAGTAAATGGGAAAAGTGTAGTTCACCGGAAATCGGGAAGAAAACATCAGGCCTTACCTCAAAATTGGAAAATAATGGGTTGCCCTAAAATTTCTCAGATTGCCCCAAAATATGATAGGAAACCATGTCCCTTCACTGCCCAGGATACCCAGAGTCGTCACAAATGTTTCTGAGGAGAGTAAATGGGAAAAGTGTAGTTCACCGGAAATCAAGGAAAAACATAAGGCTATAGCCTTACCTAAAAATTGGAAAAAATTGGTTTGGCACCAAAATTACTCAGATTTCCCCAATATATGATAGGAAACCATGTCCCTTCACTGCCCAGGATACCCAGAGTCGTCACAAATGTTTCTGAGGAGAGTAAATGGGAAAAGTGTAGTTCACCGGAAATCAAGGAAAAACATAAGGCTATAGCCTTACCTCAAAATTTGAAAATAATGGGTTGCCCTAAAAATTTCTCAGTTTTCCACTAAATATGATAGGAAAAAATGTCCATTCACTGCCTAGGCTACCCAGAGTCGTGACAAATGTTTCTGAGGAGAGTAAATGGGAAAAGTGTAGTTCACCGGAAATCAAGGAAAAACATAAGAGTATAGCATTACCACGAAATTGGAAAAAATGGGTTGGCACCAAAATTTCTCAGATTTCCCCAAAATATGATAGGAAACCATGTCCATTCAGTGCCCAGGATACCCAGAGTTGTCACAAATGTTTCTGAGGAGAGTAAATGGGAAAAGTGTAGTTCACCGGAAATCACGGAAAAACATAAGGCTATAGCCTTACCACAAAATTGGAAAAAATTGGTTTGGCACCAAAATTTCTCAGATTTCCCCAAAATATGATAGGAAACCATGTCCCTTCACTGCCCAGGATACCCAGAGTCATCACAAATGTTTCTGAGGAGAGAAAATGGGAAAAGTGTAGTTCACCGGAAATCGGGAAAAAAACATAAGGCTATAGCCTTACCTGAAATTTGGAAAATAATGGGTTGCCCCCAAAATTTCTCAGTTTTCTACTTAATATGATCGGAAAACATGTCCATTCACTGCCCAGGATACCTACAGTCGTCAGAAATGTTTCTGAGGAGAGTAAGTGGGAAAAGTGTAGTTCACCGGAAATTAGGGAAAAAGCATAAGAGTATAGCCTTACCTCAAAATTGGAAAAAATGGGTTGGCACCAAAATTTCTCAGATTTCCCTAAAATATGATAGGAAACCATGTCCATTCACTGCCCAGGATACCCAGAGTCGTCACAAATGTTTCTGAGGAGAGTAAATGGGAAAAGTGTAGTTCACCGGAAATCGAGAAAAAGCATAAGACTATAGCCTTACCTCAAAATTGGAAAAAAATGGGTTGGCACCAAAATTTCTCAGATTTCCCCAAAATATGATAGGAAACCATATCCCTTCACTGCCCAGGATACCCAGAGTTGTCACAAATGTTTCTGATGACAGTAAATGGGAAAAGAGTAGTTCACCGGAAATCGGAAAAAAGCATAAGAGTATAGCCTTACCATAAAATTGGAAAACAATGGGTTGGCAGCAAAATTTCTCAGATTTCCCCAAAATATGATAGGAAACCATGTCCATTCAATGCCCAGGATACCCAGAGTTGTCACAAATGTTTCTGATAACAGTAAATGGGAAAAGTGTAGTTCACCGGAAATCAAGGAAAAACATAAGAGTATAGCCTTACCTCAAAATTGGAAAATAATGGGTTGCCAGCAAAATTTCTCAGATTTCCCCAAAATATGATAGGAAACCATGTCCCTTCACTGCCCAGGATACCCAGAGTCGTCACAAATGTTTCTGATGACAGTAAATGGGAAAAGTGTAGTTCACCGGAAATCAAGGAAAAATGTAAGGCTATAGCCTTACCTCAAAATTGGAAAAAATTGGTTTGGCACCAAAATTTCTCAGATTTCCCCAAAATATGAAAGGAAACCATGTCCCTTCACTGCACAGGATACCCAGAGTCGTCACAAATGTTTCTGAGGACAGTAAATGGGAAAAGTGTAGTTCACCGGAAATCGGGAAAAAGCATAAGACTATAGCCTTACCTCAAAATTGGAAAAAAATGGGTTGGCACCAAAATTTCTCAGATTTCCCCAAAATATGATAGGAAACCAAGTCCCTTCACTGCCCAGGATACCCAGAGTCGTCACAAATGTTTCTGAGGAGAGTAAATGGGAAAAGTGTAGTTCACCGGAAATCGGGAAAAAGCATAAGACTATAGCCTTACCTCAAAATTGGAAAAAAATGGGTTGGCACCAAAATTTCTCAGATTTCCCCAAAATATGATAGGAAACCATATCCCTTCACTGCCCAGGATACCCAGAGTTGTCACAAATGTTTCTGATGACAGTAAATGGGAAAAGTGTTGTTCACCGGAAATCGGGAAAAAGCATAAGAGTATAGCCTTACCTCAAAATTGGAAAATAATGGGTTGCCCTAAAAACTTCTCTGATTGCCCCAAAATATGATAGGAAACCATGTCCATTCAATGCCCAGGATACCCAGAGTTGTCACAAATGTTTCTGATGACAGAAAATGGGAAAAGTGTAGTTCACCGGAAATCAAGGAAAAACATAAGAGTATAGCCTTACCTCAAAATTGGAAAATAATGGGTTGCCAGAAAATTTCTCAGATTTCCCCAAAATATGATAGGAAACCATGTCCCTTCACTGCCCAGGATACCCAGAGTCGTCACAAATGTTTCTGAGGAGAGTAAATGTGAAATGTGTAGTTCACCGGAAATCGGGAAAAAGCATAAGACTATAGCCTTACCTCAAAATTGGAAAAAAATGGGTTGGCACCGAAATTTCTCAGCTTTCCCCAAAATATGAAAGGAAACCATGTCCCTTCAGTGCCCAGGATACCCAGAGTTGTCACAAATGCTTCTGATGACAGTAAATGGGAAAAGTGTAGTTCACCGGAAATCGGGAAGAAAACATAAGGCTATAGCCTTACCTCAAAATTGGAAAATAATGGGTTGCCCTAAAAACTTCTCAGATTGCCCCAAAATATGATAGGAAACCATGTCCCTTCACTGCCCAGGAAACCCAGAGTCGTCACAAATGTTTCTGAGGAGAGTAAATGGGAAAAGTGTAGTTCACCTGAAATCGGGAAAAAGCATAAGAGTATAGCCTTACCACAAAATTGGAAAATAATGGGTTGGCACCAAAATTTCTGAGATTTCCCCAAAATATGATAGGAAACCATGTCCCTTCACTGCCCATGATACCCAGAGTCGTGACAAATGTTTCTGAGGAGAGTAAATGGGAAAAGTGTAGTTCACCGGAAATCGAGAAAAAGCATAAGACTATAGCCTTACCTCAAAATTGGAAAATAATGGGTTGCCCACAAAATTTCTCAGTTTTCCACTTAATATGATAGGAAACCATGTCCTTTCAATGTCCAGGATACCCAGAGTTGTCACAAATGTTTCTGATGACAGTAAACGGGAAAAGTGTAGTTCACCGGAAATCGGGAAAAAGCATAAGACTATAGTCTTACCATAACATTGGAAAAAATGGGTTGGCACCAAAATTTCTCAGATTTCCCCAAAATATGATAGGAAACCATGTCCCTTCACTGCCCAGGATACCCAGAGTCGTGACAAATGTTTCTGAGGAGAGTAAATGGGAAAAGTGTAGTTCACCGGAAATCGGGAAAAAGCATAAGACTATAGCCTTACCTCAAAATTGGAAAAAAATGGGTTGACACCAAAATTTCTCAGATTTCCCCAAAATATGATAGGAAACCATGTCCATTCACTGCCCAGGATACCCAGAATTGTCACAAATGTTTCTGATGACAGTAAATGGGAAAAGTGTAGTTCACCTGAAATCGGGAAAAAGAATAAGACTATAGCCTTACCCCAAAATTGGAAAAAAATGGGTTGGCACCGAAATTTCTCAGCTTTCCCCAAATTTTGAAAGGAAACCATGTCCCTTCAGTGCCCAGGATACCCAGAGTTGTCACAAATGTTTCTGAGGAGAGTAAATGGGAAAAGTGTAGTTCACCTCAAAAGTGAAAAGTGTAGCCTTACCTCAAAATTGGAAAAAATTATTTTGGCACCAAAATTTCTCAGATTTCCCCAAAATATGACAGGAAACCATGTCCCTTCACTGCCCAAGATACCCAGAGTCGTCACAAATGTTTCTGATGACAGTAAATGGGAAAAGTGTAGTTCACCGGAAATCAAGGAAAAACATAAGGCTATAGCCTTACCTCAAAATTGGAAAATAATGGGTTGCCCCCAAAATTTCTCACTTTTCCACTTAATATGATCGGAAAACATGTCCATTCACTGCCCAGGATACCCAGAGTCGTCACAAATGTTTCTGATGACAGTAAATGGGAAAAGTGTAGTTCACCGGAAATCAAGGAAAAACATAAGGCTATAGCCTTACCTAAAAATTGGAAAAAATTGGTTTGGCACCAAAATTTCTCAGATTTCCCCAAAATATGATAGGAAACCATGTCCCTTCACTGCCTAGGATACCCAGAGTCGTGACAAATGTTTCTGAGGAGAGTAAGTGGGAAAAGTGTAGTTCACCGGAAATCGGGAAAAAAACATAAGGCTATAGCCTTATCCTCAAAATTGGAAAATAATGGGTTGCCCCCAAAATTTCTCAGTTTTCCACTAATATGATAGGAAACCATGTCCCTTCACTGCCTAGGATACCCACAGTCGTCACAAATGTTTCTGAGGAGAGAAAATGGGAAAAGTGTATTTCACTGGAAATCGGGAAAAAGCATAAGTGTATAGCCTTACCACAAAATTGGAAAAAATGGGTTGGCACCAAAATTTCTCAGATTTCCCCAAAATATGATAGGAAACCACGTCCATTCACTGCCCAGGATACCCAGAGTTGTCACAAATGTTTCTCAGGAGAGTAAATGGGAAAAGTGTAGTTCACCGGAAATCGGGAAAAAGAATAAGACTATAGCCTAACCACAAAATTGGAAAAAATGGGTTGGCACCAAAATTTCTCAGATTTCCCCAAAATATGATAGGAAACCACGTCCATTCACTGCCCAGGATACCCAGAGTTGTCAGAAATGTTTCTGAGGAGAGTAAATAGGAAAAGTGTAGTTCACCGAAATCGGGAAAAAGCATAAGAGTATAGCCTAACCACAAAATTGGAAAAAATGGGTTGGCACCAAAATTTCTCAGATTTCCCCAAAATATGATAGGAAACCACGTCCATTCACTGCCCAGGATACCCAGAGTCGTGACAAATGTTTCTGAGGAGAGTAAATGGGAAAAGTGTAGTTCACCGGAAATCGGGAAAAAAGCATAAGGCTATAGCCTTACCTCAAAATTGGAAAAAATTGGTTTAGCACCAAAATTTCTCAATTTTCCACTTATTATGATCGGAAAACATGTCCATTCACTGCCCAGGATACCCACAGTCGTCTCAATTGTTTCTGATGACAGTAAATGGGAAAAGTGTAGTTCACCGGAAATCGGGAAAAAGCATAAGACTATAGCCTTACCTCAAAATTGGAAAAAAATGGGTTGGCACCAAAATTTCTCAGTTTTCCCCAAAATATGATAGGAAACCATGTCCCTTCACTGCCCAGGATACCCAGAGTCGTCACAAATGTTTCTGAGGAGAGTAAATGGGAAAAGTGTAGTTCACCGGAAATCAAGGAAAAACATAAGGCTATAGCCTTACCTCAAAATTGGAAAAAATTGGTTTGGCACCAAAATTTCTCAGATTTCCCCAAAACATGATAGGAAACCACGTCCATTCACTGCCCAGGATACCCAGAGTTGTCACAAATGTTTCTGAGGAGAGTAAATGGGAAAAGTGTAGTTCACCTGAAATCGGGAAGAAAACATAAGGCTATAGCCTTACCTCAAAATTGGAAAATAATGGGTTGCCCTAAAAATTTCTCAGATTGCCCCAAAATATGATAGGAAACCCTGTCCCTTCACTGTCCAGGATACCCAGAATCGTCACAAATGTTTCTGAGGAGAGTAAATGGGAAAAGTGTAGTTCACCGGAAATCGGGAAAAAGCATAAGACTATAGCCTTACCATAAAATTGGAAAAAATTGGTTTGGCACCAAAATTTCTCAGATTTCCCCAAAATATGATAGGAAACCATGTCCCTTCACTGCCCAGGATACCCAGAGTGTCACAAATGTTTTGATGACAGTAAATGGGAAAAGTGTAGTTCACCTGAAATTGGGAAGAAAACATAAGGCTATAGCCTTACCTCAAAATTGGAAATAATGGGTTGCCCTAAAAATTTTCAGATTGCCCCAAATATGATAGGAACCATGTCCCTTCACTTCCAGGATACCCAGAGTCGTCACAAATGTTTCTGAGGAGGAGTAAATGGGAAAAGTGTAGTTCACCGAAATCGGGAAAAAGCATAAGACTATAGCCTTACCATAAAATTGGAAAAATGGGTTGGCACCAAAATTTTCTCTCTTTTTACACTTAATATGATCGGAAAACATGTCCATCACTGCCCAGGATACCCCAGAGTTGTCACAAATGTTTCTGATGACAGTAAATGGGAAAGTGTAGTTCACCAGAAATCGGGAAAAACATAAGGCTATAGCATTACCTCAAAATTGGAAAAAATGGGTTGGCACCAAAATTTCTCAGCTTTCCCCAAAATGAAAGGAAACCCTGTCCATTCACTGCCCAGGATACCCAGAGTTGTCACAAATGTTTCTGATGACAGTAAATGGGAAAAGTGTAGTTCATCGGAAATCGGAAGAAAACATAAAGCTATAGCCTTACCTCAAACTGGAAATAATGGGTTCCCTAAAAATTTCTCAGATTGCCCCAAAATATGATAGGAAACCATGTCCCTTCACCACTGCCCAGGATCCCCAGAGTTGTCACAATGCTTCTGATGACAGTAAATGGAAAAGTGTAGTTCACCGGAAACCGGGAAAAAGCATAAGACTATAGCCTTACCACAAAATTGGAAAAAATGGGTTGGCACCAAATTTTCTCAGATTTCCCCAAAATATGATAGGAAACCATGTCCATTCACTGCCCAGGATACCCAGAGTGTCACAAATGTTTCTGAGGACAGTAAATGGGAAAAGTGTAGTTCACCGGAAACCGGGAAAAAGCATAAGACTATAGCCTTACCTCAAAATTGGAAAAAATTGGTTTGGCACCAAAATTTCGAGATTTTACCCCAAAATATGATCGGAAACCATGTCCCTTCACTGCCCAGGATACCCAGTAGTCGTCACAAATTTTCTCATGAGAGTAAATGGGAAAAGTGTAGTTCACCTGGAAACGGAAAAAGCATAAGAGTATAGCCTTACCTCAAAATTGAAAAATGGGTTGGCACCTAAAATTTCTCAGTTTTCCACTTAATATGATTGGAAACCATGTCCCTTCACTGCCCAGGATACCAGAGTCGTCACAAATGTTTCTGATGACAGTAAATTGGAAAAGGTAGTTCACCGGAAATCGGGAAAACATAAGGCTATAGCCTTACCTAAAATTGGAAAAAATTGGTTGGCACCAAAATTTCTCAGTTTTCCCCAAAATATGATAGGAAACCACGTCCGTTCACTGCCCAGGATACCCAGAGTCGTCACAAATGTTTCTGAGGAGAGTAAATGGGAAAAGTGTAGTTCACCGGAAATCAAGGAAAAACATAAGGCTATAGCCTTACCTCAAAATTGGAAAATAATGGGTTGCCCTAAAAACTTCTCAGATTGCCCCAAAATATGATAGGAAACCATGTCCCTTCACTGCCCAGGATACCCAGAGTCGTCACAAATGTTTCTGAGGAGAGTAAATGGGAAAAGTGTAGTTCACCGGAAATCGGGAAAAAGCATAAGACTATAGCCTTACCTCAAAATTGGAAAAAATTGGTTTAGCACCAAAATTTCTCAGATTTCCCCAAAATATGATAGGAAACCATGTCCATTCACTGCCCAGGATACCCAGAGTTGAATGTTTCTGATGACAGTAAATGGGAACAGTGTAGTTCACCGGAAATCAAGAAAAAACATAAGAGTATAGCCTTACCTCAAAATTGGAAAATAATGGGTTGCCCCAAAAATTTCTCAGTTTTCCACTTAATATGATCTGAAAACATGTCCATTCACTGCCTAGGATACCCCAGTCGTCACAAATGTTTCTGAGGAGAAAATGGGAAAAGTGTAGTTCACTGGAAATTGGGAAAAAGCATAAGACTATAGCCTTACCACAAAATTGGAAAAAATGGGTTGGCACCAAATTTCTCAGATTTCCCCAAAATATGATCGGAAACCATGTCCATTCACTGCACAGGATACCCACAGTCGTCTCAAATGTTTCTGAGGAGAGTAAATGGGAAAAGTGTAGTTCACCGGAAATCGGGAAAAAGCATAAGGCTATAGCCTTACCTCAAAATTGGAAAATAATGGGTTGCCCCCAAAACTTCTCAGATTGCCCCAAAATATGGTAGGAAACCATGTCCATTCACTGCCCAGGATACCCAGAGTTGTCACAAATGTTTCTGATGACAGTAAATGGGAAAAGTGTAGTTCACCGGAAATCAAGAAAAAGCATAAGGCTATAGCCTTACCTTAAAATTGGAAAATAATGGGTTGCCCTAAAAACTTCCAGATTTCCCCAAAATATGATCGGAAACCATGTCCCTTCACTGCACAGGATACCCCGAGTCGTCACAAATGTTTCTGAGGAGAGTAAATGAGAAAAGTGTAGTTCACCGGAAATCGGGAAAAAGCATAAGAGTATAGCCTTACCACATAATTGGAAAAAATGGGTTGGCACTGAAATTTCTCAGCTTTCCCCAAAATATGAAAGGAAACCATGTCCCTTCAGTGCCCAGGATACCCAGAGTTGTCACAAATGTTTCTGAGGAGAGTAAATGGGAAAAGTGTAGTTCACCGGAAATCAAGGAAAAACATAAGGCTATAGCCTTACCTCAAAATTGGAAAAAATTGGTTTGGCACCAAAATTTCTCAGATTTCCCCAAAATATGATAGGAAACCATGTCCCTTCACTGCCCAGGATACCCAGAGTCGTCACAAATGTTTCTGAGGAGAGTAAATGGGAAAAGTGTAGTTCACCGGAAATCGGGAAAAAGCATAAGAGTATAGCCTTACCTCAAAATTGGAAAATAATGGGTTGCCCCCAAAATTTCTCATTTTTTCACTTAATATGATCGGAAAACATGTCCATTCACTGCCCAGGATACCCACAGTCGTCACAAATGTTTCTGAGGAGAGAAAATGGGAAAAGTGTAGGTCACCGGAAATCGGGAAAAAGCATAAGAGTATAGCCTTACCACAAAATTGGGAAAAATGGGTTGGCACCAAAATTTCTCAGATTTCCCCAAAATATGATAGGAAACCATGTCCATTCACTGCCCAGGATACCCAGAGTTGTCACAAATGTTTCTGATGACAGTAAATGGGAAAAGTGTAGTTCACCGGAAATCGGGAAAAAGAATAAGACTATAGCCTGACCTCAAAATTATAAAAAAATGGGTTGGCACCGAAATTTGTCAGCTTTCCCCAAAATATGAAAGGAAACCATGTCCCTTCAGTGCCCAGGATACCCAGAGTTGTCACAAATGTTTCTGATGACAGTAAATGGGAAAAGTGTAGTTCACCGGAAATCGGGAAAAAGAATAAGACTATAGCCTTACCTCAAAATTGGAAAATAATGGGTTGGCACCGAAATTTCTCAGCTTTCCCCAAAACATGAAAGGAAACCATGTCCCCTCAGTGCCCAGGATACCCAGAGTTGTCACAAATGTTTCTGATGACAGTAAATGGGAAAAGTGTAGTTCACCAGAAATCGGGAATTAAACATAAGGCTATAGCCTTACCTCAAAACTGGAAAATAATGGGTTGCCCTAAAAATTTCTCAGATTGCCCCAAAATATGATAGGAAACCATGTCCCTTCACTGCCCAGGATACCCAGAGTCGTCACAAATGTTTCTGAGGAGAGTAAATGGGAAAAGTGTAGTTCACCGGAAATCGCGAAAAAAACATAAGGCTATAGCCTTACCTCAAAATTTGAAAATAATGGGTTGCCCCCAAAATTTCTCAGTTTTCCACTTAATATGATCGGAAAACATGTCCATTCACTGCCCAGGATACCCACAGTCATCAGAAATGTTTCTGAGGAGAGTAAGTGGGAAAAGTGTAGTTCACCGGAAATTGGGAAAAAGCATAAGAGTATAGCCTTACCTCAAAATTGGAAAATCTGGGAATCAGGAAAAAGCAGCCTTCCCTCAAAATGTGAAAAAATTGGGTTGCCCCCAAAATTTCTCAGTTTTCCATGACATATAATAGGAAACCATGTGCATTCACTGCCCAGGATACTAAGAGTCATCAGACATGTTTCTGAGGAGAGTCAATGGGAAAAGTGTATTTACCTCAAGAACTACAACATTTGGAATGCCCCAAAAATTTCACAGTTTTCCTCTCAAAATGATAGAAGACTGTGTGCGTATACTTTTCATGATGGCAAAGGTCATCAGAATATTCTCTGAGGAGAGTAAATGGGAAAAGTGGAATTCAATGGAAATGTGGAAAAACCAAAACACTAAAGGTTTACATCAAAAACTGAAAGAAATTGGAATTCCCCCAAAATTTCTCAATTTTCCTTTAAAAGTGATGGAAGACCATGTGATTTCACTCCTCATTATACCCAGAAATCAGGAAAAAGCATAAGACTATGGCCTTACCAACTCTGGTTGGTCTAGAAGAATTCTAGAAATACAGCTCTGTTCCTGTTTTTCTGAAATGACAGAGACAACTGAACTCGGACTGCATTTTCTCAATCGTTAGTAATAGTAAATGTTAGTTATGATTTTTCCTGTCTCTAAAAAAGTACTGTAGATAAGGACAAAAATGTATGATTCTTTGACTTGTTCTTGCTGTCTTTCTCAATCCATAGAACAACAAGTGGTTAGACTATAGTGTAAGAAAGCTGTTTTCTTGGGAAAAGTAGCAGTTGGCTGATAAGATGGAAGTTTCTGATGCATCGAGGAAATGTATTAAAATTGATGTTTCATTGTGGCCTACACAAGCAGTTAGGTGCATTTTGATTACATTGTATCACACAAAACATTTCATTGGAAACCTTTATGTGCTGTGGAATAATGGTTGAGGAGGTTTATTTAAAAAAAAAAAAAGTTTCAAACGCAAATTTTTAATTCATTTTCAGTATGTATCATGTGCTAAATAGTGTTAAGATATTTCCCTTTATGCACCTGTGATAGTATTTCACATTCAAAGATAAGTGTGTCAGTTTAGTGCATATGAATGGATGAGTTTGAAACTGATGAGGCATTAGAACTACCTATATATATATACATTTTTGCATAAATTAACATTTTTCATTTACACCATGTCTCAGGTCGTTGCTACGTTATTGTTCTGTGGCTACGTTTATTACAACACATGATGGAGGCAGACAATAAAAACTCTTTCTAAGGTACATGGCACACAGCACTGCCCTCTTAGGAGATCCAAGTGGGATGCGAATGCGAGACCAGGCAATAATATAAAGGCTGTGAAGGCCTGCGATCGATACACACTCGGCTCTCTTACACTCAGACCCCCTCGCTCCCTCTCCGTCTAGCCATGTGCATACTGACCCCAGCTTTCTGCACTGCTTACCAAACATGTTCCTCAGGAATGGTGTGTCTCCAAGCATGTGCAGGTTGCAGGATCTGTCATGGGAAAAATGGGGATACTGCCCTGAGCAGAGAAAAGCAGGGAGGAGACCTCTGGGTCAGGCAGAGTGCATGTGTGTTTGTTTTTTAAGTGTGTATGTGTATATTGCTCATAGGACTTTGTGGTCTTCATTACAGTTTGCATTGCTTGATGGTAGGTGGCAGAAGCTGTGTTCCTTAGATGGACAGCGAAGCAGACCCTATGGGTCTAAGAGCTTTCAGAGCAACAGGGTTCAGATCTGGGACACAATTTAAGCGTCACAAAATGGCACCCAAAACTGCTGTGCTCCTGTCTGTTAAATTTGTCACTGTGAACCTTACATATTGGTTGTCAGGGACAGTGAAGTCCATGTCATACTCATTATGACAGGATTACCACAAAGTTTGACATTGCGCGTGCTATTCATGTCACAACATTAACTTAATGCCTCACTTCCTCCTGCTATTATTTTCAGTTGTTTCCACGGAGAAATGTAATAACAAAAATGAATGAGGGAATTAATAAACAGACAAAAACTGAGAAAAGTAAATAAAGACAAAGGAAATAAAGACAAAAAAAACATAATGTGAGGTGGAGGACAGAGTGGCTGTGTGGCATATATTGTTGCCTTAGCATGTCGCTATGGGAACAGGGTGTGTGCTTAATCGCTAATTTACGGTCCATCGGCTTCCCCTTAGTTCAATGGCAAAGCAAAGCATTAGATGGAGGCTCAAGGGCTATGTCCAGTTGTGTCTTTGTGGGAGTAGCAGGGTCCATTAACATTCAGTGCAAAAAAGCACAGAGACCTGGGGAGAGAAACAGGCCATTTATCTTTTTTCCGACAAACACCCAGGCCTCTCTTCTAGGTTACAGAAAAGTACGAGCTCACTGATCTTGGGGGGGAGATGGGGGGTAACGTTGGGTGGTAGACACTCTACCACTAGGTGCTAATTGCTTGCACTTTGAGTGCTCCGCCAAAGAAAAAGGTAACTTTAGACATGATGCATTACCGAGGGCAGGAAGTACAAAATAGCGGTACAGAGACCTAGAAGTGCTGCATTAACCTAAACCGGCCATTAAAGGACATGCGGTGTAACCTCTGAAATATCAGATTCTTGAAAACAAAAGTTGGAAAATGGTGACAGAATTTGCCAGTTAAAATTATCTTGATCAATCTGTTACTAATTGGCATTGCTACTTACTGTCACTTTATTTAAAATGTCTACTCTCATTTTGTAAATGTAAAAGTTATTTTAAATGAATATGCAAATATGCCTTAAGGAAGGATTTCAAGGAAAACGTTTTGTTCTCTCCATTAGCTTTTTTATTGATACCTCTCCTTTTGAGAGGTATCAAAAGGAGAGATATTGGATTTTGTTCTGTAACTTCTTTCATTCAGATTCCAACTATGTGTAATTGTAGATAACTATTTTACCGCTTGAAGGTTGATGGGATACATTTTTGAAGGTTGATGGGATCAAATACATCTTTTTTCTTTTCAGTGGCTTTATGAATGCACATCATAATTGAAAAGCAATCACTGATATAAAAGTACCTTGCATTTTGTTATTTGTGTCATTCGTGAAAAGCAGAAAGTGATTTGCATTGCAGGGTCATTCTGTCTCTTTCGTTTGCCCTGCATTTAAGTAAGACCCTTTTAATGTTCCACATGTAAAATCACCCCATTGCTGGGGAGCTCCAGCTGGTATTCAGTCATCTCCATTTGTCTTGAATCCCCATTTTTCCATTTGAGTTACAACTTTGCCTTTGAGGGGCATATTCACATTCAAATGAAATATATCATTTAAATACTGTCAATTAAGTATTTCAACCTGATAACTACATCAGGCTTCTTATACAAGTCACATCAGCAGTATTACTTTAAGTAGTAATTATTGAAACATAGTACATTTATTTAAAACAATACCCACATTTTTTTAAAAAAAAATCACAGCTTGCTTTTTAAAGCAAAATATAGAAGCATTTATGAGAGTGAGGGATGTTTGAATGTGGCTTGGGGTGATGGGAATGGTGAAAACAAGCTTGTTTGTGGTTCCTGTTCCTGCACCTTCTGTCAAAGCGGAAACTCTTTCATGACTGTGCACATTAAATTAAGGAACACATAGGTTTTCTCAGTACGAGAACATATGGTTGATCGATCCTAGGAAGTTATAAGCATAGACACTGCATTACAGACGCTTTAGGGTAGTGAAACGAGAATCTCTGAACAGTACAGCTGTTTTCAACATCTGGTGAAGTTTATTTCATAGAACTACAGAGAAACAGTTTCTCAGCAACCCGGCTGAAACCATAATGTTTGAAGTGCTGTTTCAGCACCGCTATTGCTTCAGCTATTGGGAGTAGGTGCAATCTTATCCTTTATAATTTACAATGGACTCATTGGGTGAATTCATGTTCCCCTTGGCTTCCATGCGGCCTCGATTTAATCCAATTTACTCAACCTCTTGAAGGACTTCAGTTCAATCCAACCATCCCATTTACTGTTAAAGATCCACAGTATGGTCATAAAGAACTGAAAATTGCATGCAAAAAACTTTTTAATGCAAAAATAACACATGCCAAAGTATGTGCCTCCTGAATGCCTATCTCCAATAAAATGCAACCTACTAAAAGAAAAATGTAATTAATTTACAATTTCCTTTTTATAAGTGTTTATAAACATCATTGGGTACAAAATATACTTGAGATGTATCAGAGATTTACTCTTCAAAATATTTCAACTGCAGGGACTTTAGTTCTGAAAAAAATCTCTCATCATGTGCATGAACATGATCCATTTGAAATCAAGGAATCTGTGAAATCTGATGCTGTCAGGCTACGGTAAAAGGCATCAGAAACTCAATTCTGATGTTCCAGTTGACTGAGCTCTCTAGATTAAAGGATATTTCTGCATTCACTTGAAAAATGTCAATATGAGGTTTCCAACGTGAGAAGACAGAATAGGCTAGGTTCAATCTCCAAAGTCGAAGAACCCCAGAAATTCTCTGGTCGTTTTATACTTTATTGGAGAATGTAAACAAGCCAATTACATGGTTGAACTGCCTTGTTGTGGAAAGGCAAGTGTTTTGCTCGAATGCAGTGAGCGGGAAGGACTGAGAGTGATCAGAAGTGCACTTAGGACAGTTTGAGTCCCTGATGAGCCAAGTAATTAACCGTACAGTCCCTGCATTTTGTTCTGTTGGCTAAATTTGTGTATTGCTTTTCCTAAAAATTTCCAATACATATTTTAACAACGCTAAAATGTGTATATATTGGTAGTAAATGAGAAATTGTCAAAATGAGTAAAAACAACAATGTTGTTAATGAAGAGATGGACCCTATGTTAGCAGCTGAAGACAGAAACTTTAATTACACAGCTACGAGAACAGAAGCACAGAGCAAAATGTTCAAAGATTAAATCGTGTGGTCAACATTCATACCATTAGGGGAAAGACATTAGCATGTAGCATGAAAGTCATGACCAGGTAATCCCAGGAAGTGAGGCCCATACATGATAGTGAGGAACCCGGCATTCCCCAGACGGCAGATAACAGGTCAATAACAGGAGGCTCTGGTCGGACGCAGCAACATCCATTTGAAATTCTAATACACATTCTCATGCACTGTGAATGTACACTACACAGGTGAAAGGCACGATAAATGGAGTCCAGAGTTCGGAGTTCACCTCAGTAGATTCTTAAAACCTATTTTACTTCTGTTATTAAAATACAGCATAAAAGGTGATTCTCAATTTATTAAACTGATATAACTTCAAGAATACTTTGTCACAGAAAATTATATAAAAAAAGGATCTTGTACAGAAATTAATGGCTAATAAATGGTCATCAGTAATTATTCAATTTACATATATTGCAGAAAGAAGGTTAAAGATAGATTTTCACTTTATTCTTGACCTGACAGAAGCTGAACAGTTTATGTTTAAACTTCACACTATTAAAAACACTGACTTGAAGACACAGAAGGCAATCACTGTGATGAATAAAAGTATAAAACAATGCAATTACTCAAAAATTACCCTAAGTGGATACAGTCATTCTATCTGCACAATTCAAGCAGTGCTAAATGAGAAAATGTTGCAGAAACATTGAAAAACACATTCAATTAGCTTCAACAACAATATAACTTTTTTTCATTGCCAATTCATTTCATAACAAGGACATGTTTAACATTATACAGGGTTGGAGTCTGTCCTGTACAAATATCAGGGTCGTTAGATTTTTACCTTAGATTATAACAATGAACTATTGCAACATATTTGGATACTCCTAATTCCACCACGAGGGGAAATTTGCCTGAGATGGAAATCAGGCTCAAGTAGAAGCCACAATGCTTATTAATACGCAGTAAAAGAGGGTACAGAAACTCCACACAGCATATATCTCCTTCCCCTTGCAGCAAGACTTGTGACTCACAATGTTACCAAATTGGGTTTAAAATTAAAGGCACAGCTATAAACCAAGCCTCGTTTCAGATTTGTACCGGGGTTTAAATCATATCTTAATATATCAGTCTCTATGTGGTTATTGCCTGTTCGGGGAGAAGGGAAAGTAAGATTGGAATCCATTTTTGCAGTAAATCATATTTGAGTGGCTTCATACTGCCAATGAGAGCATTGCCTAACAAGCTGGCAAACTCACAGCTCGGGCACGAACATTTAGGATAGAATACCTTCACTAGCGAAATGATCCTCTGTAAGCAATGTCTGTCAATGATTATGATCTCACACAATACAAAATGATTTCACTTTTCAAGCTTAATGACAGGGGATTAATTCTCACATGATCTTATTTTCCTGTGTTTCCAGTTTTTCTGATCTGTCTACAATAGGTGTCTGTGTTTACAATAGGAGTATGTAAAGATGTTTGCCAGTGTTAGCCTGTGTGTCTGTGTGTGTGTGAGTGTGTGTGTGTCCACATTTATTTTTGTGTATTTACTGTTTGATATGTATTTAAAAAACAACATTAAATGATTAAGTTCAAGTTTGCAGTGGACAGATTTTAGCCTAGCTGGCAATAGCCTTTCTCTCCATCTCAATTATTCGAGATATTTAAAGACCCTTCCTTTCTGAAACCCTTTGAAAGCTTATATATATATATATAAATACAACTAAAAAAAACACACTACTACTAGTACTTACTGTACTATGTATCTACTTAGTAATGACCATCTGGGGGTCTTTTGCTATTATATTTGTGTATGATATTAATAAAGCTGAGTGATGAAAATGTCTGTGATGCTCTGATTTGCCAAGAAGTGGGAGTCAGGATTAGGAAGGAAGTCATAAATTGGCCTCGTATGACATGTCAAAACTGGGCTACAAAGACATTTGGCAGGACTTCTTGGCCACAGTTCAGGAACAAGAAGGTGCAGAAATCTTTGAGTATCTGTTGAAACAGGCTGTGAAACTACTGATGTCAGAGGGGAGAGGCCCGTAAATTCACTGCTAACTCCCACACTTGGCAAGAAAAGAACATGGCAGGAAATATTCATGAGTGCTGGAAGGAAAGGGGAATTCTAAGTCGGTATCTTCTCATGAGACAATAAACTTTGCCACACCGGGTCCCCTGCTGTGTTTGCCACTTTGATGTCTGTATCCTCTCAAGAGGTGATTTGTCTCTGTCCCGAAATTTGTAATATCATTGCGATGAAGCATGAATTAAATTGAAAAAAAAAATGTCATTTTAGGTAGTATCAATATTAGATAAGAAATGCAACATAAATGGGTTTTCAGTTTTAGTGTGATGAAGTAAGCTGTAATTGACTTTGACAATCCAGCAAAAAAGATGACTGAGGTTTGCCACTGAGCTCTGGGCAACCCCTGCTATTCCCACTCAGGTTTCCGTCTTCTGTGACTCTACATTTTTGCTATCATCCTAAATGTAATATGCAGTATTTATTAACCTCAAGACACCTACACTTACTCTCTGCACTGTCAAGCTGAATTTTCTCCTCAGTGTGAACCTAAAATTTCTGGTAACAAACCTAGTGCTCCCAACTTGATACCTCTTCTCTGTACAATCCAATAACTGAAAATAATTCTTTCCTTTCACAGTGCTCATTCTGGAGATATGGTAAAGGAGCACAGCATACTAATATTGGATATATATTTCATACATATGCATGCATTCATATTCAGTATTCTGCAAAAGAGAACACATATTAAATGTCTTTGGAGTGATACACATGAATTGAATACCATTTAAGCAACTGTATTGTGGAGAAAATTGCATTTTGTCCATCGAGGGTAAAAACATTGTTATTAGGTGAGATCGGGCAAGGCCAGAGACCCAGAACTGAGGACAACTATTTTCTCAAGTCTATCCTCTATGGAAGACAAATGCATATGCAGTTACAAAATAAATGACCAAATCATAGGGTGTAAAATACAATGGGAGTGATCTGTTACCAAATTGAGGCAAGGAATTCAAGCACATTTGTTATCTCTTTGTTATATTTGGTAAATAAGTGTTAAAAATGCAGGCAAATCTAAAAAAAAGCTATGTTTTGATTGTAAATGTTGCATGCAATATTCTTTGTCATTACCTACAATTAAAGAGTTGTAGATTAGAGGCTTTCATCTTTCCTGCTGGGTAAGCTATAACAGTATTGCCTCTCCTCCTCAATTTGATGTAAATTGTATGAAAGCTAATATGGTAAAAAAAAAAAATAAAAAAAAAAACAAAAAGCAAAAATACACCATTGTGTAAAAAGTAATTCCTTGAATTAACAGGAAAAAAGTCAATGTAACAAACAAGGGACGTGTAATATAACTCAGCTTTTATGAGTTAAAATGTGCAGAAACATATGAGGATCAATATGTTCGTGGTTAAAGTTGCCTCCTAAGTGGGGCTGAGACAGAAGCCCTTCATGCTCAAATCCCATTTGTTTTCCACAGCGTTCTTTTTAGAAGGCTGTTTATACAATACTTTACGATTGACCAGGGCCAGGTTTCCCAAAACCCTCTTAGCACTAACATTATGTCGGAGCCCTCTACTTTCAGTGGTCTAAGTTGATCTTCACACAAAAGTGGCTTTTGGGAAACTGAGCCCAGATTTGATCCATGTGCTCAAACACGTTATGTTTGATATTGTATTGCAGTAACAATATCAGTCACTGCTGTGTCATGTGTGGAAATATGAATAAACTACAATAGGGTTAAAAAATAGGCAAACAAGACACATGGGCAGGAATCACATATTGGACCTTGTACAAATATGATTTAAAAAGATAATTTTTACACATCGTTATTTACCATTTTGACCTCAAAAGAAACAGATAAAACCCAAGTATATTAAAAAAAAATCTGATCTGAGTCACTTCAGACTTCTGAGTGACTGCCTGAAAAACAAGATTTGATCTTCCTGCACAAGAATCTCAATTGCTGGAGCTTCTATCATCTCACTTTCATTGTCATTTCATATTTTGTTTTCTATATCTTCTCTAATCAGCCCACTCCAATTTCACTCACCCAGTTTATCAGTGCAAAAGCCCAGTTAAATGCCTGTCAGAATAGTAATGGGGACCAGTGGTGGAAAACTGTGGTTTCAAAAAGTAGAAGTGCTACCATGTATTTGTTCCACCCATGAACTAAACCAGCTATTTATAATTAACACTCTTCAGCCAGTCATAGGAGATAATTATATCAGCTCTATTAGTGCACAAGTGGAACAAATACATGGCATTACTTGCATTTTATGAATTAATGGTTTTCCACTACTATGGGAGACACAGCAAACTAATCTTGACCTGTTTATTTTTACCGTATTTTTACTTCTTTACTTTTTTCTGATGATTTAGTGAAGTGCCTTGTGATACATTTTTGAACGGTGAAAATATAACTACATAAAATAAGCCAGTAGCATGCAATGACTTTCATGTAGCTTATCTAATGCAACTGTATTTATTTATTTTTTTAGGGTTCTCAATATAAATGGGAATCCTAATTAAATCTTACCATGATTATACGCAAAATTTACTGACCATTGATTCCAACAAACAGCTTTAAAATGGGCTCACTCAATAACTTTACTTTGAGCTTTTTAATAAAAGGGCAAACTGATGATTAGCACGGCCAAGCATCATACATATGTTTGAAGTATAGCAACATGCAATTTCCAAAAGAAAATATAATGGCCTGACAATTCAGTCTCCATTACAGATTATGTACTGGCAGGCAGAAAAAAAAAGAACAGATATGCTTGTTGTGCCATTTCCTTCACCCTGAACTTAACGCACTTCCGTTTTCCAGCCTGAGATCTCCAGCCCTCTCTGAGCTTGAACGGTTTCGACTCATTACTGTCCATTTGGACACTCCGGGCTGGTCCGACAGGAAGAGGAAAATTACATCTCCCATAAATGAATGGAGAAAGGCACCTGGACAGAAGAGGAGGATGAGCCCGCCTGAATCAACCCCCCCCTCCCCCCGCACAGCCAACCGCACCACGACCACCCCCCCACCCCCAAACCCTGACAAACCAGCCAGATAAACTAAATTGGCCGGCAGATTTCCCACTGCTCCATGCTGCCAGGCTGTCTGATTAAATGACCGTCTTTCTGGCACTTGGCTTATTATTGTGAAACATGGAGCTGGCGGGATATTGCCTCATCCCCATGGTCGCCACGTAGGGCGTGCTGTCATGGGAAGGGTAGCCGACCCTCAGTAATTGGGTGAAGCCGTGTCATGGAATTCATTTAAAGAGACGATTAGCATGTGGTGAAAAGAAAATGCTACATTTTCACTTCATCGCTCGTTCGCCCAATTCAAATTGATGCAGTCATTTTTTTGATCTAAAATGTTGATGAGTGGCAGATGTTTTATGCACGATTAGCCTTCGCTGTCTTGAACCCCCTCTCGCTCATAATACTGTCCACATTTCCTCTCTTACACCGGGTATCTATTCTCCTCATAATCTTTTATAACTGCACCTGAATATAACCCTGTTAAAAGGATGCCCTTCCATTATGTCTTAGGGATTCTGTGTAAAATAGAATTGTATACAAATCACAAAATGCGGGGCTCAGAAACATATATTCATAGTAGGGATATTCACGGCTAATTCTTAATAAGAGCTTCGATCGATTAATATTAGCGATTAAAACAGTTACATTTCAAGAAACAATTTAAATGAATAACTTTTAATGCTGGTTATTGCATTTTGTTGCTCATCAACTACTGTGAAAAATATGAGCAAATTAAACTCAAATTTAACATATGGGGGCATCACTTTAAGCTACAACTTCTCTTTAACTGTCCATCATCGACACCATCTGAGCGCGTCTTCTCAGCTGCCCGTCTCACCGCCAACAGCCTGCGACCGACACCACAACACGCACACTTGCTCATCTTCCTTAATGTGCTGTATCATCATGCATTCTGTTGCTCACCATAATACCATACAATTTCTATATTAATTAAACTGGAACTCTTAATCATGTGTTAATTGCATAGGCCCATGTTCTTTTAAATTGTATCCACACCTGTAGTTTCACATTCTGCATTACCCATGCCTGATTCGCTCATTCAGCAGTGTGTCCTTGGAGCTGACAGAAAGTTAATTGCATGTGAGTTTTATGGTGAACAAATGTCATTTATTGCTTTATGGGGAAAAAATACACTGATGAGTCTTCATCTATGTATCCAGTTTTTGAATTACTACTCTGGAACTTCTGATGTTATAGCGCTGTTTTATGTATGGGTAACATTTAACTGGTGTATCTAATGGGTAATACCAATGTGCAAATCTTGAGTCTGCAGTTCTGCAAGGACTATAACCAGAATTAAATTGTCATATATTGAAATATTGAATATGGTTCAGATTAATAGTTACTGGTAATTATGTAACCAGTGCCATGTGATTAGAAGAAATCCTTGAAAACCCTGAGGTGAATCATTCACAGGGGAAGAGCCATATCTAATAAATAAAAGATGCAGAGTGGATCGAGAGAGTGGATCAGAGATATGTTGGGTTACAAGGCTGCGGCCTATGGCCTGCGAAAGACCACACAGGCTAAACGGCGCTACGAGGACAAAGCGGAAGCCGACTTCAAAGAGGGTGACTTTGCTTACTTGTGGAACGGACTATGGACCATCACAGACTTTAAAAGCAAGCCCCTCTCAGTGACAAGAGTGGATGCCTCCCTGGCTCATTCACTGAACGTCAACAACCTGGCATTAGTGATCTACATGATTATACCCATTTTATTTCACTGCGTGTCCCATTTCCCAACCACACTTAGCTTCAGCTGAGTTTAAATCTCCCACATATCTTTTTCTTTGTCCGTGAACATGTGTGCATCGTGCACGCACCCAAGGTTGCACAACGCCCACACATAGGAGAACTATTTGACCCCTATACATGCTAAAACCTAAACCTAGCCAACAAACACCATATCCACACACATACACTCGCGCGCACACACACACACATTGTTTATTGTACATCATATGTTGTTTATTGTACATAATAAAGCTTAGTACTTGTGTTCAATAAACATTGTTATTCATTCAAGGTTGTGTGTTTATTAATATTGCATATATATATATATATATATATATATATATATATATATATATAATTGAATATTTGCCAACCTCTGCTCTTCCTTTTTTCAGATTAATCTGTTTTGATTTTATTTGTTCAGCTAATAATGATGCATTTTGCACTGAAAGTTGTCAGGCAAGGAGTTGCTGTTCCAAAGCTTGGTACTGCCAAGACAAATAACACTGTGTACAAGATGTTGAACAAAGGCACACTAGAAAGTCTGATTTCAGGCTGTAGAAGAAGAACCCTTTGGGCCCCAAATCCATGCCAGATTCCACCCACACTGATCATCCTGCACAGGAGATAAGTTAGATATGTGCAGCCATTCACCAAATTTAACCCAGTTTGGAGAATGCTGGCATCATATCATTTTCAGCAGTGGGATGGTGTTTTAACAGACAGAAGTATGCAATATTCACAAGACTTGGACAAAGCATGGATTTGAGAATATAAAGAGCCCTGGATCATGCCATCACAAAGCATGCAAAATCAAAAGAACAGGGTTAAAACAACAGTGAATCTATCCTTTGGAACAATTCAGCATAACTAAAGCTAAAATGTCATAACAACATAGTCAAGTTTTTTTGTTTTATTTTAATATTAATTCAGGTGAAAATTGATCTGTTGAGGCAATCATACAAGAACTGGCAGGGAACAGTCTGACCTTCTCTAAATAGCCACAAAACTGCTTGAGCTGCAAGAATGCAAGAAGGCTTAATGAGTGGTCAAGGAGAGAATTACAATGATCAAGGATGCAGAGAAATCAAATAGCACATGTAGAGGCATTAAAAACACCACTGAACATTGTTTTACACAAGCTGAGTATTAAAATCTCCAGTGTCATTTACCCCAACCTCATAAAACTCTTACAACTTGCTGGGTGTTTAAACTTGAGTTATACAAACATTTATGTGCACTCTGACAGAGTAAATGAAATGCAGGAAGTGATGGCCGAAACCGTTTCCAACTCACTTGGTCAGCACATCACAGAAAATAAACATGCAGAGATTATTATGGAAGAGACGACAGATGTAAAAACTGAGAAGATGCTGATCGAGTACATGTTGCTCCAGAGCAAAGGGAAGTGAGAAACTGCGTTTCTAAGCAACTACGGTCCACTCTGGTACTGCTGAGCATCGTTCTAATTGTTGCCATTTTTACTGCTGTCCAACGACATTTGTGTTTTTAATTATTTTAGGTTATTAAACTAATAGAGAACAGCTTATCTGGCTATCTACTCCATTGCTGTAGACATTTTGGCATAATTTAAAATTGACCAGTCTTTCAAAAAATAAACCAACTGAATTTTATGGTTATGGTTATAATTTTTTATAAAAGGGGGAGGGATGTAAGACAGACACTGATTATAGATACACTTTGCTGGTATTAATTCAAAACCATTCTACACTCAGTTAAAGCATACTAAATTTAAAGAATGAGGTATATTTCCCATGAATTCAATGGTTTGAAAAACCCCTTGATACAGATCTCACTTTAATTCTAGAGCAGATTTTTTCCCAAGTCATCAACTGTGTCATTATGCAGCGTCATCTGTAATTTAACCACTTTTATTTTTCTAATGGCAGAACATGGTAGAATTGTTTTTTTTTTTTTTTGTTTTTTTTGCACTTTATTTTAATGCCTTAATTCATGTTTTATTTTGACTAGAATTGGTCCATTTGTAAGAAAGCCACAATTAAGATACTCCATGTGATAATTAATTCTAATAATTATTACTGGGTTTATTTGTTGGTCTAAACATTTCCAGAAGCTGTTGTAGGAGAAATAAATGTCCAAATGAGGGACAGGACATCAATGCTGTGGGGACTCAGAAGTAATTTGTTGGACCAAAGTGTAACAGTGTCAGCAAGTCAACTTTGAAAGGTTTTAAGTTTACAATTCACTCATGAAACAATGATTATTATCCAACATAATGGTTTACCCCGATAACTAATGTATTATCTATTCATTAAAATAAAATATACTCTTTTTGAGTCCCAGTAGAAAGAAATGGCACAGCAATAAGCTAATAAGATACACTGTACAACCACTTTCCTCAGACCAGTCATTGCTGAACTTTCTAGAGAGTAAATTGAAATTGAGCCTAAAATCAAAAATGTGTCGTCGTCCCCCCCTCCATGTCAGGCCTAAATTAAATATTGTTTAATTGATCAAGGGGTAATAAAACAAGTCTCATGGTTCATGGTAATACATTTCAAACATTCAATACATTCAAAACGAGGGGAAACTTTATTATAAGGTCCAAATACATGGTGTTTTTAAAAATGAATTAAAATCAAATTAAGGGGAGGAGTGCTCCTTGTGGTAAAAGGATCAGGTGTATGGAAGCCTCAATGAAGTTTAAGTTTTACAGAATTTCTGTCTCAAGTTTCCTCACACAAAAGGCAAAAAAGTTACAGTTTTCAACAGAACAATAATACATTTTCAACCTACTTCAGGTGTGTGCCATTAAAAATGGTTCATGAGGTCTATTGAGATCAGTGGTGATAAACTTTTAGACTTATGAAAACACATTTTTTAATATTCCATTTCTTCTCCAGAACAGAAAGCAATTCTATGGTCTTTTCAGATCAGCACTTTAAATTAAATATTAAGTTCAATAGACCAAGAGAGGTAACCAGAAGGCTAGATCAGGCCAGGGTGTCCTGCTCAGAAGTTTCAATTAAGATGGGAAGACAGTTTTATGCTATGCAGACATTATAAACAGCCATCGCCTGAATATATGTATGCTTTTAACAACAAGTTTATCACAAGTATCACAGATGTAAGAAAAATGTTTCCTTTGGCTTGTGTGTATGATTGGAGTAATGTGAATCTTTGAATCAGTGTATAACCTCATTGTCAAAGGTCTTTAAAATAGTCTTTAAAATTAACACCTGTTATGATGCAACTGTGGATACCTTTTTGAGCAATGTTGTAAAATTTTCCTGTGCTCATTTAAGTGAGTGGAAATACTTGTAAGACAAATAACTATTATTATTTCCTCCCTTAATCAACTATGACAATAATTACAGCCTTTCCACTCATGCATAATGTACAAGTACAGATCTAGATTTGTGCTTGACACACTAATCAATGAGTGTTTTTGGTAAGCCAATTGCCTACATTGGGTTATTCCGATACGTGACACACTTTGTTCAAAAATATTTGTTAAGTAATGACAAACAATAAATTAGATATTTTGCACAGGCTGGAAAGAAAATTGAGGACTATGTTCTTGGTCCAAATTCAAGGTAAAGTCAAACTGATTTTTCCCCAGATATTGATAGGTTATGCACCTACATGTTACATTATTATAGCTTTGGGAATCTTGCTTCTCTCATGCATGAAAAACATGTGACTCATAAGCTGGCAGTTGCCATATCAACACCATACAGAGCAAACGTGCTTTGTTCAGCATACAATAGGCACTATAAATTGAGTAGATATTACTGTGGATCGATTTGGTGCCATGCATTTGTGAAGGATATGAGAGATTGTATTGCTGTCCTTGCTAGGTCCACTAAGGCTTTTCATTGATCAAGGGGGGAAAAAAATACATACATGACCAAGGACACCATAAATAGGATCCATTGAATTGTTCCAGCTGAAACTGAATTTTATGTCTCCATTCCTCATTCCTTTGGACAACAATAGGCTTGTCCTCTGCTTCATTTGAAGAATCACTCATTTTGAAAGAGCTGATATTGCATTACATGTGTAGTTGCGTATATTTTTCCCACCACTTTTAAATTTTATTTAATTTGGCTGAGCTCCTATCGGACTCCTATCAACAGGATTTTTATATGCCTCCCATCATGCTTCCAGTTATGTCCGTCCTTTGTCACGTTCTAGGGTTCACACCAGGATAACATAGCACCTCTTAGCGTATGAACTGTGCATGTATTATAAGGCTGTGGCTGGCTAGGTGTATGTGTGACTGGGGTTTGTGCTCGAGTGAGAAAGAGTACCAAAACAATATGACTTTTACTGATTATTAAACGAGTGATGTACTGATGTATTAAACATGCTGTACATGGATTAAGGTGGCCAGGACAAGACAAGAGGAGTCAGACTGCAATAAAGACCCTTCACAAGAGTTTCAGTTGAGCTTTCTATTCCCTTCACCTTGTCTCTTTGTTCCCTGAATGTCAGCATTGGTTGCTGGTGGCATTTCTGAGATTTCTGACATTTCTAAAAATACGCATGTTCTCAAAAAAATACCCCAACAATCCACTAGCAGCCTGCCCATTAACCTTTACAATTATCCTAACATGCTATTTTGGAGACCTTTACCTAAAAGAAGATTTTCCTACTTTTTTTCATAACAACACAAAGGTGAATAATTTTTGCTGTATTTTGAAAGAGAGCAAAAACATTTATATTCTGTAAAGATCTTGTTGGATTTCAGACAGACCAAGAGAGAACATCAGTTTATCAATCAGGATATTACTTTGCGACGGGACCCATCTCAACCGGAAGCTACGTGATAAGAGGGTAAGCCCTCTGTTGTCTTCGCCAAGCTCCCGAATGCAGACATTATTACCTGTCGTATCTCTACCGATTTCACTGCAGCAAAAAGTGAGGCCCAACGCTGGAGTACATATCTCAACCCATTTGGGGTCCACACACCCCATTGTTCCCAGCGCTAATCTGAGGTACATCAGACTCACTGTGTGATTCAACCTCGATGCTTACGTGAGGAGCTGAAGCATTTCCAATTACTGCTACTTTGGACAAGGGCATGGAGAATAATATTTAGATTTTGGATTTTCTTCCATTTCATTGTCTAGCATCTGGCATTTCATCACCCTCAGCCTACGGTTTGGCAGGATTCTGTGCTAGAAACTCCATGAGAGGCACACTGTCTGAGGAAGTGAAAGGGAGGCATGCAGTCTGAGGATTTTCCACTGAGACAAACTGTCATTTGAGCCTGAGCTTTCCAGGAGTACCGAGTGTGCTCCAACCCTCTGCCAGAGATTCAGCTTGGCACACTGTTCTCGTCAGGTGGAAGGACAGGTGCCTTGAAATGGGAGTGAGAAAGAATGCCCCCTTATATTGTGGCAGTATGGCAGCCATCTTGGGTTTGAAGGACAGAATTGTCATGGAGCCGCTGTGAATTATTTGGTCTTGGTCTTCGCCGTCCATCATTTTTATTAGCCTGCTCAGGCTTGCCATGCAAGTTCCATATTGCCATGCAAGTGGAGAAATAAAACCCATTATATTTCCTAGCATTCTACTTACAAAACATGTGTTTCCAAAGAAATCACCCCTCTATGATAATGTAAAATCATACTTAATTCCAGTTATTTTGATTGTATGCTCACAGTGCCGTATTAAGACTTTACAGTTTAGAAATAATGTTATTAATTAACCTTTTCCTCATGTTTTCTCTATCCATTTCATAAACATAAGGTCACACATTGGTTTATTTTCTTTATGTTCTACATGTGTGCATTCATGGCAAATGCTCAGTGTTAATGCTAAGTATTGCTTGGAGTGAATCCCGTTCATCCCAGTGAACTCGGGAGATCCTGGTGATGCAGGCGCAAGGAAAACAAATCAATTTTCACCAGAGACCTCTTACTGCGACACAGTTTAACATCTCGGAGTCCAGCTGGCTTGCAGCAGGACTAAATGGACTCATTTTTACTGGCAGCTGACATATTTAATGTTGGGGTAATGCATTCATCTCACATTTTATAAACCATTTATAAAAAAAAAATAACACACTGGAGGACTTTACCAGCCAGCACCACAGAATGTTTGACTGCTGAGCCAGTGTCCCCCCAGTGATTTGAGACCATAGCATACATTTCTCACCCATTACACTCCTTTATTGATGTTTGATGTATATGTTTCACACATAAAACCTATGATCTTTGTTAATTATGCTTTAAATGCATACAAATGCAACACAAATGTCTTCAAAGATTCTTTTACGCTTCCCTCATCTTCAATAGGTTGTTTTTGTATGAACTAGCAGTCTTGGTAGAAAATACAGAAATCCAAACTACAATCTTCTGAATGAGTTGAGCTGTTCATCCATTCCCCTTTTACCCAATCAGGGTGTGACAACACCCTTCCTGAGCTTTTAAGCGCCATCAGTTTTGCAAACCTAGTAATAAGTTTGATGCAAACGTCAGCAGTGACAGTAAAAGGTTATTTGAAGTAGCTCTGATCTTTATAGGTGTTATTTTAAGATTTCTTATTAGACTTTAAATCTTTTGAGGGCCTGAATTCTGAAGGCCAAAGTTTTGAGTCATTTCTTGCTGGTTCACCTGAATGAGGGCTGTGGGTTGGAAATTTATTCCTAAGTTTTTGTTTTGTCTAACCACTACAGGCTTTTTTTTTTGGTTTTCATTTTTTTTTTGATTTTGACAACCACCCCAACCCCACCATCCCACCCCTCCAAACTAAATATTTTAGTTCCGTTACATCTGAAGAGGTATTTGTTTGATACAATATTTGAAGGGGCCAAGCTATTACTTGGAATCTTATTTCCTTTCTTTCATATTTTAATTTAAATCCTCCTTCCTGATCAGCTGTAGAGCGTAATTTCAATACCACTGCATGTTTACCTTCAAAATAAGGAGGGGTGCCATAATGTAGGCAACATAGCTACATTTTGATTCATTTATTTGTTTGTATCTCCTGCTGAGCTGTAATCTGCCCTTATAAAAACTCGACCGGGTTTGATAAACTGACAAAAATAAATGCTCTGCATCAGTTATAGTAGTGATGAGTGAAGCTTTGTGAAAAGGCATCAGTCAACTCTTGCTCTTCTGGTATGTCTCCTTCAACTTGCTGGATTTCAAATCTGTGCAAGACATTCTAAGTTGTACTAGCATGTGATAAGCCTTTTGGCCAATCATGTGGGTGACAGAGTCTGAGCTTGATGCCAGCCATGGAATTCATCTTCGCACCATGCCGGGCCTTTCAGTGTTCCCCGAGATCCCTGTTCCTGCATGAACCGTATGCCAAAGGCTTTGGTAACTCTTCTGGTGCTGGTTGCAATGTTGCTGCGAAATGTGGGGTGCACATTAGGGGTGTTGCAAAAGCTGAATCCCGTATTCAGAAATGCACAAATAATGAACCATGCACAGATAATTCCATCCAAACACCATCCCTTGTATTCGTATTCAAATGTTTTTTTTTTATTATTATTTTTTTTTTAAATCGATTGGGTATTGACAATAGTAATGTCAGCAGTCATACAAACTTAGCAGCAGCAACAGTAGTAGCTCTGCAGTCTGCTACAATGTCAGCAACTGAAATTGAATTTTTCAATCAGCTGAAAACAATGTACAGTGACAACTATATTATATTCATTAAAAGGAAATAGAGGTGTAATTTAAGATGCATTCAGGCTGTAAAAGACCAACAGTTGCCACCAGAAACTGAAATTAAGATGAAAAAACCTATACAGTTATAACTAACAGTAGCATCCTGTTAAGACCACATCCACTTCCAGTCTGTCCAAATAACAAATACAGATACAGCTAATTTGGTAGTTAAATGAATATATATACAGGTACAGATAATGACCTATCAGAAGACCCTTAGTACATAGAGGCTTGTCTGTTTGTGGGCATCAGAACTGGCACCTTTTCTGCACTTCTGGCTGAAACGCATCCTTGGTCGCACTTCTGGGCCTGGGATTCTGTCACATCACAGTCCCTTCTCTTGGATCATTGACAAACCTCTCGCCAAACGCCCTACATTTTTAACCGGATAAACATTACCCATGGTCTGAGTGTGGCAAGAGCATGTAATCTCTCTCCAGCTTGACTGCAGTCTCCACCTACACACTGAAGTGTGTTCTATTTTTGACACTGACCTTGCTTTCTCATCAATGCTCTTTTCTAAATACAGCTGTTGACCACCTCTCATGTATTTACAATCAGCTGAGATTAAGTTATTGCTACATAAGCAGGCAAAAATGTATTCCGGTGACACATATCAAGACCTAGAATATGATTAATTGGTCTTTATGACAGTACAACAAGTACTGTTAAACTAGCTCAAGATAAGTTTAATGTCTTCAAAAATATACAATTATAGGTAATGACAATTTATTCATGCGCCAAAACCAGCCTCTTGGTATATATATATTTTCTTTTTTTTGCACTTCAGCAGAGTTTACCAAAGTTGGCCACCTAACTTGTTAAGCCAGCTTTGTGGCATGCCTCTATAGTCTTGCCATAACCTCAAGACTTTCTGAGTAAATCTTCCTCCCAGCTAGGCAGGTGTAGCACCATGGCAATTTCCCCTTTTTAACTCTGCTGTTGTAGGCTATTAAGTTTACAAGTTTGGATTGCTGCCGATATATAAAAAAAATGCAAAATGTCTGGGCCTGTTCTGGTTGATTTATTTTTCAAACTGACAGCTTTGAGATTAAATGGGCTGTTTGCTTATTCAGTCATAGTCACTCAAAAGAAACTCTACCAACAGAAATGCACTGTTGGAATGAGATAAACTTTGTTACTATATTGGTACATCTTTGCTTTGTGTGCTTATCTTTACTCCACGTTCTTATCACTGAACAGCCACCTTTTCGACTGTAAAAAGTTTGTTGGGTGAGACTTCTGGGTTTGATGTCCACTAACTGAGTGGCCACCTAAACATCCAATAAATCTTACTGCCTACGCAATCCCTTAATCACTACGGACTTTGATTCATGAGATCATCACAGCAAAAGAGAACTGACTTTTCAGTTGACTCGACAGGTAAAATAAAATCAGAACAAAAACACAGCCAAGAGTATTTAACTCCTTTAAATAACTTCCATATCATTTATAGATGTCCTCATATGAACATGAACCTTCAGTACATTCATAAGTAATCAAATGCGAAGTTGGTGCACTTCTGTAGGCATCCACTGAAGAACTCTCGCCATAAGAGCTAGCATTCAGTGTGGCTAAAACATTTAAGGCATGTTTTGTGAATATCCATAACAAAGAGAGCACAATGTATTACACCTACCCTACTATATACACCAAACACTACATACCACTCACATTAAAAATAAAAATCTGTGAGCTCAAACATTTCATGTCCGTGATGAGTTGTAAATTTGCTGTAATACAGAGAAAAAAAATATTGCATTGATTGAATATGACTCATTGAATACAACATCTGTAGAACCCCCCCATACACACCAAAAAACTGGAGGTGCCTGAGTGTTGAAGGTAGATGAGATAGCCAATAGATAGCCAATTGGCTATAACGGCAATGACCCTGCTTGTGCCATCTCCGCTAGTGCATCACACTACGCTAACCATTTGTAGCACGGCTGGCTGCTGAGTCGTCAGTAATTTACGTTACCTACTGTTGACTTTTGAATGGGGTCCTAAGACCTTTATTCAGCGCCCACTGTGCCACACTGTAAATGGCACCACCTCATTCCAAACATGAGTACAACATACTTGGGAAAGTTACATGACACTACTGTAACGCGGTGAAAAGACAATACAGCTCAGACGCAGCAGGATGATAGGTTTGATACTATTGAAGCAACGGCACAGTTTCTTTATCATTCCGTGCTGACTCCCTGTCAGCAACGTCAACCCAGTCTGTCCCTCTTGGGATACATCGAGGAGTGCACTTCTGCAAACAGCCCTACACAGCTTAGCAGGAGAGCGAGAGGAGCCCTTCAGCCATTCTTATTGAAAAAAAAGAAAAACAAGAACTGCATAGAGATTCAGATTGACACCCTCAGAAAACAGGAACAGGGATTTCTGTCACCTTTTATATATAGTGGGGTGAGAGAATCAATGCGTATCAGGTGTTTGCACTGATTACTTTGAACCTACTCTTGTATTTCCAGTTTTCATTTCCTGTCTGTGTTACTTTGACCCCTGGAAAATGAGGGAGATCGTCACCTGGGCTGTCACTTGCATAATTCCATTTTGAGCTGCAGATAAAACGCTAGTCTCTTATCGTGTTGTGCAGCTGAATACATTAACATTTTTGAAACCATATCTAATATGTTTGCAAATAATAATGAATACAAAGACTTCAGCGCTTTGGCATTTTTTAAGAGTGAAGACACATTTTCAAACAACATCAGGATATCTTAAAATGCCATTAACAGTGTGTGGGTGGGGACGCCATGTCCTACCATGTGATGGTAGTCTGTTTGCAACAGCATATTCTGCTACAAATCAGGATTTGGCTAATTAGCAAGGACACTTGTTATGTTTTCCATCAATGCCTGGCTTATGAAGAAATACATAATATGTTCCACAAAGTTCATGTGTGTTATTTAGTCTTGATCCAAAGCAACCAAGATGGCTGCCAAGTCATGTTCCATAGAAGTACATCAACACATTCAGAAAACATGCTTAAAACACTGTGCATTTGAAATGGCATGTTTTCTACAAGCAACACCGAAGCAAAGCAAAGGAGTTCTAAGAGATTAGGAATGAAGAGAGTGGAGAATCAAGTCTCATTTGAAATTGTAAACAGAGTAAAGAGTCCTCTGAGCGATTAAATTGCAAAGTTGCTTTAGAGTGAGTGACTTGACATGCATTTGGTTCTTCTCCTAGTTATTAAGATATGTGGGTACTGACATAATTGGTTCATTCTAAGAAGCCGATATAGCCATGAGTGTTTAAAAAAATCTCTATAACATGGAAAGACATAATCACCAAACAGTGCTGATAAAGATGCACATTTGGCTATTTTGCAATGGAATAGTTTCACCTTGTTTTTGATTCCAGGAAATACAGCTTCTTTTTAAATCATAATTTTATGTTTCTATCTGTAAAAAATAGGTGCACTGATTGTCTGTGGACCAAGTATAAACCAACCTTTAATGTTTATCACATATACATCCATTTCATTAAATATCAAGAATGTCAATGTCTAAGCACCTAAAACTAAACAAAAGGCAGATTATATGCGTTTATTTAATATGAATATTGTTCATCCTGAAAATATGATAAAGCAATAATAACTTAATACCCATACTGCATTTTTGGGAATCCCTGCACTGCAAATATATCCTGCTGTCATTTTCAGCAACACTTTCATCAACCCCACCACCAGCCCTCTTTCCAGGCCTTATACATTTTAATGAGGTAATTAAAACATTAACGGTAATGTGACACACAGGACAGTTTCCTTGAACTATCCTGCTTCTTATTAAAATCATTGTGGAGGTGGCGTATAACTATATAGCTGCTCGTTAGCAGATGCTGGAAATAGTCACAACACTAGTTGTAAACGTGTCACATCCTGTTCTTTACAGTGGGATGTTTGTTCAACATTATGGTCACAACATTGCAAGTAATTATATTGTCACGGCATTGCTGAAATACCTTAAATATCAATAATGGTGTTTTAAGGTTATTTGCCAACGCAACAATTGTAAACATGATGTATCCTGTACATCAGAATGGGATGTTGTTGCAACATTACTGAAATGTTACAATACAGTGTGTATTTTAGGTAATCTTGCAATTTTGTGAAAATTATATCCCAGAAACACTGCAAATCGTTGTGTAATAAACACACACACACACACACACACCTCTCCTCATTTGCTGTAGGCCACGTGTCTTTATACAGCAAAAATACTGTAAAAGCAAAATTAAAGCTTCAGCTGGAGTCCTTTATCATGAGTTAATATTCTTCTTACCCCTTGGTAATCACTTTGTATGGATCGAGTGCATTGGGTCTGAATTAATTGAATATATTGGGCCTCTACTCACATAATCCGTAACCTTTTGTGCTCCTGCCACCGTAAATCACCTCATCCTCTGCCATCTGGACTGATCAGGAGGGGAAAAATACTCCGTCTCTAACGGAGCCTGTGCAGGTTCTTTGTCCATAGAGAGCACTTGGTCAAGAATTCCAGTCACCATGCCAAATGATATCCTCTGGGACATGCGCATCTGAAATCGGCATCAAGCGCTAAACTACGGGCTACTATCGCACAGGTCTTGACATGGACGACAGGGGGACACTGAAGTACTGGTCAGGGAATTGTGTATCATTCATTCAACAGCTGTTTACTTTTTACTACCTTCACTATTCCCTCTGGGGACATGAAGAGCCACACACATTGACAGTTTTTCATGTCCGCCTTGAGACTCTGAGATCTTTTTTGAGAACTGGAGCCCTAAAAACACAAGCTTTTCCTCTTGCCTTTTCAATAACAGCTGTTGATCCCTGTAAACAAATGGCAGTGTATTTGTTCCATCACTAGATGGCATGATACATGGGGACCCACTAATAAATGGCTCCCAGAAGTGAAGAGTTTGTACCCCTTTAACTGTTGAGGGTGGCTCAGTGACTTTTCCTGGATCCGGATCTAGCTATGTTCAGGATTTTTAAGAAAAATGGCCCAATTAATTATGTCTTTTCAGATTAGAATTATTACTATTAGAATATAATTTTATTATCATAATGTAGCATTATTTCCACAGCAAGAAATTTCTGCCCCATGATCTTACTTCCTGCCCAGGTGACTTTCATTGAGAAGAATTGTGGGGGGGGGGGGGGGGGGGGTGATATTCATATTTATATATGAATATGAATGTGAATATAAAGCTGTAATATTGTGTCTAAGTGTTTATGTATGTTGTATAAAACCATAAAAGGAAGTACTACATTTCATGTGTAACAAAGTATTTTAGTGAAGTATTCCTTATCCCTTCCACTTTTGTAGACCACACAAAGAGATTATTGGCATCTTTGATTAATAAAACAACAAAAAGGAATGAACGCATGATACTTTTACACTATATGAAGACAATTAGTTCTGCGTTTAGAAACTAGGCACATCAGTTTATATTTTGTCTCTGCTCTAGACTTGTGGCTTGGGCCTACTAGTTATAAGTGTCTCAATACAACTGCATCATTAAATGTTTGCAGAGCCAAATGTAAATGCAGTGTTAATATAAGCTACTGCCATATGTAAAGTATGGTCTTTGTCATGCTTTTAATCATAGTTAGTAATTTCCTGCCATGATTTGGTTTTCCCTTGTCCAGACACTTAACTATTCAATAAGACCGGTTTTTGAATTGTACCACCACTGATATTGCTTCTAAGGAACATATTTTTCTGCCCGAGGCTTTAAATGTGACTGTAGTGGGAATTACCTCCTTCTGATATGGAATTTGGGCATCATTTTAAGTCAGTCACTCAACAATTGACTTATGTGAATGTTCTCCTCACTTATGATTTATTTGTATTCATCAAAATATTCATGTTGTTCCAAGAATGTTATGCTATCTGGATGTTTGATAAATTGATTTTTCATCTTTATTGCTCAATGAGTAAATCTATTTTTTTCCTTCTTTTACAAAACTTCTGAGAAATAAGGCCCACAGAGACAAAGGTTGTTTTGTTCTCTTTTTGTTTTTTTTATTTTTTTCTCCAAAAAAATGTTTGAACTCTTGGGTCAGAAATATTCCTGTGGGTGGAAGCAAACTTTGAAAGTTCTCTTTTTCATCCATATTATGTCAAAATGGCGAGCAGAAGTACTCTCAGAGTACTTTATAAAAAGTTCATGCAGACACATGCTGTGCCATTAGACATTTCCTGCAGGCATTTTGTATGACACGCACGCAAAGACAAAACGTCTGCATCTCCTGTGTTTTCAACATTTTATAGTGTATTTGCAAAAATGTACAAGAATTTGTACCAATATGTAAATATCTATATACCCGAAGGCAGGACTTTCAAGGGAATCTCAAATCTTAAGTTAAGATTTTTTACTTGCTTCCTCTGCTTTAGAGGGATTTTTTTTTCGGTTGAGTAGTGGATTCTCTGAGCTGTCCACCCACTTTTTGTACTCCACATCATACTTTTACCTTCAGATTACCCATAGTTTTTTCCCCATTTTAACTTGTCTTAACATAAATGGATATGATACATACATATTGTTTAGTGTAAGATATGAGGAATACATCCATACTCACCCATATGACAGTTACCCGATCTGAAGAATACTTGGTGTGATCGTTATCCTTTCCAATCTGAACACGCTGCAATGATGTCCACTTAATTTTTAACGTTTCCTCAGTCTAATGTATTCATTGTGGGGTGTTTAACTGTGTCCTCACCAATTATTAATTGTAAAAATGAAGAGGATTGAGTGATATTCTTTTGTGTCACCAGTTTTGTAAATACACTGTAATTATATTTTTAATAGGTATTCATATAAAAACTGACATTTTGTTGACTTGACTGAACCAAACGCATAAATGAACCAAACTACTGTTTGAAAATTGATTGTTTGTCTACAGGAGTGCAGACTGACTCCCAGAATTGTATTCAGTACTATTACTCTGATGAAGACCAGACACTGAGGACAGCTCGTATCGAAGCTCCAGCTGCGTTATTCTTTATATTGTGTGGCTCAGTGGCAGGTGGGGCTTCTGAGCCACGGGGGGAGTGGAGGGAAGACAGACAAAACTTCAACAAAAAGTGGCCAATAGCCTTTTTATTTACCCCTTTTGGGGGAAAACAGTGAAACAAAGAATAAACGTACAACACTGGGTCAAACCCAAACAGAACCAGGAGACTGACAGCAGTTCGAGGGGAGGAGCCGAGGAGCTTGCTCCGCCCTCCACCTCTCCCAGCACCAGAACTGTAATAGTCATTTTTACCAGTCTTATAACTAATACAATATACTTCATTTTCTATTGTATTCTTGTTACAGGAAATGCTGTTATTGATAAGGGGGCTACGTGTTGAATTGTTATGTATGTATTACTGTCAAATGAATTGTGTGCATAGTGGATGTAGACATGATACCCTTTCCAGTTCCTGAGCCTCTCTGCAATGGTCTTTCAGCCATTTTCAGTCAGGGGTAGCAGGTTCAATTTAGCGTGACACTTCTTTGGTGAGGTATCAAAAATACCAGCACAATAAAAGAAATAGTCTGTCTCTGCTATCAAGCTAAAATTTGACTGACACAAGCAAACTGAGTGTCTTACGCATCAGCTTCCAGCAAAACAGCCTGGATAAAAACAAGGGTGCGAAAAGGGTATGACATTCACAGGTGAATACTGTGCGAGTAAAAAAAGGCTTCAAAAATAACTCTATGCTGGGATTTGTACTGTAAGGAGAACAGGTGACTAATAGAAAACACATTATCATATTCAAGGCTCATTTTGGGGATTGCATTAAAAATAAGCACTGATAAACGGCCAATATAATCTTCCTATTATATTTCAATCATACTTGGCCAAAAGAATGTTCAGTTGAATGATCTCTTAGAATAAAATAGACTCGTTTCACTGGATTGCTTCGCTCATTTGCAAAGGGTGCAATTATCACTGCATCAGTTATAAGCTTATGTCATTACACTCCCTGGGTTTAACTTCATTGAAATAGACTTCACCAATCTCAAAGGTGCCTTCATCTACATAAAGCTGTACTAATTGCATATGAAAATTTCAGATTAAGATCTAGATTAGGTGAAATTCCCTATGCTTTTTATGAATTATGAGCTGACAATTTTTGAATACAATATTTAAAAATACCCATCAGGTCTTTCTGTACATGAAGGTGGTATACTAGGAGATGAATCTGAGGCAGCAAATCACTACTTTAAAAATGCGTACACACGAATTTTCCAGTAAGAAGGTAATTTACAAAAAAATATGAATGAAGACCGCTGCAAATGACAATTTTTTTTAAAATGCTATTTAAATACCACTGCAGATATTAGGGGGAATGAATTGCATTCTAGTTCCACACTTCAATGATTAGGGTTTGGTCAGGAAATATCTTTCTTTCCCAAGTTGCCCCTTATGACGACCCCTTGGGGCAGAAAAGTTTGCACTGGTCTGTCAGTGTATCAGAGCCTTCAAGTATGAAGAATTTGGTCCCTGTTGTGTTGCAATTTATGTGTGTTTGTTTAGTCCTCCCAGGAGCATGGTGTTAAGTTTTATAATCCAGTATTTTTCTACACTACGTCTGTCCCCTGGTGTCCAGTTAATATTTGTTTCAAGGCCTGATATTTCTAGTGCCTCCAGTCGATGGTGAATGAAATGA
>JAFBMS010001409.1:0-41751 GCA_019788955.1 Albula glossodonta
TATGAATGCTCAGAACAAGGATGTATTGTGTTTCATAGTACATCAACATCTGAATAGTCCAACTGAGTGTTGGAGGCCAGCATGAAGGACTGTTGTATTTTAGTGTGGTATATATGTTAAATTATACAATACCTCCAATGTCATGATTTGTTCCCCGGCTTCATTTGTTTTGGTCTCTACTGTTTAACGGTTTCTATTTTTCTCTATGATGAACTCAAAATTGAGTTTTGTTGGTTCTTTCCCTTTTGCTGACATTAAATGTTCTTTACTGTATTGTGTAGTTTCATGTCAAGTTTATATTATACTACACTTCAGGAAAATGTAATCAATTTAACCTATATGTTGCTTTTATTCAAATTAATTATTTTTCAGTTGAACTGGGTTCTTCAAAATGAAGCTGTACAATCATCACCATTACCTCACAGCTTATTCACAAAGACAAAAAAAAACTTAATTCATAATTCAACAGAATGAAACAGAAAAAAACCTACTGACTACTGCTGAACTAAAGGTGCTACAAAGATAATGTTATGTAAGAGAATGTAATAATAAAGCTTGATCTCTCATTTACTTATGATGAATTTCCTTGATTTCTCATTTTCTTTGGTTTATGTACTAAATTAGTATAAATTGAAACACTTCCCTAATTTGATGTAGAGATTCTATTTCCTTGATGTTAGCATGCTGAGATTGTGCCAACACTAAACCCTCTACAGATAACATGCCAGCTAAATTGCTTTGAAAGTGGGAATTGTTCATGTTAATGACAATATAAATGTACTTGTATGAAGATGTACAAATGTGTGCATGTGTATGCATGCATACCACTGAAAAGAGTGTGTGAGAGAAAGATTGAGTGTGTGTGTGTTTTTGCCTTTTTTCTTTTGTGTACTAACCTGGCCTTGTGTGCTTGTCAGAACACATTGTTCGTTTCAAATTAGACTGGTGCGCAACGTTGATCTTTTAAAGTCCAGTGGGAGACTCAGTTTTGTGCACAGTACAGATTATGTAGGATAAGTACTGTAACTGTATAAAGTTAATATACAATAATCCAATTAAAATAAAGTCATGGTAGATTGCTTTGATCCACAACAATCTACATACATATACACATTTACACACACAAATGTATTTCCTCCACAAAACAAAACAACAAAAATGCTTTCAAAAGAACATCGAAATGAAGGCATGGATGACACATAGCAGAACAGCCATAAATAAAACAAAACTTAAACTTAAAACTCATTTTCATTTTGTGATTAGTATATAATTAGCTTGGATTGTTCTCATTCATCCTTTTTCACTTTAAAGAAAATACGTGAAATTCTTTATTATTTCTAGAGATATAACGGACAAAAAAGAACCCTCGTTAAAACTGCTTATCAAACACTGGGAAGCGGTTAACCCCCATTTAACATCTGATCCACATCCCACAGCAAATGAGGTGGCTGGTTAAACCGGCATGAGAACATTCTCACTGCCTTAAACTGAACCGACCAGCCTGTCAGTCTGAGGTTCATTTGGGCATTACATTATAATTAATACCTCCAAAAATGTCTACAGCTCATAATTTATACTCAGCCTTGTCTGCAGGGACAAGTGCACGCTGAGCGATTTATCGTTTGATCGATTCTGACATCATAACTTGCGCAGTTTTTTACTCATTAATTAGGACTCGGTGGCATACGAAGAGCCTTCAGACTGAGAAGCATTGGGAGGCATAGCTGTGGTGCTACGGTTTGGGTGCTGTAGCTGGTGAGTGTTTAGATCCATTACAAGCGCTGGTCAATACTGCCTTAGCTGGTTGTGCCGCAGCTTGCCTTGCCTTTCACGTTCGTATGTTTGCGACGGTTCCTTCTTCTCCAGACAGTGGGAGCTAAGGGCGCAAGCCTCCCCCAGATCTTGCAACTGACCTGAGCGAAAAATCAATGCCAGCCCAGCCTGGTGCTCTGGCGCTGTTACAGTACCGGCGCTTTTTAGCTCTGCGAGACATGGAGCCGCTCACCCATGTTTAGCATTTCAGTTTCTGCTTGGCTGCAGTGAATGGAGGAGGCAGATGGAATAGGCAGTGACTGTGCGGTGGTTCCTTGAGAGTGATTGAAATAAAGTGCAATTATAACACTGTGGTATGGTAAGGTAAAATGATATTTAATTATTTATACTAGATCCAGTTATACCACCGTAATACTGAGTGAATCCCGGACTGTATTTGCCTATAAATGTTTTGCCTTGGCTCTGGGTGAAATAGTACAGGAGCTTTGTCCTGTCTAACTTCAGATTATGCACTGCATTATATAAAGTGATATTATATTATGATAAATAAAGTGATCTCCACATTAAGGTATTGTGACATAATACCTGACTCACACATTTCTAAATTAGCCATTCATTTACAAAATGTGGCAAAAATCAGTTTTCTTTAAAATTATAGTGTTATATTTCACTTCAGACAAATTAAACACCATTGGCTACTGTGAATGAAGACTGTATTTCAAAAGGTTCACCTGCTATGACTTACCTCTGTTTTAGCTAATTGAATTCTTTGCTTTACGGCACTAATATCTGATTGGTGCACTGTGAAAATCAAGTAGCAGGGTTGTAAGATCAAAAGTGTACTTTTTTCCTGTTCTGTCCACCAGATTTATGTCTGTCCAGTCCTTTTTAATGTTGACTGTAAATATGAAAAGTTTTAGGTGGCTAGTTTTATCTAAAAGTGCTGAAGAAATATTACTCTTGTATCTTACCTGTTATATTTCATATAATTTATGTCACCACCTGTGTTTATAACTGCTACAGCGAAAATACTTGAGAGCTCCCATACAGTTTACCAGTGTATGTAGCCAATACTCCAATATTTTTTGCCCAAATATTTATCTAAAAATCACGTTCTGCATGGGTATCTGGGTTGTCTAGTGTTTAAAGATCTGTAAGATTTATGCAGTATATCATGTTTATATGTTTATATTAGATGGTGAAACAGGTTGTCTCCATGTGTTTGAATCACAACGCCAGAACTCACCCAATTGGAGGCTTTTCATCTGTGAGGGTGAATACTACAGTACCATCAGCTCCTCCACCAGCCAGCTTCCACGTAGCTGTCTGAAAACCGGGCTCAGTGCTGGCAAACGCTCTTGGCAAACAGCTATGGTTGCTAGGCACCGTCATAATCGAGTTGGGAGATTATTATATCTGACCACGGAGCTCCTAATGTGTCTTCATGTGTGCATTATGTTTGCTGACAAAACAGCTTGTACAAAAGCAATTTTTTTGCCATATTCAGAGAACTGCCCAGAACTTCTTTATCCCTGAGGGCAAATACTACCATAGGCCTCTGTGTCACTCAGCCTCCTCACAACCTCCAGCTGTCTGAAAATTGGTCTCAGTGACTCTACGCATGCATTCTAGTCTGCTAGATAGAAACCTTCTGTGTGTGTCAGTCAGCAGGCATACTAGCTAGCTTACTATTACAGGCCTTCTTCCAGTGTGCCTGGCTGTATAACGGTCTATTTCAGTAAAAGTAATGCAAATTTCCCCTACAGATGAGGGGGTTGAGAGGGGATCAGAGGGATTGAGATTTGCTGATTGCAGATGACCCTATTGTCTTTTGTTGTGTTAGCCACTGCCATGGGACTGTAAATGGGATGGTAACTGTTAACCTAAAATATGCATGAAAACAATGGACAGCAATCTAAATGGTCTGCCCTATCATTGGTTAAAGTCAGATTAATGATGTGGGGGACAATTTAACTTTTTTTAAACTTGTCTGAGTTGGAAGATGAAGAATTCCTGTGGGTGTATGAGAAATCCTGTAGGCCTCAAAAGCATAGCATTCCACAACACTTTCCTCTGAAGTGTTTCTGATTCCCATAGCATTTATGCAGTGTGAAATGGAGGTTTCTTTCCTTCATAAACACAGGAAGCCTTCTGTCCAACTCCTGAAATATCCTTGGATATGAATTTTGCAAGACTGCATAAATTGCACTCAGTCTGAGCCTTGGGGGCGTTGTGTGACTTAAAGGTGACTTTCTACAGGTAATGTGGTTTTGATTTTTTCTGTTGTCAAAACATAATTTTGCCCACTGCATGGAGGATGCCTTTTCACCTGCTCGCCTCAGAGAAAATAGTCCTGCTTGCCCAGTTGTGACAGACCCCTCGTTGTATGGGGTGTGGCCCCCTCATGGACACTTGAGGTGGGGGAGGGGCTTCTTAATTCACAGATGGGGGAAGTGGCACAGCCTTGTTGCTTGGCTCTGTATCGGTTGCCTGCTAGGCTGCCATGACCTTCTTGAGTATTTCCTTGCTTTAGCCCATGCATGCCTGCCAGGCAGCTGTGGATAATGTTATTGGAGTTGACCCTGTGTGTGGATCCCAGTGGGGTGTTTGTTTTCCTTGCAGTCCTTAGCTGGAAATGCCCAGTTAGGTGTGATGAATTCTATGCAAGTGAATGCATTTGTTTTATCTCCTGTGTAACTTGTTCTTGAGTTATATTGAGAACCCCAGTTATATTATATGATATATATATGCATATTGGTGAGTGTATATATCCCTCCAATCAGAAATTACAGTACAATAGCTCTGGATATCCCCTTTACTCACATCTACCCTCTGTGCAAATTACCTAGATGGCCTTTTCTCATCACATATTCTTACATATTCATGTAAATGCAATATATTATATATATTATAATATATTATATACTTTTTATACTTTTCTCATAAATATTCCTTTGCACTCTAATAGTGGTTAGACATGTATGTTTGTCTGATTAAGAAAGTATTTTGAATTTTTACTTGATGGAAAATGTGATGTTTTGGTTCAATGCCGGTCCTCTGAATCTGAAGTTGACATGGCAGACTTCCAGGTTTTTACTGTGTTTTGTTCATTGGCGTTTCCATGTCTCCATATATACCATTGCTTGTATCTCTGCAGTTTGACTGTATATGAAATCAAACCAATGATGCTGGGCGATTCAACGGAACAAACCCCATGAAAACTCTAAAATGAAATGCTTTAAATCTCTAACATTCCACCCAAAATTTTGAAGTTAGTTGTTAAGAGTTTGACTTCCTTTACATTTTGATGCCTGTTTGCTCTTGTCAAGTAGGTTGCTTGTATAGAAACCCATTTCATCCCTGTTTTTCTATATAACTCCAATCCTGCCAAGCCTATTTATAGCCTGTGAGAGCGGCTCCAGTCAGCAGTAGGCGGTACCATATGGCTGAATAATCACTGCTGAGTTCTTAGGTGGTGACACATACTGCGATTCACTCATCTCAGGCCTGCGTGGCATGTCAGTCTCAGGTCACCTGATTTGAGTCCACTGATGTGTGGCAGCTTACCATACCAAAACAAATATAAATATAAATAAAATACTGATTGTATTAAGTTAATTGTATTAAGTTAACAGTTACATAATTATAGAATGTATTGGCTGACAATTATAATGTGTGGAATAAGACATGTATTAAGAATATATGAGGGAGTAAAATATATGGAAAATATGAAGGAACAGGTGCCTTGTCATGGCATGAAAAGATTTGGAAAATGTATGGTGATTATATCATACTCTAATTTGCATTTTAATATCTATGTGTGTCACAGACTTTCAGTAGCATACATATATGTGTAATAACATTATATAACAAATGACATAAATGCATTTTCTCAAGAAATATGTGCCATATAATACAGGAAATGTAATTGTTTTTGGTATGGGTTAATTCATAGTTCACTCACTTATGATGCACTTCAAAGACTTTCAATGATTTGAAGACAAGAAAAGTGCGTACTGGCACAAGAGAAAGTGTCTATAACAACAGTATAAAACTGTGAGGTAATTTGATTGGCACTTATAGGTAGTTGCTGTATTTCTGATGGAATGGGTATCAAACTATTCAGTACAGCTCTTCTGCCTGTACTATGTCGGCATTAAACTCTGGTGTGCAGTTTCACATCATGTGACCCCAACAAACCTTCACCTTTGTTTTCTTTCTCCTTTGTTTGCTTTGATGAATTTTGACATTTTGGTACAAGGTAGATGAGTCTAATCACTGAGCGTTTAATTCGTTCAGCGCCCCGATTGTGTGTTTGTATGTTCCGTACTAAATATGCCCACCCTGTTTTATCAGCAATGGTCCAGTTGGCATCGATGAGGCGTCTCTCCAGACTCGCACAGACATGTTGTGGTCATACTCTGCTGTTCACAGACAATGCCCAGTCAGTCACCAACTGGGTGACTCGAATCCACCAGAGTTCTGTTTAGTTTCTTCTTTACAAAGTAGCAGAGGCCAATAGTTCAGAGAATTTCAGACTCAAAAGTAAAATAATGGGATTGTGAGTATGTGTGTGTGTGTATGTGTGTGGGCACTCTTGATAGATGTGGCCACAGCACGAAAGCCCACTAGAGTACCTTTTAAGTCACATTCTCTTTAATGCTTCATATCTGTTGCGCAGTCTCAAACTCACGTTGAACCTCTTTCGCGCTCCGCAGAGTTCACGGACAGAGAGAGAAATGTGGATTCATGGGTGAGTTCACCACTTTACCTGAGAGGAGATCCGAAAAACTTTAATAAAAAGATGCTGTTACAAGAAAAATCTTTTAATATCACACACAAATAATCTTCAGCCAGCAAAGGCTAGATAGTGAGGGTGTATCAATATTTCATGGTCCATGCACATGTAGCATTGATAGTCTGCAAGCATGAAAACCCCTGGGTTGGCATCTGTACTTTAGTTGTGGAAGCACTCCCAATCCTGTCAGCTAATAGCTTCAATCTAAGCAATTGTAGAGCTGGCCAATCATGTGTTGACTAAATATTACTGTTAAGGATGATGTCTTTGTTTGGTGACATGTCAAATCTGATCTCTCTGATGCTGTTTTCATTTTTCCCCTGTTCATTGGACTGCATGCTCATGTGGAGCACCCTCCTCTGTATAGGATTCAGATTCTCTCCTCTGTATAGGATTCAGATTCTCTCCTTTGTATGGGATTCAGATTCTCTCCTCTGTATAGGATTCAGATTGTCTCCTTTGTATGGGATTCAGATTCTCTCCTTTGTATGGGATTCAGATTCTCTCCTCTGTATAGGATTCAGATTGTCTCCGTTGTATGAGATTCAGATTCTCTCCTTTGTATGGGATTCAGATTCTCTCCTCTGTATAGGATTCAGATTCTCTCCTCTGTATAGGATTCAGATTCTCTCCTTTGTATGGGATTCAGATTCTCTCCTCTGTATAGGATTCAGATTGTCTCCTTTGTATGGGATTCAGATTCTCTCCTTTGTATGGGATTCAGATTCTCTCCTCTGTATAGGATTCAGATTCTCTCCTCTGTATAGGATTCAGATTCTCTCCTTTGTATGGGATTCAGATTCTCTCCTCTGTATAGGATTCAGATTGTCTCCTTTGTATGGGATTCAGATTCTCTCCTTTGTATGGGATTCAGATTGTCTCCTTTGTATAGGATTCAGATTCTCTCCTTTGTATGGGATTCAGATTCTCTCCTCTGTATAGGATTCAGATTCTCTCCTTTGTATGGGATTCAGATTCTCTCCTCTGTATAGGATTCAGATTCTCTCCTTTGTATGGGATTCAGATTCTCTCCTCTGTACAGGATTCAGATTGTCTCCTTTGTATGGGATTCAGATTCTCTCTTCTGTATAGCATTCAGATTGTCTCCTTTGTATGGGATTCAGATTCTCTCTTTTGTATGGGATTCAGATTCTCTCCTCTGTATAGGATTCAGATACTCTCCTTTGTATGGGATTCAGATTCTCTCCTTTGTATGGGATTCAGATTCTCTCCTTTGTATGGGATTCAGATTCTCTCCTTTGTATGGGATTCAGATTCTCTCTTTTGTATGGGATTCAGATTCTCTCTTTTGTATGGGGTTCAGATTCTCTCCTCTGTATAGGATTCAGATTCTCTCCTTTGTATGGGATTCAGATTCTCTCCTTTGTATAGGATTCAGATTCTCTCCTTTGTATGGGATTCAGATTCTCTCCTCTGTATAGGATTCAGATTCTCTCCTTTGTATGGGATTCAGATTCTCTCCTCTGTATAGGATTCAGATTCTCTCCTTTGTATAGGATTCAGATTCTCTCCTTTGTATGGGATTCAGATTCTCTCCTCTGTATAGGATTCAGATTCTCTCCTTTGTATAGGATTCAGATTCTCTCTTTTGTATGGGATTCAGATTCTCTCCTCTGTATAGGATTCAGATTCTCTCCTTTGTATGGGATTCAGATTCTCTCCTCTGTATAGGATTCAGATTCTCTCCTTTGTATGGGATTCAGATTCTCTCTTTTGTATGGGATTCAGATTCTCTCCTTTGTATGGGATTCAGATTCTCTCCTCTGTATAGGATTCAGATTCTCTCCTTTGTATGGTATTCAGATTCTCTCCTCTGTATAGGATTCAGATTCTCTCCTCTGTATAGGATTCAGATTCTCTCCTTTGTATGGGGTTCAGATTCTCTCCTTTGTATGGGATTCAGATTCTCTCTTTTGTATGGGATTCAGATTCTCTCTTTTGTATGGGATTCAGATTCTCTCCTCTGTATAGGATTCAGATTCTCTCCTTTGTATGGGGTTCAGATTCTCTCCTTTGTATGTGATTCAGGATCTCAGACCCAACAAGGACACTTTACTGTCAAGTTTTTTTTTAGCAGAAACAAAGGTTAACCCCATTCACAGCACTATAATTTATAGGTGAATGAATCAAAAAACAAATTCAATATGGAAAAAATATCCACACATTACATTACAATTATCTGTCTGCACTTGCTTAGTATATCATTTATCCTTTTTTATCTCATTGTGTGTATTCTCGGGGCTTAATTTCACTGCATATTATCACACAAACCTTGCTTGGAGAAGATTGGTCTTGTTACTGTGAAAGCTGCCATAGTAGTAAAGTGTTTCCATAGTTTTTGTGCGTGGGAAGAGTGACTTCAGTGGGCTGATGGGCGCTCTGCTCAGCATGCAGTCAACTCAGTGAGAGTGAGTGGCGGTCTGAGTTCAGTGGTGCTGTGTGAGGGTGGGCATGAATTATTATAAATGAGTGTGTAACAGTAATGTGGAGTTGATGAGAATAATATGCCTCTGACCTCTTTGGGTCTGTAAGTGGCTGCTTTTATTGCTTCTGGCAACAGGTTCTTATGGCTCATTTACCCTGCAGCAGTGCCAGAGTCCTACTGGTTGTACATCCTGCAATATCTCCACATGTGCTCACTGGCGAATTTAATTTTTGTTTCTTTATTAGAGTAGAAGAGAATCATGGCATGCTGGTCTATTTCCATTTTTACAGTGGTGCTGTTAGCCAGCCTGGTTTCAGCTCAGCAGTGGGACAGGGCACCTGTGAAAGAGGATGAGGGATGTTTGGCTGGTGAGTGAAGTACAGGCACATGTTTGTCGAGAATCTGCCAGTCCTGGAGATGGAACTGAGCTGGAACACTCTTATCATCTATGGCAGGAGGTCCACATCCATGAGGCAGTGATTGGCCCAGTGGGATAAGAGGGATGATTTCATCCATCTCATTGCTCTCTGCTGACCTCTCCTGGTGAGTTGGACATTCACAGGTTTATGAACTGAACATATGTTGACTCCAAGTTCATCAAATGGCCCTGGCAATCTGAAGTTGTTGTGTCTGCAGTGTGAAAAATAGAAAAGACTGGTCCCTATTGAGACACAATCTGGGAAAACGTCACCCCTGCTTTGTGAGTCTGCGAAGGGGGGGGGGGGGGGGGTACAGGGGGGGGGGGAAAAAGGGAAAAATTAAAAAAAAAAAAAAAAAAGGACACAAAAAAAAAAAGTGATGCTGCACTTGACATCCAAACTCTAAAATCAGCCATACCCCAAAAACCTCTCCTGATAGAGTAATATTTAGAAACACAAGAGGACAAGCATTGAATGATTCTCATCAAAGAGTCATGTGAGATATGACTAACCAGACAATGCCAAAAAGGTAAATGAACAAAAAAACACTTATGCAGGAGAGTCATTGTGTTAAACTCTGGTACAGTATGATACATTTTAGATCCAAATTAAAGGAAAAAAATCTACCCAAATGTAATATTTGCTCCCAGCAAAGCTTGAGCGAGATTCTGTTTTCCTGTGTTACCATAGCAACAAGTTCCAACAGCAGTGTAGTCATTAATGCAAGGCCTCCTAACTGAGGGGTGAATATATAAATGGGAGAGACAGCACCTAACTGTATGCCCATACAGGACACCCTGTGCAGCAACAGAACACAGTACTACTGCCTTTCAGACCTAAATCCTGAGAAATATCCATTTCACTGGTACTCGCTTACAGGTACAAAGACAACAGTTGCAAGTATGATCAAATACTTCATTGTCAGAAATATTCAACAAATAAAAATTAATTGCTTTTCATATACATCATTTTTGCATGTATCTTCATATGTGCAAAATGGTCAATTACAGTATTTAATCACAGGAATATTTTGTTGTAATTCTCAGTATGCATTTCAGTAACTGAAAACATCTATTTTTCTCTATTTCTTGTTCTTCTCAGTAAGTAGTCTCTGTGTTGGTGCACTCCTAATCAGATTCGGCCAGATTGTCTTTGCCCCTGTAACAATGCCTCAGTGCCCTGTGAGGTGAAAGAGATCCCCACTTTCTATTTGCAGTCTGGTTCACAGCTTTGAGTCCAGCATCTACTTTCTGTAGTTGCTGTATCATGAAAAGATCCAGTGCTGTTTGTTCTTACAGGCATTTGACATCCTTTTCACTGTTACATTCACAGTGCTCAACTGTAAAGTTTCCTCACAGAACTTGGCAGGATTGGCATTATGGCACAAAATAGCTAACTGTACAACTCCCTGCATTTGGCACTATATCTTGAGAGTAGCAGTATAAAACCTGGGTGCCCCCACACTGCCTCTGGCCCCCACCACCCATCCCAGCTCTGGAAAAGTGCGGACCTCTTTGGACAGGCGCGGCTGTGGCTCTTGTGTCCCTCATTAGAGATGCGGAGTGATGGACAGCTTGATCCACTCAAACCAAGGCTGCGGCCTCGTTAGCGCAGGGCTGCAAAATGGATGTAATGAAAGGAGCTGCCACTCTATTAGCCTCTCAGTTTCCTCGCTGGGAACGGCTGAGGGCCCCCTTTCAGAGAGGGGCAAACAAAGACCCAAAATTCTCAAGTGCCAGACGGCCCCACGGACTGCTGGGTAGGAAATGTCACACCGCGTGCAGAACGCTCATTATCCGAACAGTGGTTTGTTTCCCAGTTCCCTCGTCTCCCATCGCCACACAGTCTGATGTAGCATTGACAAATCAAGTCTTTTGTCAGTGACAGAATATAATAAACTGCAGAGAGAGAGAGAGCTGGTTCTGTGCTTTTCCCTAGAATCTAATTGGGTTTTTTTTGGATTCAAAGATATCACTCTACACCAGACTCCCTTTAAGGAACCCCCTGCGCCCCCGCCCCTGCCCTCCTCCCCTCATTATTGCCAATGGATCCATTAAAACAGGCCAGCAGGTCTCCCATACAAAGAGACATGGGCAAAGCAATAATAAATCATTTTATTTGAGTTTCTGTCTCTATTTAACTTCCCTTTTCATACTCTAGAATAGTCTGCCTCACTCTGAGCCAACCTTGGCCACACCTAGAATCATTACAAATATTTATTTGTAATTTAGATGGCATACAGACCATTTTAATATGGTTCCTCCTACATGTATCATATTCCCATTTTATGTTTGACATTTTGTGGATTATCACAAAGAAGAAAAATAAAAATACTGGGCCACTTCAGTTGGTACAAATTAAAATTGAATTAAAGAACTATACAATGAAATAGCTATTTTTATTTTTGATTTTGTGGAGTAACAGCTGGTTATGTTCACTACCAAACTGTAGGAATCATTCAGTATATTCTGCAAAGGGAAACATGAAGGTCTGTTTCCCCTTATTGAAACGGATTATAATGCAGTATGTTGCAATCACATTGAATTTATGTTCACAATATATTATATAAATGATATCTTCACAACGTTTTTAAAATATACAGTATATCACATTTCCATAAGGGTTAAACCCAGCATACATTTAATTAAGCAAATGGACAACAAGTAAAATGATCACACAGACTAAAGTGAATGCGGAATGCTACTAGATTAAAAAGTGATGCAAAACCATTTTTTCAAATTAGAATGCTAAATTTGGTAATTTGACTGATTTAAAATGTAGTGTCTAATGATTTGTTTTTGCTGGATGAAAATGCTGTGTCCGATCATTTACATTGGATTAAAACACAGTGACTGAGCTCTCTCTCTCTAGGAGGAAAAGATGGGAGATGGAGCAGCACAAAGAGGCTGTTTGTGGGGCACGCTGAGGGCTGCTCTCCCATTTTCCCAGAGACGATGCGCGCGGTCCGTATCCAGCGGCATACTGTATGAGTGGGCGAGGAAGAGGAAAACGCTTTAACCTGGAGAATGGCTGACTGGCCTGGCCGGCCTGCAGGAGCTGGCTGGGAGGAGGGGGTGGGGGGAGAGGGGCACAGGGGAGACAGTGCAGGCTGCCAGGCACAGTAGTACAGAAACCCCCCCCCCCATAACCCCCCACTCTGCCCGCCCGCCTGCCTCCCCCATCCATCCACCCCTGCACGAACCCTCTCCTTCCCCAGGGCTAATCCAGTGTGACACGCCGTGCTCCATCAGCGGCCTCTGTGCTGGCACACCGAGTAGCAACATTCACAGTTGGCCCAACTGACAACTGATGCATGTAAAAACACTGACACGCAATCGGCAGAGCCCACAATAGCAGCCAAGCCTGCACGACACTGGCACCGGGGAGGAGGACGGAGGCCTGCCCTGACTCCCTCTCCTGGACATGTGGAGGCCAGATACATCAAAGAAAGGGAAGGAACACATGCAAAGAGGTTTTGGGGAATGTAGCCACATTACCACATTTGGTTTCAGGAATGTCAGCCTCTTATTTTCATACCATATGTCATACTCAATGCATTTCAGTCCCATCCACTAGTAGTCCTTTACATATATTCCTTACATTACATAGCAAGAGATATTCACTAATTATGCTTGTCTCTACACCACACTCAGCTGAAACCACTGCTCTGCAGAACAATGTTTCCTGGTGTACCATATGCGAGAATTGAATTTGAGCAAATCTTGCTGATTTACTGATCTAAGCCATAAGTCAGTCTATTCCAGGCAGGATGTGGAACATACAGAACAAACACATAGCTGAATTAATGCCCTGCGCTGGCACATGTTGACGTGGCTGTTAAGAGGTATTAATATCGCCTAAACTGTCAGACACTGATCCTGTCCCTTTGTGCCCGGCAGTGATGAGGATAATGTTGTCCTGTGTGAGAGGTGTCACAATACCAACTTATCCTTTTTCCTAAAAAGCCCCCCCAACTCCCCCCCTCACTTAATGTGTTAAAAATGAGATCATGCCCAGCTGTCCGGCTTTATTAATAGTCATGCTAACAGCTGCAGTCATGGGGGGCTCTGGCGGGCTCGGGCTACCCGGCTCTGATGCAGTCAGACAGGCCTGACATGTCCACTTACCCGTCAGGCCAACCTGGATGGGGTGGCGTCTCACAGAAGACACGTCTCCCAAAAGCCTTTCCTTCTGCCGTGCCCATGCAAACCCTCTGAAACTAGAGGCTCTGATGGGACACCCCTCTCCTACCCTCATCCCATTAGGATTCCGTCAGGAAATGCATTGATTATTAATTATAATAAATCTAATGATTGAAGTGGCTACATGTGACCTTTGCAGGCTGTCTCCCTGTCTTTTTTCACTTTGTAAGCCTGGATTGGAAGGGTGGAGGGTGTATATAATGGAATGATGGATGTTTCAAGCACCCTTGTATTCTGATGTAGAGTTTGAATTTGTTTTGATTATTCAAAGGTCTTAAGTGGTTTAAAAGTGAATGAAACCTATTTCAGCATTTCAGTATTTTCAGTATTGAGCAGGACACTGAAAACCAGACTGCCTGGAGTAGAGCTGCACCTTCAGTTACTCTACTGCTCTGTTTGTGTGTGTTTGTGCATATATAAGTGAAAATGTCTGTGTTCCTGTATGTGTGTGTATGACAGAGGCCTACTGAGTGCCCTTTCTTGGCACTGCAGTTGGCCTTTAAAGATCATTGCAGATTAGGTTCAAAGCCCGGGTGACTGAGGAGGAGCTCTGGCTAATCAAGTCCTTCATTAATTCATCTAATGGGCTCATTCGGGCACACTGGTGCTGAGTCATGACTTTGCCCGACAGAAAGCATAGTGAGTGAGCCATAGAGATTAGCTCATCTGTTTTCACTGCTGTCTTATGAACAGAATCAGCAGTTACACAGTGGTGGTAGACTGAATCATTCTGTAGGATGTGCAGCTCGGGGAGAGACTGTGCTTTATTGTCATCCCCCAGCTTGGATGTCTGTGTACTAAGGGCTGAAGAGCTGCCATTGTGATGTCACGGGCATACTTAGCTTTGATTTGTTTAGTTTTGGCCAGTGTATAATTTCTATTGGTCTGGGCCAGTGTTCATTTGATGTTCATTTGGACCAATATGTTCTGCTGCTTCTACCCAGTGTCTGTATTCTGCCAGTTTGAAGCAGTAATGTTATGTCACACCACATCCTCTTTTATCAGCCAGTGAGGAGTTGATGTCCATCTATTTATACACTAGTGAGGATGTGATGTGGCCAAGTACTACCATCAGAAATTCCAATGCTCTTAACAACCAAACAAAGGATGCAACCTGCCATAGAAAGGTTAACATCTGTGACAGTTTAAATGAATTTGAATAAGTCATGGGGAAGCAGTCTTCCTTGGGGAAGCAGTTTAGTGGACTTTAAGTTAGCTGTTGCTTTGTTCTGGTCCCAAATAAGAGGTTGTTCCCATGGCAGGACACTTAATTTTTAACAAGCTTGCATCTGTCAATAAAGTGAGAATATGATCAGACCTACATCTCCAAACTTTATTTATTGAACATAAACAACATTGATTCAAATTAGTCGCATTAAACCGAAGGCTTATACAACAAGCGTGTGGGCACCAGTGTTGACTTTGGGTTGTTTGGTCCTAAGGATACAGGACTCAAACTGTCAGTCAGATTATGTCAGTGATATGTGTGAACGTGTATATATTCAAGACTAAATGTATGTATTCAAGACTATCAGGTCAGAGATGTATACTCCAGTTACAGAGCTCAGGTACTGATTGACAGTAATACTATCATTTTTAAACGCTCAGCTACTTTTTTCAACCATGGAGTCCATGGAACCCTCCAAAATTGTCATATGGCAGTTGCAGCCAAAAAACTGTTCATAGTTGTAACAACATTGATATTTTTCTACTAGTTGGCATTACTCTACTGGTTTTTGTCAACATGGCAGAATTCTCCTTGCCAGCACTGAGTTATACAGTTCCAACAGACTAGCTCTGAGGCCAATCCAATCTGGACCTGCACACTGTTACATGGCAGGTTGGTAAGTATCACCTGGTGTCTTTTCTGCCAGGACTACTTTCTCTCATCTTAAGCGATCGCAGGCTGCAAATAGAATGGACGGCTGTCTTTAAGAGAGAGGGTTAAGCCCCCCCAATCCATCACATGATTACAAACACCTCCTTATCTCTCGCTGAAGGTCATGAGCTCAATTATTCATGCTGGATAGAAGTCAAAAAGTCAAAAGTTGGCTTCTTCTGGTCTTCTATGCTCTGAAGGTTTGATATTTACTGCTATATGAACACAATCTCCCCCATGATTCCTTCACAAACTGTATTATTCATGACCTAAATGTTTATCGAGCATCAGAAAATCTCATTGTTTCTATACTGTATGCTTAGACACAAGCAAGCATTCTAACATTAAAAAAAACACATATGCCACAGTGCTGTAGCAGTGCTCTGTAGGCAGTCCAAGACCACATAAACAATATTGATTCAAATTAGTCGCATTAAACCGAAGGCTTATACAACAAGCTTGTGGGCACCAGTGTTGACTTTGACTTGTCACGATACACTGGCTCTCGCCCACACTAATTAAAGCAGTGTTTTTAAACTGGGCATATTGCATTGGCTTTATTAGGTGTAGAGTGACCTCTGGAGACGGGCTGGGGAGGGGGAGGGGAGAGGTGCTGTTGGGTACATATTAGGCCTAGCGCATGCATACTCCCACACATGTGTATCCCCCCACCCCACGAGTAAAACAACTGCACCTGATACTCTCTCCCTCTCCCTCCATTTTCATGAGTGTGTAAGTAGGTGTTTCATTCTGGCCTTACTTAGCCATAAACAAAACCCAGCACCTTCCAAAGTTAAGGTAATTATGAATATATTAGAGCTAAGAGTAATTTTAAACCAAACTGAGGAGAAGAAATACTTCCTTTAACCTCAGTTTGAAATCAATGTCTCTGTAAAAATGTTCTTTGTGATCCTTGATTTTGATAAGAATTGGCTTTAGAACTGTGTAACAAAATGCGGTTTCATATAAATTTTATGATCAACACAACACAGTTCATGTCCAGACCTTTTCATTGTGTAAGTGTACACATATGTATCTTATTATTAACCAAACAATAGATATTCATTGCAAATACACTGATTTCTCTGAAATCTTATGAGGAAGATGATACATTGTGTTCTTTTCCTGTGGAAGGTGAATACAACTTTCAGACCCTCCAGTCAAAATATAGTTACCATGGAAACATACAGAAAATAAGAATAAACATACTGAGCATCAGAAGTGTGTTTTCCTTGCAAAAGCAGTCTTCCTGACTGATGTTACTTGTGACATTCTCTCAGGAGGCTACTGTTGGTTTTGTGCACACACAGAATTGAGAGCAGATTCATGGAACATTCTGTATGCACACAAATGTCAAGGTTGTCAATTTTAAATGAATCCATCTTCACATTTCAATATTGAGCATGAAAATAATTGAAAACCCCAGTTTCATGGCAAAAACTTTATTATATTTTATTTTGGAAATATTGCTAGTTTTTTGCATTTGGATTCCATATCTGATGTAAGTGAGCTCAATGCAGTGCTGAGGCAGGAGAAGAAACAAATGCTGATTTTTGTGCAGTGGGGCAGCACACACAATGCAGAATTGAGTTTCATAATATCTAGACTTTCCTGCATATTTCAACCAGCCTGAAACAATTGAGGTCTCTCTCTCTCAAGACAACTGTGTTACTCAACAAATAAACGATACATACATTTCTCTTTCAGTTAATTGGAGTTTGTTAATAACAAATTTCAGGAGATGCAACTTTCGGACAACCCTTCACTCAAACACCAGTATCCGTCCAATCCGGTTGTCTATGCAGGTATTAATTTGCCACGTACCTGCTCTCCCATCACGCTCTCTGTTTCCAGCATCCCTCCCCCTCCCCATCTCCACCTTCAAGTCTACTTCCCTTTCTTCTATTTTTTTCACCCTCTTTTAACATTCAAAAGGGGGGTTCACTTCATCCTAAAAAATAGTGAGGCATCACACTGCCCCCCTAGACTCCAAGCCCAAGATCAATGTCGGTACCAATATACAACTCGCTACATCATAATAAACTCCTTCCAAACGCATTCATGTTGTCTGAAGTTTCATTATCCTGAAATAATTATTAATGTAGGTTTGTTTACAATTTTTTTTCATTTATTTACAAATAATTCTTGCATTTATTTCTGTGTATATTACCACAGCCTCTAGCATGTCTGCATTTTCATGATGAGTTCTCTGTCTCCACCCATCAGTACGTCATGTATAGACCAATCGATCAAAAGCACTTGCCTGACTGGCCTGGTCGACCAATATTTAACGGTGGGTGACCACTGAAATTGACAACCATTACTTTGCATATCAACTTAAATAAATATGTGAAAAAAACCACAAGAGTAAATGTATAAATATACAATGAATAAATGCATTGAAGAAAATAGGATTGGAAAACACATATGCCATGCCATCACGTTATAGGTTGTGGTCTGCTAACAAGAAAAAATGTTCACAAATCTCCTTATCAAGCTAGCTACCTTGATTAGTTCCACTTGCTAAAACTATATACATTATAGTTATATAGTTATATAACAATATAAATATATTATATGCTTATTTAGCAGTCAGTTGAACCCACTGTTCACTAGCTAATGTACAATCGCTAGTGCTATGGACTTGTATGGTGATTACCAACTAGTTAGCTGTCTCATGGAAATGTTCGATGTTCACAAATAATACATTATGTAAATCAAATGTGTGACACAATTAAACATATTTTTAGTCATGTGATACAACATACGGATAATTAACTGTCAAGATTCTAATCCATGGTGACAGTTTTTTGTATTCAAGACCACTGCTTTTAACCTTGGTCCTAACGGTGCCTGAACAACATAACTGAGCATGCTCAGCTGGTCCAAGTTTGCAGCGCTACACCCCTCTCAGACCAGCAGCTGTGTTGCTATGTGAACATGTCACTACAAAACACAATGCGTCACAAATTGAACAAATTCGTTCATGGCAATCATTCCACAGACACAAAAAAGAGATGTATCCTGTGAATTCTTTCAAGCATATGAGCTTGAATCTGTGAGTAATTTCCACAAGGAAATCCTGAGGTTCAGGCATAGGCCGTCTGAAGGCTTTTCAGTCTTCAGTTCTTCCATCTCCCATTCGTACAACAGGCTCACAGCTGGAGTTTTGTTATGTGACGTGTTTGTGTTTCAACTCCCTTTTAACATTGAGGGAATCACTCATTCAAGGTGTTTTACCAGGAATATGATTTCAGAATTATATGTGAAAGGTATATGTCAGAGACAAATAATATATTTATGCAATCAGACACCAAACATAATGAAGCTCTAGCCCATTTTCATGTACAGATTCTCTGAAAATGTTTCTCGAGAGATGAGTTCATCTCTAATTGGATGAAGACATTTATTTAATTCTTGTCTTCAGTTGCGAACACTGAACAGGATTTATACTTTGAACAGTGAACAGAATTTCTGCTTTGAATAATGAACAGGATTCATATTTCAATATAGGGCAGTAGTCATATTTTGAACATTGTTCAATTCTTACTCTCTGACCTGACGGTTGCTAACACCACATATCCTGTGGAAGAGTGGAAAGAGTTTTACCCAAGGTGTGCAAGACTGGGAGGTGTACATAAGCCATTCAGTGGGTGTTAAATTATTCGGCTTAGTGCTCATTTGTGTACAACAGCCCCATTTTATCCCACAATTCCAAAAGTCAACTGGTAAAAAAGGATGAAATGAAACTACCCTCAAAGTTGCTCTAATCCCTTTTAAAGTACTTAACATTGTGAAAAAAGGACACATTCTTTTCTGCACAGTTAATAACTTCCACACCAGGAATCACAGGCATAGATGGTAATTGTTTGTACTTCGGTTATTTCTGGCTTGTGTGTGTCAGAGTGAAAGGAGCAATGGTTTGCATTGGCTTGCCTGTTGAATCTACACATTTTTATTTTTCAGACTGTAGTGAACTGTTGTAGTGGACTGTTATAGTGACACTTCAGTTAGCGTGTCCACTCATGTGACAGAGTGTTCCCATTAGGTCTCAATCTCCTGGTCCCCAGCACTGAAGGGTACACCCACAGCCAGCTATAAACTCATAAGGAAGGAACGCTTTAATCAAAAACCTCCACAGCCTGCCTTGTTCCCAGAAATGTAATACTTACCACAATACTTAACACTTACTTTTTATGGCAATTCAGGTTTAAAAGGTTATGATTTACACAATAATTGTTTCTACTCACTCAGGCAGAATATCCCTAGCATATGGTATTTTCATTTTAAGGACACTTTACACAACTGTGGTGAATGTTGTATCCTCTAAATTTCACTGAACTATGCAATAAAATTCCATTAAAAGACGATGAAATAATACAAAACAGCTGAGACGTTTTTTAACCAAATGGATTCCCATACCACTCCTCACCATTTTAGATGTACAACAGAACCTCAGAAATTCAAACTGAAATCAGTATTAGGATTAAAAAGAATATGGAAGCCTTTTTGGTAAATTAATTGATTGTTTAATTGATGTTTTATTGGGAAGATGACGGTTAAAAATTTTATCATGAAGATTATCTGTCTAACATGATGGTCTTTCTGAGTTTCATTTTTCGTCTTCTCAGGATGATATACATAATTCAGGATTTAAATATTATACAGTGAATTACTTTGATATAATAAAAGTGGTTTGTTGGAGGCTTGTTAAAGTAGTGAGCCCTCTTATTTATCCTGTGTATTATTTAGACTGAGTAACTGGTTATTCGCCAAACCCATGTGCATGGAATTACATTTGGTCTGCTGTGTTTATGAGGGAACAGATGAGTTCAACTAAGCATTTCAAATGGAATCAAAATGTGATCTCAGTCATGAAGTGCACTCATTTTTACATTTTTAAACAATCAATGCATCCAAATGTCTGAGATGGGCCATGGTGATGACCGTTTCATATGAATGTGACCCATTCATCTTGAAGGAAAGGGTCCTCCTATGAGTATGAAAACACCCTGATTACTCCAACCAAAAACTGCATTTACCTAGCAACTAGTGTGTCATAATGTGTTACCTAGCGACAGTTAAGAATCTGATAATACACTATGCAGAAATTCCAAACCCAGCTTTTAGAGAATGGCACAGAGAGGCACTATATATATATAAAATATATATATATATATATATATATATATAAAAGGAGGGGACATTCAAATGACCTGACCACTGAAGAGATGATAGCAGATGTGTATGGCTGACTGCGTTTGTCCATAGCTCATTAAGTCTCCGACAGCCCAGTGAGGATAGTCACTTCTGGTAATGTTGAGATCATGGAATAAATCATTTGTGATGTCAAGGTAGCCTATAGGTCATAAATTACATGCAAAGACAGCAATTAAACCCTTTCTGTCCATGCTGAAGACATTTTGACATTTTCTTTCAGAATTTTATGATTAACTAATCCCAAACATGAAGGAAAAACAAACAACAACAATAACATTATGTGTGGACATAAGTATTTATGTATTTGTATTTGCCCTTTTTCAAAGTTTTGACAGATGTCATAACGTTGAAAAGAAAGCAAATGCATGTCACTAATTGCATGTAAAGGGTTGGCCACAACTAAGGTTTTGTTTGTGAACTGAAGTCAGTATTTCTTTAACAACTACTTTGATTTGCCTCTATTGTATCTTCTGCACTGACAATGCTGATTGCATTAAAAACCTGTCATCAAGGCGATCTACCTGTCCTCCCAATCAGAGCACTACTGAATCATGGGGAGAAACCTGGAACCTTGCCTGTTGCATAAGCGCATACTCACAACTATGGACATGATTTCCATATATTTTAAACAGCTATAGCTTGTAGAGTGGAAATGCAATATCAATTGCACTTTACATAAAGATAAAATGCAGGGTGTAGTAAGAACTAATTAGAAAAACACTCCAAAAACAACACATAATATAATTATGCAATAAATGAATGACTGAACCGAAGAAATGCCTGTTATTTTATTATTCATTTAATTTAGTCCCATTTATATTAGAATTATAGGGAATAGGAACAGATATTTTAATGTACATGTGCATTTATTGTTGTATGTAATCAGGGGCTATATACAGGACCTGTATGTAGCTCCTGATTATATGTAGTAGTAAATGCACAAATATATTGTGCCTTGAGTATGTCTATACTCAACAATATAATACCTGTGTATTCCCTATAATTTTGATATAAGTTAGACTATAGTGCATTGATTTCAGACAGTATTGATTGTATTACAGCTGTTGTAAATGCCTTGACAAAGCAGGATGGATTTTTGGAGCGGTTGTGACTGTGTTCAGGAGCCTGCAGAGAGAGTGTGTCCTCCTCATGAGCGCTGTCCATGCGGATCAGAGTGCCGCAGGATTGAGGCTTCACACGCCACATCATCGGCCTCCCCTCTGCACGCCCAGAGAGCTGACCTACGCATGAGGTCTGCCGCTCATGCACACAGACGGGCATGCATGGCACGCAAATGGGCAGCCTCTCGCACTCGACCACGCTTATTTGTGAGCCCACAAACACACATGCACATGCACAAACACAAACACACACACAAGCACACACATAGGCACGCATGGTATGTAAATGGGCAGCCTCTCATGCTTGGTCACACTCATGTGTGTGAATGCATACACACGCATGCATGCACAAACACACATGCACTCACAAATAAGCAAGCATGCACACAAACAGAGGGACACTAGTAAACTTACAGAAACATGTATGTGGATGCTCACACATATGCATGATTTTGCACACACACTTACAGAATCATGCACACAGGCATACACACATCCACACATACAATTAATGCACTTATAGAAACATACCTATGTACACACACCACACACACACATACACACACACACACACACACACACACACACACACACACACACACACACACACACACACACACACACACACACACACACACACACACACACACATTTATACCACTTAGTCCTGAGACCCCTTCCCATGTGTTGCAACCGTGTATCCTGTATGGACCAATCCATTTCAGGAGTCATTTTGTGATTTAAGGCATGTATCTAAACAATTACCTTGATCTTTGCATCTTTCTAACACAGCCTACATCTACCTGAACTGACAGCTTTCAGAGGCACATTAAGCTAACAAAAAAGAAACATTCTGGTTGGTTTTAAATTTTGATGAAAGAGTTTGAAGCAAGTAAAACAGGAAAGTTGACAAGCATTTTCCAAGAAAATTTGTACCTTTCAATTTCTGTCACACAAGACGCATACAACCCTTTAAGTGTGTGAAAATCATCAGGTACATCAGCTGGATGGCCATGCCACATGTCTTTCACAGATTGTTGTGCTCCGTGCACAATTCTACATAAAGCTTCTCTTTCACATCTGTGTTAACCAACAATATATATCGATGTCTTATTCTCACCAATTTAACTAAGCTAACATTAATTCTTCTGCCCCATGTAGTTCCTGTTTATTAAGACCATAGTTTGTACCATGACAATTTGGTATGCAAGCTTTCAAAATATTATGTCTATTGTCATTATTTTATAATTGTACAACCAGAGTGAAACTTCTTCCCATCTTCCTACCAGTATGGATTTAAAGTGACATCATTTTACAAAACTGAGTATTTAATGTATGTGTCATATATAGTTGTATTTAATGATATGGTGAATATTATTGCAAATGATTAATATAATATAATATAATATAATATAATATAATATAATATAATATAATATAATATAATATAATATAATATAATATAATATAATTCATTCCTTCCTCAATAACATTCCTTATCAGTAAATCAATTTTAAATGCACCGTTGTTGTCTGAGAATTTGTACTACAGAATGCATACTTTACTTAGCGGTTCTGCAAGAAGCATGACCAGAAGCACATTTCACATTAATTTTTTTACATGTTAACGACAGAAACAATTCTCCTTAGAGGATTACAAAGTCACGACACGGTGAGTAATGCGGTCTGTGACGGCACTTAACGGCTTGGTCTGAGGCCGTGTTGGCACCACAGCACCGGAAATAAGTAAATAAACAAACTGTGCAGCTCCCTTCGGCTTTGTCATGGCATACGCGAGCAATGTGGAAGGAGCTCCCCGAAGAAGATGAAACTTCTACTATGTTAATAAAAGGCCACTCGTGTTTGTGGGTGGACTCACAAAATCTCACTGGAAACAGATCGCCTGGAAAAGGACCCTACATCACCTGAAGTAGAGATTCTATATTTATCATCGAAGATGTGGGGTACCACAGAATATTAAGAGGCATTGAACGAGATACGGTAAAATGAATCGAAATGTCATACCTATCAAAGTGCTGATCCCCACATATTGCCGATATTACACAAGCACAACATCAACGGTAAATTATTATGTCAAGTGGAGCCAACATTATAACTGTGTTTGCGAATGGCCTCTCTTAGTAAGATTCATAGCCTTCCTCTTCCCACCAAAGCCGAATTAAACCCGTGTCTACATAATATGGTAGTCGAACAGCAGTTCTTTAAGTGGGTGTTTAAATGCGGTAGATAGTGCCTCCTAACGGTGGCACCATCTAAGCCACATGAACTTAGGGCATGACTGCCATCCACCACTTGGTTTTTGTGAACGTTATGAAATAAAACACAGTGAGGGATGTTTATTCAGGTGATATTGGAAAGACTTTTATACTGTCTGTAAGCCGTTTTATACGCAATACATGTTGCCAAAGTATAATCTCTTAATCGTTTCTACCTCCTCACAAGGTATTTTTATTAAGCGGGTTTTTAAATACGCGTTCCATGTTTTTTTTGTTAGTTGAAAAATGTCAGAGTTACGAGTATTAACTTATTGTACGAGAGTGTTTCTGCGCGAAAAGAATGGGTCTGCTCTTTTCGAGTATACTGTCATACAAACAAGCGCGAGTGAGAACCCACCTTCTGTCTGTAGATGACGCTACAATACAAATATTGAACAAAAGGCGCTGACTGAGACGTGCCCTTCACCACCAGCAGTGTGTATTATGAAAATATCAAGAACTACTTATTCTGTTCAGATGTATCAGATATTAAAACTCATAAACAATTATTTAAATGCAAATTTAATAAACATCTACTGGCCTAAAATGTATGTTTTTGTTTCTGTCAAATATTACATTCCGTAGCATAATCGTGTACTTGAATGTATCAAACGTGTTTGACACATACGGGTGCAAATACAGCTAACAAAATGAAGCTTAGAAATATGTTGCGAGACACTGAAAATGCAAATATCACCTGACTTTTCTTTTTGTTTGCTTGCGTTTGGTTTAACGGAAAAGCAGGACACGGGTTGCATGTAGCCTGATAATAGTCGTTATTTTGTTATTGATGAAACAATGTGAATATGAATATATATTCCCCGTGTTTTGAACTTGCCAAAGAAACTCACTACTGATAATTCCACCTCCCGTATAAATGGCTCATATTCATCACATTCAGTTGATACCAACCAGGTTGAACCAATACAGACCAACAGATGTATTTTTGCTTCCAATCGACTGATATTAAGGTAAAAATATGAAAGACTGCTTAAAATATTATATTTAAACATATCACATATCCATCATTAATTATATGTTGGGCAGAAGGAGGCTGAGTAGATATTGCATATTTCTTGGATGTTTTTGTTGCACCTGAAAGGGTTACTTTTGTTTTGCCTGAAATAAACACCAAAAGATTTTGACACTAGATATCTCCTGCAACAATGCCAATAGCTGAACTATTTTATACAGTCAGTCAAAATATAAAGTTGTGTGTGCGTGTGTGTGTAAACTGGGTAAAAATACTACATTTTTTTCAGTGAAAGACTGTGATGCAGTTCCCTGCAATGCAGCACAGTATGTAACATTTGATGTGTAGCCTAGCTACAGAGACACACAGCCTCACAAACCTAACACACGAACAGCAAAAGAACACAATACCCACGATGGGCTGAAAGAGACAAGAGGGAGACATTACATGACATTTTCTTAATGTCCCTTATCTGCTCTCATCCGCATGAAGATGCTTTGACTGCTTTTTTCACCATGAAAACATCAGCAAAGCCATCGTCATAGCAACAGGAGGAAAGCGCTTTGGCTCTCTCCGCCATAGGCCCGAGATCGCTGCCTGGAGTGTCAGAGTGGATGCTGTGTTTACAGGAAGTGCGCTGATAAACACACCTCCCTGGCGTTCAGGGTCCATCGTATTGTCTGCCAGAGTGGTCTGCCCTACGCCTCGGAAAGCATGGCCCGGCGGAGCTGCGCTGACCAGCAGCACCGCATTCAGACCTCAGCTACACCGCATTCAAATCTGTTGTTTCATCTACACGACATTCAGACCTATTGTCTCAGCTACACCGCATTCAGACCTGTTGTCTCAGCTACATCGCATTCAGACCTGTTGTCTCAGCTACATCGCATTCAGACCTGTTGTCTCAGCTACACCACATTCAGACCTCAGCTACACCACATTCAGACCTGTTGTCTCAGCTACACCACATTCAGACCTCAGCTACACCACATTCAGACCTGTTGTCTCAGCTACACCGCATTCAGACCTGTTGTCTCAGCTACACCACATTCAGACCTGTTGTCTCAGCTACATCGCATTCAGACCTGTTGTCTCAGCTACACCACATTCAGACCTCAGCTACACCACATTCAGACCTGTTGTCTCAGCTACACCACATTCAGACCTCAGCTACACCACATTCAGACCTGTTGTCTCAGCTACATCGCATTCAGACCTGTTGTCTCAGCTACACCACATTCAGACCTCAGCTACACCACATTCAGACCTGTTGTCTCAGCTACACCACATTCAGACCTGTTGTCTCAGCTACACCGCATTCAGACCTGTTGTCTCAGCTACACCACATTCAGACCTCAGCTACACCACATTCAGACCTGTTGTCTCAGCTACACCACATTCAGACCTGTTGTCTCAGCTACACCACATTCAGACCTGTTGTCTCAGCTACACCGCATTCAGACCTGTTGTCTCAGCTACACCACATTCAGACCTGTTGTCTCAGCTACACCACATTCAGACCTCAGCTACACCACATTCAGACCTGTTGTCTCAGCTACACCACATTCAGACCTGTTGTCTCAGCTACATCGCATTCAGACCTGTTGTCTCAGCTACACCACATTCAGACCTCAGCTACACCACATTCAGACCTGTTGTCTCAGCTACACCACATTCAGACCTGTTGTCTCAGCTACACCACATTCAGACCTCAGCTACACCACATTCAGACCTGTTGTCTCAGCTACACCACATTCAGACCTGTTGTCTCAGCTACATCGCATTCAGACCTGTTGTCTCAGCTACACCACATTCAGACCTCAGCTACCCCACATTCAGACCTGTTGTCTCAGCTACACCACATTCAGACCTGTTGTCTCAGCTACACCACATTCAGACCTCAGCTACACCACATTCAGACCTGTTGTCTCAGCTACATCGCATTCAGACCTGTTGTCTCAGCTACACCACATTCAGACCTCAGCTACACCACATTCAGACCTGTTGTCTCAGCTACACCACATTCAGACCTGTTGTCTCAGCTACACCGCATTCAGACCTGTTGTCTCAGCTACACCGCATTCAGACCTGTTGTCTCAGCTACACCACATTCAGACCTCAGCTACACCACATTCAGACCTGTTGTCTCAGCTACACCACATTCAGACCTGTTGTCTCAGCTACATCGCATTCAGACCTGTTGTCTCAGCTACACCACATTCAGACCTCAGCTACACCACATTCAGACCTGTTGTCTCAGCTACACCACATTCAGACCTCAGCTACACCACATTCAGACCTGTGGTCTCAGCTACACCGCATTCAGACCTGTTGTCTCAGCTACACCACATTCAGACCTCAGCTACACCACATTCAGACCTGTTGTCTCAGCTACATCGCATTCAGACCTGTTGTCTCAGCTACACCACATTCAGACCTCAGCTACACCACATTCAGACCTGTTGTCTCAGCTACACCACATTCAGACCTGTTGTCTCAGCTACACCACATTCAGACCTCAGCTACACCACATTCAGACCTGTTGTCTCAGCTACACCACATTCAGACCTGTTGTCTCAGCTACACCGCATTCAGACCTGTTGTCTCAGCTACACCACATTCAGACCTGTTGTCTCAGCTACACCACATTCAGACCTCAGCTACACCACATTCAGACCTGTTGTCTCAGCTACACCACATTCAGACCTGTTGTCTCAGCTACACCGCATTCAGACCTGTTGTCTCAGCTACACCACATTCAGACCTGTTGTCTCAGCTACACCACATTCAGACCTCAGCTACACCACATTCAGACCTGTTGTCTCAGCTACACCACATTCAGACCTGTTGTCTCAGCTACACCGCATTCAGACCTGTTGTCTCAGCTACACCACATTCAGACCTCAGCTACATCACATTCAGACCTGTTGTCTCAGCTACACCACATTCAGACCTGTTGTCTCAGCTACACCACATTCAGACCTGTTGTCTCAGCTACACCACATTCAGACCTCAGCTACACCACATTCAGACCTGTTGTCTCAGCTACACCACATTCAGACCTGTTGTCTCAGCTACACCGCATTCAGACCTGTTGTCTCAGCTACACCACATTCAGACCTGTTGTCTCAGCTACACCACATTCAGACCTCAGCTACACCACATTCAGACCTGTTGTCTCAGCTACACCACATTCAGACCTCAGCTACATCACATTCAGACCTGTTGTCTCAGCTACACCACATTCAGACCTGTTGTCTCAGCTACACCGCATTCAGACCTGTTGTTTCAGCTACACCGCATTCAGACCTGTTGTCTCAGCTACACAACATTCAGACCTCAGCTACACCACATTCAGACCTCAGCTACACCACATTCAGACCTGTTGTCTCAGCTACATCGCATTCAGACCTGTTGTCTCAGCTACATCACATTCAGACCTGTTGTCTCAGCTACACCGCATTCAAATCTGTTGTTTCAGCTACACCGCATTCAAATCTGTTGTTTCAGCTACACGACATTCTGACCTGTTGTCTCAGCTACACCCCATTCAGACCTGCTGTCTTGTTGCCATTAAGGTGTGACGGATCTACTTTTTGATGTATGGGCTACTTGGGCCCTGTCAGCTGCTAATGCTGTTGAAGATGAAGTGAATTGGCCAAACATTGCGGCTCACCTGCTCTTTTGGAAGCAGCATCTGGACTCACCATCACGCTGTGCTCTCTGCACTGCTCAGCTACTTGGGCCTGCACCAAGCAGTCGATACAAATCAAATGACAGCAGCGGTTTGTAGATCAAAGCACAGCAGAGAGAGACATGGATGTGTATTCTAGTGATAGTACTGGTTGATCAAAAAAAAAAGGTGTACGCTCCAAAATGGGAGCATCGTACATAATTAAACTGCAGCAAAGACAGAGGTATCACTGAATGTAAGTTGAATCAGGGCCTTCATCTACCTACAACAGATATTATCTGACTCCCTAGTTTGGGTTCAATGGCTGAACATGGTCAGCAATAGTTCAACCAGCTGCAGTTCATGAGACCTGGCTCTCCCACAGCCTTTTTGGATGTGTTTTCTCTATCCAGGTTGTTCTGCTGAAGGATCCCTGCACATAACCTGATAGGAGAGAGACACAACTGCTCAGTTCATCACTGTGGGAGTGGTGGTAGAGCAACAGACAGGCAGTTATCAAATGGACCTGGCTGGAAACCACAGTACCGTTCACTCAGGTCTTCCGTAATGTGCAGATTTCACTCCCTTTCTCCCCTCACACGGGTACCTGCTCAGCCAATCACCCAACACAGCAGAAAAACAGGCATTATTTGTTCTGAGCAGTGGGAAACCTCTACTTTTACTGCCGTTAAAAACAGAAGCACAGGTAATGGCAGCCCTAACACAGCAGAGTCATAAAACCTTTCGAAACTAAAACTGTTCAAGTCCATCAGTATATTTATGCAGTCATATTGATGTTGAATGTGGAGCTTGAGTTTTTGTGCAAACCCATGGCTTTCTTTGTGAAACAGGCCCATAGTGACAGGAAAGCCTGAACTGAACTTCATGCCAGAAATGACAGATAAAGAGCAATATTATGATTGAGGGATTCAGAGTCGTAACCGGCGGGTTGTTAAGGTGGAATAACACAACTGCTGCATGTAACGCCCAGCTTTGGACATGGATGCCATGCAAAAAATATTGTCTGCATATGTTGCTTTGGATCAGAGAATGTGCAAAAGAAATTAAAAAATGAATGTTTCATTCAAAGATCCAATCAAGCATGGTCCACTGTCAACAGCAAGCGTTAATTCCATCTGCCTAATTCTGCGTTTTCTTCTCCCTCTCCTAAATTTCTCATGTATACCTTTTTCATTGTTCTTGTTAAGTTTGTTTTCAGCAACTCATGTGCCATCTGTTAGCTCACCAGGGACTGGGAGAAAAAAGTTGTAAATTATTAAGTTTCCACATGTTGCAGGTGAAGGTGGCACAATTTTTAATTACACCTGGACCACGCTAATACCAAATACTTAATATAACAAATGGTGAATCTGCACCGTCTTCTTCCCTGGATAATTGGGAAGCTGGGCTCGCCTACAGTTTCTTAGCGTCTGCTACATTAATTAACGGTGCAATGAGCTCGGCTACAATATGTACTTTATTTGTACAAATTGATTCCCCAGACAGTTGTGGTGAAAGGTGGCGGGAAGCTGATGATGTCGAGCACAAACTTGCACCTGGGAGTCGTTCATTAGGCTTCTTCACGGCACATTGGTGGTGATGCGCCCTCCTTTCCGCCACTTTTATTATGTGCCGTGGTGAATCGGGGGCTTCTGTTCTGCTGTCTGTTTTATGAACCGCTCCGCCTTGGCCCTCGGTTCTGTGGTGTCTGTTCCAGGGTGCAGTCTGTTTGATTGGTCCACCCACAGAAAAGTATGACTCCCCCAGGATCCTCTCAACCTGGTATAGATATGACCCAATCATGAAAACTGTTCATCATGTGATTGGCTGTGAAATATAGGTGTGTGCATGACTATATTGACAAATTTGGGATATGAGTTAGGTTACTTGGTTATAATTTAGTTATTTCTTACCACTAATGTTCTTACCACTGAAAGTAGATAAAAACACCCTGCTAAAAAAAGAATCGTAATGGATATTAAAAATAAAATTCAGATAATAAATCTTGATTTTGTGGTTTTAAGATTAATTTTCTTGCCTAGCATTTTACCACCAAGATTATTTTTCTTAATTGAATATTATATTCCTTGTCTTAAGACATCTTATAAAGTGAAAATTTCTTATCTCATTGACAGATACTTAATTTAAAGTGATTCAAATAATGTATACCTTTTCTTTTTTTAAAGTTGCATTGTTAACAGTGCAGAGTCCTTCTGGCAGGTATGAACTGAACTTCAGGGAAACTGGGGTATAACTTCAGTAACACATTGACTTTGACAGGGAATTAATTATACTTGTAAGACACAAACCACTGAGGTGATAGGCCAGGAGCTACACAGTTCAGTTTATGTGATTGGGGCTGTATGGTTGTCGTCCTGATAGCTAATTGGTTGACATTACATCCCATCTTAGTACAATACTGAGAACACTCCACTGTCCAGGAACACCAAGCCTTGCCATGGACAAGTGTGGCTTAAAGAATGCAAAACAGAGGCTGTCTGATTCACTTCTCAAATTTATCACCAACCACTCAACTTCAATGGGAAAGGAACATCAGAAGAAACAGTGAAGTGTCCCAACCCCAAGCAAAGAGTCCCATCGTGCCTTTGACTACTTGAGAAAGTGCCACTTTCTTTTAATGCGTACATTGCAAACACTTTTTTTCCAATTAAACTATGTGCTTCATTTAACATAGGTAATTATATTGAATGCTACATTGCAGGGAAAATGAACGATTTGCCTGTAGTGATGTCATGCAGAGCATCACATATAACATGATCAGTGTTATTTTTGGAACGTAACATGAGTATAGATATTAGATATTTATCCCCAAAGTTGCCCCCTTAGTCAAATATGGTGTATGTGGTTGTGCACCTGAGAGTGAAGCAGTGTTGAAGGGAGTCTGAAGCAGCTGGAAAAACAATAACGGAGCTCTGACAGTGCAACCCTGTGGTTGTTTCCCTGGTGATGGAGCGAGTCAATGCATCACCACTAACACCTGTCCCTATTGTTTTGACTGTGGTGGACTGAGCAGATTCCAAGGCCTGCTGCACGTAGCACTGCAAATATAATCTCAGCACTGACGTTATATCTGTATGGATGCATTCGTGGGCAGGCTTATCATAGCTGCATTTGTGCCATCATGAACCTTGTCATAGACCATACTAATACCCCTCTGTTTCTCCCTGTACAGGGAAACACTATGCTGAAGCCCTACATTGGAACTGTGCTCTGTGCACTGTGGTTTTGCACTGTTACTCATACCTGGACTGACCAAATTGATAAAACATGCTCTAGGGTGAAAGAAACAAAATGAAACTCACTACTTAAGCGTTGCTCTAGCTGTAAATTTAGAATATACACTCTCACACTCCCATGACTGCACTCAGGGCAATGGCAGCTGTTTTAATAAATCAAAATGGCTGACTCTCACTTGCTTGTGAGAATATCCCCTGTGGCTATATTTTTGTTGATTGTAGAATAATATTTTTATCCAAAGCTCCCTGATCCTAAAGTGTTGACCAGAGTGACAGATTACCACAGTACCCACACCTTTGCCCCATTGCCCTTCTGGATGATTAGCCAATCACAGGCCTAGGATTCACTAACTTCACTGATCCCTCCCTGGACTTTTACTGCTTTCTGCACTTTTAGCTTGTAGCCTGAGATTGGAATAATGTATTTATTTGCAGTACATAAGTTATGAGTAACATTAATAAAAATATATAAATTAATAATTGGTCAATATTGAATTTTATGCAGCTATCAAGCTAGCTGATTGTGTAATCAAATACCACAATGATTCAACTAACCGTTTTCATCATTCCAGAGATCATCTAATTGTAGGTGTTTAAGAAATCAGTTGTGTACGCTGTAGCTTTTGCTACAATTGGATTCTAAGGTCCCTTTTTGTCAATGGCATAGTTGTGCATGCAAAGTGATCATGTACTAAGTGTGTCCCAGCACTATAAAAGCCTCACTTACACTTTCTTCCTGGATGATTATGACATTTTTTACAGTGATTTGTACTTATGTATACTAATTTTTTTTGCATATGTTTTATGTATTATTTACCATGTGTTGTAATATTATTATTGTATCACTGTAATATTGTTTTATGCATTATGATACAAATATTATTTTCCTCCATACCTGCCCTCTTCGGTAATCAATATTCCTGCCCATGCAATTCAATGTCCTCAGATTCCTCTTACTTCTGCCCCCACCCACACCTGACCTCCCCCTTATTTGTCCCAAATTACATTTCACAGAACCACGTTGTCCATTTCATTTGCCCAAAGCACATTCTGTTTCATACACATATGGCCATACACAGTCTCAAACACAATTTCTCACAAACACACACAATGCTGAATGACACAGACACACACACACACATTCTCACCCACACAGGAACACCTGGAATAATTAACCTGGACTGTGGTAGAAAGTGTAAGAGGTGTCCTTATATCTGTCAGTCATCGTCTAGCTAATAGCCCCTGCTTCCACACTCAAGAGTCGGTGCCTTTTTTCTGTTTAATTTCAGCCTCCCCATTCTCTCCTGTTCCCTTTTAAAAAGAGGATTTTCACAGAGAAGCCTGTTATCCGCCCACACTAAATCTCTGCTTCCCTTTCATCCTTTACAATGGAAGATAATGGCACCGAGGTAGAACTCTGAAATGAATGGCTTCGCATTCAGCAAACATTAAAATGAGCTGTATCCCTTTGTTTATAGAGAGAAAGTGAGTGTGTGTGTATATGTGTGCGTGTGTGCCCGTGTGCTTATGTGCATTGTACAAGATTGAGTGTGTGGGCATGGATATGTGTACATGCTCTTGTGTGTGTGTGTGTGTGTGTGTGTGTTTGAGTGTAAGTACATAGCCAGCCCTCGCTCTCTCCGCCAGCTGAGGGGAGATGTGTACGCTGTTTCCTGAGATGCAGTCTGATGCTGTGAGTCGCATGTTACCCACACGTTGTCAATGTTGCGCCATTTTATTGGTAAACAAGAAAACTGAGTTTGGTCAATAAATGATGAGTGGGCGTGCTGCTGTACTTAAGAAAGCTTGTGGAATCTCTTCAGGAGTGCCCTGCTGTGGCTCCTTTTTTTAAAAACAAATATTCTTTAATGAGCTCCTTCTCTGCACCGAAGCTTTTTTAGACATTAGCAGCCAAACGCCTTTTGTTATTTGCGGCAGCTATTTTGATGCGCGCCCGGCGCTGGAGTGGTAAAGATTCAGTAATTGCTGGATCGTTTGCAGGTTGTTTAGCTTGTGTGTACCAAGCCAGATGAGAGCAGTTAATGAGCACAGCTTCCAGCGGCAATTAGCGAGGCAGTCGTGTACATCACAGATGATTTGCAATTAGCCAGCTACATGTATATTGGCTGGGCTGCTGGATGGGGGTGGGAGTGGAGGGGGGCTGGGTGCAAAAAAACCTGATGCTCAGACATCCAGCTGACAGGAGATCTAAGGGCTATGGCCCACATTCATAAAGGAACACCGATCTAGGATCTTTGCCTTCCGGCTCATATCAGATAAGGTTGGATCATGGACAGGAAAATCTGATCCTGGATCAGCAGTCTTACTCTTACACATTTTATGAATGTAGACCTGTGCGTTTGTATTCCGAGTGTCAAATGAAAAAGGGTGGAAGGGAGTTAGTTCTTGAGGATCAACAACTGGCGTGGTCCATTTGCACATCGTGATAAGGCAGAGGTGATAGGCCTTCAGGATCATGACAAAGCTGTACCTTGTGCCACCACCATTGCATATTTCTTTTGATGGCTTTGGCACTGCAAAGCCAGAGTGTGACTCTGTTGGATGATCATACTGGATAAATGCAATCCAGATGACACCATCAAATGACTATCCTTAAAATGACCATGCAGCACCACTGACTAGACAGCCAAATGTGTCATCTTCTCTGGAAATTTTACATTCTTTTCTTTCAAGCAGTCCTGATTTAGCACTGGAGGACTTAGCACATGCTGCGTAATGCACAAAAGAAAGATGGGTTTGTAGCTAGGCATCAAACAGGAAACCAAGCATAATAATACCTTTCAAATGTCATTATTCTTCCTGAAATGTGAAGCAGCCACAGTTTGAAAATCTTCTCATGCCTTTGAGGACTGATTATGGATCAGAGGGTCAACCGAACCCGCCATGAATGGAGAGGGGCGTGGCTTACTGGTGAGTCAGCAGCCTGGGTGTCAGTCTGTCCTAGCCGACATGTCCATCAGCGGCCTTTGAGCCAGCTAATCTTGGTCCACTATGTTCAGCCAGGCTTTTACTGACTGATGACCCTATACATGTCTAACTCCCTAACATCACCTAGCTCTACAACCCCCAACCTTTCTCTAACCTCTTCTCCTTAACTAGTTCCTGCTCCCTCCTTCCCTGGCTGAAAATCTTTCCCCTCTCCCTCCCCCAGGTCTAACCCCTCCCTCCTGGACGCTGTCCTGTCTCTAGCCCCACCCTTACCCTCTCTGTCTGAACCCATCCCGCCCTCTGTTACCAGCTAGACATTTTCCGCCACCCTCCCCTGTGGGTGGCTATGGATTGTGGATCAATGTCTGTTGGCTCCCTGTGGGGCTGTATGTCCATGGCTTTCACTAGCAAGGGTAGTTGTGATTGGGTAGGTGAAATGCAACTTGTTATGTGGGTGTGAATGTGGCAAAAAACATGGTGTGAGATAGAGAGCTAGATAGAAGCTTGGCTACAGTGACTACTGCAACTTCTAACAAAGTCGTTACACACAGCACAAATATCACTGAAACGGATTCTTAATTGTTCTTCAGTGGATGGAAAGAAGGTGTGATATTTGGGTGATCTTGTGCGAGCCACTATGCTGAGTACTGAATATGTCAGATATGAACATCAACAAGGCCAGAAGGACAAAGATATCTGGCACTGTTGACAGCAGGTGACAAGCCCAAAGGAGTGGCAAATTCTCACCTTCTCCAGTGCAGACTTTTTCACTAACTTGTTATTGTTTGTTTGTTTGCTGGTGGTGGGAAGTAAATATAGTTTCTTGCGTCCCTCGATAGCTCTGTGTGTTCCTTGTCTCGCTCTGCACACTGGCAAGCATTCAAAAACACTGGCAGAGATGTCTGGAACGGCGGCTTACAAAAAATGTGTTTCAGGCTGTCATTTTGGGTTTAATTGCCTGTTTAATTATATGCAACCAACAGGAGCAATGATATAAAAACATTTCCACTAATTTCATAAGTTTTGAATATCTCACCCAGGGGCTTGTAGACTGCAGAAAAGCTATTCCAATGGGGAGGCAAAGGGAGAGGAACAACAACAACAGCAGAAAAAACCCAGCGACAGGGAGGAACTCAACATATGCACAGACTGAGGGCAAACTGGCACTGGCGGATACCCCACATGGCTTGTGCCACACAAAGGGCTGCATCTGTTTTCAGAGGGAGCTGCCTCAGAAGGCAGCATTTTAAGGTGTCATGGATACTTTTTAAGTCGGTGGCCATTTTAAGTCATGTCGCTTCAGGGTGCCTTTGTAAATTACTTACTTTTTGGCATATTTGAATGACAAAGACGATGTATCCTTTGCCATGTAGGATATCCCATTTATCTTTGCACAACCAAAAAAAACCTTTCTTTTAAAATAATTGTGGTTAGCATAACTGATTTTATCAAGCAGTGACACCAAGACATGCTCTACAACTTTAAGAACTCAACTACTTAATGTAGCAAAAGAACACTAAAAAATTATTTGTCATTTATATATTGGTATCAACAAAAATACATGGGTACTGTGGTTATCTATGGGGCTAATCTAATGCTAATTGCTAAGGTAGCTACAATGGAATCCATCCAGCACCGCAGGTGTCATAAAACTAACATTAAGAATGGCTAGTTCAGTTAACACTGGTTATTCATAGCTGGCTAATGTTTCTAAAGACTGGGGATAGTGTTATCCAGTGGATATAAATAACAGACAGTGATGCTTCACATCTTGTTACCATTTGGTTAGTTTTATTCCTGAACTGAAAATACAATAATGATAATATAGCTATTAGTAAAAAGTCAGCATGATGATTTCATGTAACCATTCACTTTGATTACAAGTAGTAAAGGTTAAGCAAGTTAGACTGGGCATGACATGTTCTTCTGATTCCTCTGGCTGCGGTATAGTTGTTCTGCAGTGCTTGTTTGACTGGCTGTCTAGCACCTGAACACACAGGTGATACATAGAATCTGTGATATTGCACTACATGGACCTCATTATTGGTTTTCTGTAGAACAATCTGAATATCACCACTATGGAGGCTGTAGGAGAAAGCTAGTGACTGGTCCATATTGCAGTGCAACTACCAATCCAAGACGAGAACTTGAAGTAACCTTGCATGAGCCTTGTACAATAGCCTAATGGTTTTATTTTCATATAATACACTGAATTACTACCACTGACTTTCAACGGCCAATTCAGAGCTTTAGGAGTGATCATAAAAATTCTGGGTTCTGTGAGTCACCTGAGGAAGCTGTGTATGGTAACATAGGTATTGCCTGTGCCGCAAACGTAAGATGTCATAAATGTTGCCATATGCACTGCCTTGAAGGAGTGCCCAAATCCATATTCTTTTCAGTTAAAGTTCCCTCACTACAAAGGCAATAGACTGTGCCCTATGAAAATAGACCTAGCCATCAAGCGTGCAGTGTACTGTTTCAATAGAAACAATATACAGAACTGATATACAGACTGATATTGAACTGGTTAAGATGAACTGTCTTATTATGAAAGTTTATTATTAAGATACAATCAACTCCAAAATTATTGGCACCATTGATGAAGATGCTGTAAGAAATTAACAGATAATGAGTGGTATTTCCCATATGTTTTAGCTTTATGCTCAAACATATGGGAAATTTATAATGTTACATTCCAATGCAATTGTTCTAAAGAGGGTAAAAATGTGTAATACTATTGTTTATATTTAAAAGAGGTGTCAAAATTATTGGCAACCTTGTTCTTAATACTTGCTGTGGCCTCCTCCAGCAAGAATAACAGCACTGAGCCTTTTCCTACAATGTTTAATAAGATTGGGGAAAACATTGGAAGGGTTCTTAGAATGTTCCTCCATACAGTAATATCAAAGTGTATGTTCAAAGTTCTATTTTGAGACATATATGGATCAACAAAGTGCTCCTGTGAAATTACAGCAGCCCAATAACTTGGGCCTGGTAAAACTGTGATCAGTGATTCGCAGTAACAAAGCAAGCAGCCTCGGTATCTGGGAAATGGAATCGCTGGGCTGAAACAGTAGATTAATGCTGCCTCATGGAGACCATTATCATGTCTGTTGGCCGATGTGAGTTTGGTCTCCGCCCACACTGGCATGACACACACACCCACCCCCCAATTAAGCCATCACTGACGATTGGCCTGTAAAAAACCTGGTGGGGCCTGGGCTCCGCTAACAAGGGGGGGGGGGGGGGGGGGGAGGGGGGTGACAACTGGGTCATTAGCGGCAAGCAGCAGTGCAGTCACGGAGCGGGCCCATTAGAGGACAGTATCAGTCCTCCCTCTCTTGGCAGTATCCCCAGTGAATCCGACTCCTTCCCTCTCGGCCTCCACAGCCCAATTAAAGTTGTTTGCGGGAGACACAAAATAATTAAAGGTTCACTTTGTTGTTTTTTATTTGGGGTGCACGGAGCTGCCCCTGGCAGTGTTGCAATATGTTTTCTGATGTTTGCTATTCAATTTTCCAGGTTAAATATCAAAAGCAGGTGTTTGTAGCAGTAATGAAGAACACCTCATTATTTCTCAGATGAGGTAGGTGCAATCAGGGGGTATTTACATTTCGCTCACGAGCATGTTTCACCATGGCAGGTTTTTTTACACACACGTTTGGGGACAAATAAGTTCTGTGTTTATAAATATCTGACTGACAATGGACAAGTTTCCTTGTTTACGTTTTTATCTACTGTAAATGGGAACACATACATTTACTGAGGGCACAGGGTCATACATTTTACACTACACTATGAGCAAGAGTATCTACTGTCAAACAGCATTCTTACTGCTAAGTGGGCATGGAAATAGTGATTGACAAGATGTCCACCCACCATGCAATGCTCGTACATACAGAACACCTGTTCTGGGCTTTGGTGTTGAAATGTACAGATTGACACACATAATCTGTTGAATCATAGTGTCTATCTGTATGTTCATTGGTAGACATAGGGTCTCATTTAATATATGATCTACTACATTTGATCTGAAATAAATTTACTAATTTCATAAATCTTCACTAAAGGTAGGATTTACTAAACCATCTTTGTTTATCTGTTAAAACATCAGATTTTAATATTAACATGTTATTCTGTATGTCTTACAGCTTAACTACTTTAGCTAGAAGTTAGTAGCATTATGGAGTTATTCTTATTTTATTGATTCTAGCTTTGATAAAATATTCCCGTCAAAATACAGAGGTCATGCCATGCCCCTTTTCTGCTAAGAAAATATACACTCACAAGGTCTGGAGCTGTTAGAAATGTTCATTTCAATAATTTCAAAACTTAATGCCAAAATATGCATATGTATAAAATGTTGTATGGATAATATTCTAAAATAACATTGATGTATGGATATAGTCATTGTCTGATTGCGGAACAATGCAGAATAATGTTGTGAAGAAATGCTTTACTATTAAACCAGATTATTGCTAATTATTGTTAATCATATTATTATGTGATAAATGACAGACGAAAAGAGTTTTGCAGGGTGGTACTCTTCTGATAAGCAGACACAAGTATGGGTATGTGGGAGGTCAGGAGTCAGTCCTCCACTGGAGAAACAATTTTTTTTTTTTTTCTATTTTTAAGGGACCATGTACAATATTAAACATAAATGTTACCGTTTGATGAATTGTACCAGAGTTTGTCTGATGCAAATTTTCATCTTCAGTCCCAATTGTGCTTACTTTTGTCGCATATTATAAACAGTCATATTTTCACAACAGGGAAAAATAGTATTGTGCACTTTTAAAAAGGCATCAGAACAATCAAATGTAACTGCACTCCCCTGACCTTTTGCTGCTGTCTGCATTCTCATCAGATCACAAATATTCTGTCTGGAGCTGTTTCTACCCCAGCAACATATTTTTCAGAAAACAGAACTCAATATAAGACATGCATGACATGCTGTCCAAACATGTCTCTGCAAATCAAAGTAAATCCAAAGCAAGGTGCTGTATATGAATAACGCCGGAGGAACCAGACAAATGTGGCTAGGCTGAAAGATAAGATATTTCAGTGAGTAACAAGTACTCCGTAGGCGGTCATGCCAAGCAATGCGCCAAGAGCTGTAAACTGTGAGTGCTTCCGCACCAAGCCTCGCTGACTAAATGACGCAGTGAACAACATCTATGCGTCCTGCGTTGGCATGGCAACCGCCGCTAAAAATGGAACGGCACCAGGGCCGTTGGCTATGGTGCTTGAGTTAGCGTGGGGCTGAAATCAGGGCCAGAGCGGGCTTTAGCAAAAGTCTGGACTTGTACTTTTTTGTGCCTCTGTTACCAAATTGTGAATACCAAAGACATTATGGTATTAGAAAATACACATATTGCATATTTTACTTGAAGATAAGATCTTGGTGAATCATAGTGTTAACAGCCAAGCAGGTAAAAGGTCCCACAGCACCAGCTACTATATAAGCAAACTTCCAAAAAGGACAGTTGTGGTGGTCCTAGGCCTTTTTCCCTTTTCCATTGGCAATCCATGACAAAATGCCAAACTATATGAGTGTTACTTCATTCTTACATCTTAGTCTTAGTGAACAGGAATTAACGGAAGTTCATAGCACAGTTCCTGAGGACTGAATTGCACTTAAAGAAGTAAAATTCTACCACAGATTTAACCAATAATAATTTTAATAAATTATGGACATTTATATTTTCTATGTTAATATGAATTTCTATGTTAAATGAAACAATTGCATGTAGGTTTTTCATAGGTTTGAGTAATTTCATTATTTGTCTTGTTTATGTATGTATGCTTTCATTGAGTGCTAACATTTCAGGACTGACTCTAGATTGGAGAAAAAAGAAAAAACCAGCAGGCTGGAAATTAATTGCCTCGAGCACACATGGAATTTGCTACATAAAACGCAAGCAATGCAAATAATAAACATAGTTCATTGTTTGTTGATATAAAAAATAACCAAATCTTGCTCTATTGGAGCTGCTGCAGGCAGCCAAACACAGACCCCATCTTACTGTTGTGTCAACTGGACCCTGTGACACAGGTTTTCATTATGTTTGAGAATTGGAGATCTTAGTGAAAGATGATTTAAATCCTCCAGTACTGCACCTCTTTATCAGATAGTGAACCAGGTAAGTTCTCTGCTCTTTCTCTGAGTCAGTCTTACTCTGTCATCTGTGGGTTGTGATTCTCATATCCTTGCAGGGCTCAGAAAGCAGGCCCTGCTGCAGCCAGACCAGCTGAGCACTGCCTTTCTCACATGCCATTTTAAGAGTGATCTTTGGAGGGCTCCATGGTATTAAGTATGGAGCAGAAATTAATTGCATGCTGGAGTTTGGAAAGGGATCCCCAGCGCTGCAAATTAACCGCATGAGGAACCGCATACAATAAGCAGGGCTTGCTGAGAAACACCACTGGGTAATGGAGAGCACTCATTCCAAACCACTGGAGCATTTGTGCTGAACAGCCTTAGATGGTACGTGTTCCATAATTTATTACTATGGCGCAACCATGACCAAGGCAAAAACAAAGTCAGCATGGATGTGTGAACATCCATGCTGACAAGAGAAAACACCCCAAAATATATTTATTCAACCTCGGGCAGGTTTTTGTAATGAAACAACTACGTTAAATTGCCCTTTTTTGAGGTGCTTAACAATAGTGTTAAGTAGTGTATAGAAAGTATAAAAATCAATACAGGAGACCTTCAGAGATACAAAACTTCAGAAACACTGCTTTCAGAAAGACT
>JAFBMS010001410.1:0-41734 GCA_019788955.1 Albula glossodonta
GGCAGTATGATTGGGTGCCATTGTACACTGTTCATTTGAAATCAAATGTGGTTATGGGGCCAGTTACTGTTGCGGTGGTGCCCACGCTACCTTGTGGCAAGAGAAGGATGAGCCCATTAGTCTGGCCGACACAATTTTTGCTCATGCCATGAGCGAGCAGGGTGGAGGAGGAACCTCAGCCGGGAAAGGGTCTCTCCCTGTCTCCTGTGGCAGGTGCCACCCATTTTTCTAGGGAGGTTTTGATCCAAGAACAGAACTAGGATCTCTCGCTGGCTCCATTGTGGAAGCGAGCTGTGATGGTGGAAGAGAGTGAGGATATGGCTGTCGGGGAATTTGTGGACCAAGGTATTTTGAAGCTTAAGTGGCGGCCTGCAGACTGCCCGGCTGATGAAGATTGGTGGGTCCATGTGCAAATTGTAGTCCCTCCACTTATTGTGGTGAGGTGTTACGGTTGGCACGAGACCCCCTTGCTGGTCATTTATGTGTTAAGACGACCCTGGCCTGCCTGTTTAAATATTTTTATTAGCCCATGGTTTACCGTGATCTCGTTAATTTTGCCATGCCTGCCAGATTGCAGGAAAGGCTGGTCACTACCTTCCTGTTGCTCTGTTGCAGCCTACATGGGTGGTAGAGGCCCTGTTTTCACATGTGATTATTGACTGTGTTGGTCCCCTTCCCATAACCAAGAAGGGAAATGAGTATTTATTGCCTGTAATGGATGTTGTGACATGTTTTCCAGAAGCGGTGCCATTGCGTAGTATTTGAGCACCGGTGGTCATTGAGGCATTGCTGCAATTTTTCTCACGTGTGGGGCTCCCTAAGGAGGGTCAGTCAGATCGGGGAACCAGTTTTACTTCTGGGGTGTTCCAGAATGTTATGTGTGAGCTTGGCATCACTCAGGTATTGTCCTCCGCCTACCACCCTGAGTCCCAGGGGGCCTTCGAGAGGTGTCATCAGACATTAAAATCAATGGTGTGCACTTTTTGTGTGAATTGCCCTAAGCATTGGGATGTTGCAATGCCTTTTCTTTTGTTTGCTATCCGCAACGCTGTGAATGAATCCACGGGGTTCAGTCCCTTTGAATTAGTGTATGGGCATGAGGTCTAGAGTCCGCTGAGCATAATGTGGGAGCGACTCCTGGAGCCACATACCCAGGATGATGTCTTGCAGTATGTTTCTTCTTTTAATGACCGTCTGAGTGCAGCCTGGAAGGTGGCAGCCCGGAATCTAACTGGAGCCAAGGAAAGGATGAAGGGGCGGTATGACCGTAAGGCAGTGGCAACTTTTGTTCCTGGGGACAAGGTCCTCGTCCTTACACCTATTGAAAGAGAAATGTTTGGGACACATTTTAGTGATCCCTATATGGTGGTTAGGAAGGTAGGAGCTTATAACTATGTCCTCAGTATACGAGAGCGGCAGCAGAAGACGCGACTCTGTCACATCAGCATATTGAAGTTGTATATGGAGCATGATCCAGCTAACCCCATTGGTTGTATTACAGTGGCTCCTTCAGACAGAGAGAGGGAAGAGGGGTGTTTGGCAGCAGAGCCGGTGGGTGCTCAGTTGGACAACTCCTGAGCCTGTGAGCAGCTGCAGGAACAGCTGAAGCACTTGCCACAGGCTCAGGCCCAGGACGTGATGGCCCTGGTGGCTGCACGTCCTTTTTTGTTTTGCAATAGGCGAGGTTAACTTCCCCAGTAGAGCATGATGTGGACGTGATGCCTATTAAGCAACAATCATATCATTTGGTATCGTTTAAAGGATAAGGTTCGTGAGGAGGTTGAGTACATGTTGGAGGTTGGGGCCATAGAGCCCGGGTCTGGTGAATGGCGTTCCCCAGTCGTTCTCATTCCCAAGAGTGATGGTACGTCACCATTATGCATTGACTACCGCAAAGTGAATGCAGTGACAAGACCCAATGCATACCCTTTTCCTTGAATTGAAGATTGCATTGACCGTATTGGCTGGGCTTAGTTTATGTCAAAACTTGATTTGCTCAAAGGGTATTGGCAACTGCCATTGACAGAAAGGGCCCAGGATGTCTCTGCTTTTCTTACCCATGATCCCATTTGGTATGAAGAACACTGTGCAACATTTCAGCGGCTTATGAACCTGGTCACATCGGGTTTGGATAATGTGGTAACATACATTGATGATGTGGTCATATATAGTGACAGCTGGCAGAGTCATCTGGAACATCTCCGGAAACTTTTTGGCAGGTTAGAGTCGGCCCAGCTGGTAATCAACCTCCCAAAATGCTAATCTGGACGGAGTCAGGTCACATATCTTGGATACCTCGTAGGGTGTGGGGCAGTGCTGCCAAGGTTGGCAAAGGTGCAGGCAATTATGGAGCTCCCCACACCTACCACTCGGCATCAGTTAATGCGTGTGCTGAGGATGTGCGTATTCTATCGCCATTTTGTGCCTAATTTTCCAGCTGTTACTGCTACACTTACAAACCTGTGAGGCAAGGATGTCAAGTGGAATTGGACCCAGGCATGCCAGGATGCTTTGGACCAGGTTAAGGCCATCTTGTCCTGTGGACCGGTGCGAAAGGCCCCTGATTTTTGCCACCCTTTAGCGGTGGACGCCTGTGATTTGAGTGTAGGGGCGGTTCTTTTGCAGGCAGATGAGGCTGGGGTGGAAAAACCTGAAGCATACTTCTCCAAGAAGTTGGTTCGCCATCAGAAATGCCTATTCCACAGTGGAGAAAGAACCTGAGGCTTTGGTCCAAGCAGTCTTACATTTTGAAGTGTATGTGTCCAGTGTGGGTGGTCTTGTCATAGTCTATTCTGACCATAATCCTTTGGCATTTTTGGCAAAATTTCAGGTAACAAACACCAGAGTGTTTAGATGGAGTTTAATCTTGCAGCCATATAGCCTTGTAGTTCGGCATGTGGCTGGTAAAGACAATGTATTGGCAGATGCCTGAATCCATCTGTGAATGTCCCATGACCTCTTCGAAGGGTGTAGAGCTGAGCTCCCCTTCTTGTTTTCTTGTTCTTCCTCTGTGTGGTCTGGGTAGAGTGCGGACTCCCTAGGCTAGGGTTTCAGAGTGAAACCCAAGAGTAATATTGAGACTCTTACTGTGATGGTGACTATGGCCGTGAATTTTGGCTATGATTAATCTTATTGTGCTTTGTTTTTGGGTAGTGTTTGTGAAATAAAAAAAGGAAAAAAAGAGAAAATTTTGTTTACAAGGATTAGAAAAGTAAAATAAAATATTTGTGAGTGTTATGTAGTTATTTTTTGTTTTTTCTTTTCTTTTGAGGGAGGGGAGGACTGTTATGCCCACGTGTGAGTAAGCAGAGCATAATAAATAAAGAAATACTAATGCCTCCTAGTTTTGTAGGTAAAATATATATTGATAACACTCATTTAGTGGCATGGCGGCTGTGCAGTGGGAATGGTGGCTCGTGTAGGAAATTGGGAAGATGCCTTATTTCCTGATTGGGCGCCGGTCGGACACGGGGGAGGGCTTTTCTTTTTAAACAGCCCAAAATGGTGGGAAACGGCAGTGGATGTATCTGTGCCTGACCTGCCGGTTGGTTTGACTGTGACACCCCAGCTCTTCGATCCTGCTGTTTTCTTTCATTCCCTGCTTGTGACACTGCCGTGCTTGGTGAAGCGACCTGGTGGAGGTAAGTTCCAGTTCTCCTCATTTCACCAGGTTTTCACCATTCCAGGCCAGCAGCATTCTTTTGGAAGCAAGATTCTACCCCGAGACAAATGTGACCGCAACACTTCGTACGTCAAGATTAAGAATGTCATGTTATATTTAGTTATATTCTCTAATTTGAATCATTAGTATTTAATGATATGGTTCTTTTGGCAAGCAACTGATTTGGCTGGCTGAATAAGCTAATTAGCATTAGCTGTGATAAACCATAAAACAACCATACCATAAACAACAGTAGTGCAGTGTGGAAAATAAAGTCTAGGCCTTCCAACTGTCTTATAAACCAGTCATTGATCTAAAACTATTCATTACATTTATAACTATTATTTCATTTACTGAGCTTGATTTAAGAGGCACAGTGTCTGTACAATCATTGGGCAAGACTGGGATTAATTTTAAATTCTTCATTACATTTTTATATCCAGTAAATAAAACATTACAGTAAAATGAATAATATACTAAATATACTTAAACTAATATACTAAAACTAGGTTTTCCATGACATGATAAAATAGTGGAAGTGAAACAGAAAGCATTATCAACTCTTTCCATGTGCATTTAAAGGTGGCCAGGACTCCTGAAGTTCGTTTACTCACAGCAACAAAACGAGAGTAGTTCATCAAATAAAGTGAGAATTATGTAACTTGAAATTTAAATCAATGACGGATTATAGATGCTCTCACCTACATTGGAAACAGCATGGTGGAGCTGGGTACTGCAACAACACGTCTTTTTTTTTTTTTTTAGCACAATGCTGGAAAAATTCTCTCAGTGCAGCTCATGCTCATGCTCATGCTGGTCGTAACAATTAAGTGATATTTTCACAGAAAAGAAAAAAAATACACAATACAATACTCTTACCTTCAGAAAGTGAAAAATGGGATACCACCTAAATTTTCTGTTCTTTCTCTAGAAACAATATTGCAACATGTGCAGTTACTATTTCAGGGGCAAAAAGTCACCAGAAATGTTTCCAAGTGAAGTGAATTCTAAAACTGTATTTCACCAAAAATCTGAAAAAGACATTACTCTTCCCTCCAGAGAATGTTCTATTTTAAGAAGTACTTTCGTCTTTACGATATGCAGGTGATTTCCAGTCATTCCAACCAGAAAAATCCAGTATTTCTGGGGGTCCGATTTTTCTCACTTTTTTCAGGTCTGCTGCTTACGTTTTTTTTTTTTTTTTATGGGGTTTTTGGGAAAACAGACTCCTCGCGTTTTCTACCAATTAATCCCTTTCTCCTCACTTTTTCTGTCGTCCCTACTATCTGCAGGTGATTTGCAGTCATTCCAAGCAGAAAAATCCAGTATTTCTGGGGGTCCGATTTTTCTCGCTTTTTTTCAGGTCCGCGGCTTACGTTTTTTTCTGTTTTTGGCAACACAGACTCCTCGCGTTTTCTTCCACTTAATCCCTTTCTGCTCACTTTTTCTGTCGTCCCTACTATCTGCAGGTGTTTTGCAGTCATTCTAAACAGAAAAATCCAGGATTTGAGGGATTCCGACTTTTCTCACTTTTTTCAGGTCCGCGGCTTACGTTTTTTTCTGTTTTTGGCAACACAGACTCCTTGCGTTTTCTGCAAGTTAATCCCTTTCTGCTCACTTTTTCTGTCGTCCCTATTATCTGCAGGTGTTTTGCAGTCATTCTAAAAAGAAAAATCCAGGATTTGAGGGGGTCCGATTTTTCTCACTTTTTTCAGGTCCGCGGCTTACGTTTTTTTCAGCTTTTGGCAACACAGACTCCTTGCGTTTTCTGCCACTTAATCCCTTTCTGCTCACTTTTTCTGTCGTCCCTACTATCTGCAGGTGTTTTGCAGTCTTTCTAAAAAGAAATATCCAGGATTTGAGGGGGTCCGATTTTTCTCACTTTTTTCAGGTCCGCGGCTTACATTTTTTTCTGTTTTTGACAACACAGACTCCTCGAGTTTTCTTCCAGTTAATCCCTTTCTGCTCACTTTTTCTGTCACCCCTACTATCTGCAGGTGTTATGCAGTCATTCTAAACAGAAAAATCCAGGATTTGAGGGATTCCGATTTTTCTCACTTTTTTCAGGTCCGCGGCTTACGTTTTTTTCTTTTTTTGGCAACACAGACTCCTCACGTTTTTTGCAAGTTAATCCCTTTCTGCTCTCTTTTTCTGTCGTCCCTACTATCTGCAGGTGTTTTGCAGTCATTCTAAAAAGAAAAATCCAGGATTTGAGGGGGTCCGATTTTTCTCACTTTTTCAGGTCCGCGGCTTACGTTTTTTTCTGGTTTTGGCAACACAGGCTCCTCGCGTTTTCTCCAAGTTTATCCCTTTCTGCTCACTTTTTCTGTCGTCCCTACTATCTGCAGGTGTTTTGCAGTCATTCTAAGCAGAAAAATCCAGGATTTGAGGGGGTCCGATTTTTCTCACTTTTTTCAGGTCCGTGGCTTACGTTTTTTCTGTTTTTGGCAACACAGACTCCTTGCGTTTTCTGCAAGTTAATCCCTTTCTGCTCACTTTTTCTGTCGTCCCTACTATCTGCTGGAGTTTTGCAGTCATTCTAAAAAGAAAAATCCAGGATTTGAGGGGGTCCGATTTTTCTCACTTTCTTCAGGTCCGCGGGTTACGTTTTTTCTGTTTTTGGCAACACAGACTCCTTGCTTTTTCTGCCAGTTAATCCCTTTCTGCTCACTTTTTCTGTCGTCTCTACGATCTGCTTCTGTTTTGCAGTCATTCTAAGCAGAAAAATCCAGGATTTGACGGGGTCCGATTTTTCTCACTTTTTCAGGTCCGCGGCTTACGTTTTTTTCTGCATTTCGCAACACAGACTCCTCGCGTTTTCTGCAAGTTAATCCCTTTCTGCTCACTTTTTCTGTCGTCCCTACTATCTGCAGGTGTTTTGCAGTCATTCTAAGCAGAAAAATGCAGGATATTAGGGATTCCGATTTTTCTCAGTTTTTTCAGGTCCGCGGCTTACGTTTTTTTCTGCATTTCGCAACACAGACTCCTTGCGTTTTCTGCAAGTTAATCCCTTTCTGCTCACTTTTTCTGTCGTCCCTACTATCTGCAGGTGTTTTGCAGTCATTCTAAGCAGAAAAATCCAGGATTTGAGGGGGTCCGATTCTTCTCACTTTTTTCAGGTCCGCGGCTTACGTTTTTTTTTGTGTTTTTGGCAACACAGACTCCTCGCGTTTTCTTCCAGTTAATTCCTTTCTGCTCACTTTTTCTGTCGTCCCTACTATCTGCAGGTGTTTTGCAGTCTTTCTAAAAAGAAATATCCAGGATTTGAGGGGGTCCGATTTTTCTCACTTTTTTCAGGTCCGCGGCTTATGTTTTTTTTTTCGGTTTTTGGCAACACAGGCTCCTCGCGTTTTCTGCAAGTTAATCCCTTTCTGCTCACTTTTTCTGTCGTCCCTATTATCTGCAGGTGTTTTGAAGTCATTCTAAAAAGAAAAATCCAGGATTTGAGGGGGTCCGATTTTTCTCACTTTCTTCTGGTCCGCGGGTTACGTTTTTTTCTGTTTTTGGCAACACAGACTCCTTGCGTTTTCTGCCAGTTAATCCCTTTCTGATCACTTTTTCTGTCGTCTCTACGATCTGCTTCTGTTTTGCAGTCATTCTAAGCAGAAAAATCCAGGATTTGACGGGGTCCGATTTTTCTCACTTTTTCAGGTCCGCGGCTTACGTTTTTTTCTGTTTTTGGCAACACAGACTCCTTGCGTTTTCTGCCAGTTAATCCCTTTCTGCTCACTTTTTCTGTCGTCTGTACGATCTGCTTCTTTTTTGCAGTCATTCTAAGCAGAAAAATCCAGGATTTGAGGGGGTCCGATTTTTCTCACCTTGTTCAGGTCCACGACTTACATTTTTTTCTGCTTTTGGCAACACAGACTCCTCCCGTTTTCTGCAAGTTAATCCCTTTCTGCTCACTTTTTCTGTCGTCCCTACTATCTGCAGGTGTTTTGCAGTCATTCTAAACAGAAAAATGCAGGATATTAGGGATTCCGATTTTTCTCAGTTTTTTCAGGTCCGCGGCTTAGGTTTTTTTGTTCTGTTTTTGGCAACACAGACTCCTTGCGATTTCTGCAAGTTAATCCCTTTCTGCTCACTTTTTCTGTCGTCCCTACTATCTGCAGGTGTTTTGCAGTCATTCTAAGCAGAAAAATCCAGGATTTGAGGGGGTCCGATTTTTCTCACTTTTTTCAGGGTCGTGGCTTACGTTTTTTTCTGATTTTGGCAACACAGGCTCCTCGCGTTTTCTGCAACTTAATCCTTTTCTGCTCACTTTTTCTGTCGTCCCTACTATCTGCAGGTGTTTTGCAGTCATTCTAAGCAGAAAAATGCAGGATATTAGGGATTCCGATTTTTCTCAGTTTTTTCAGGTCCGCGGCTTACGTTTTTTTCTGCATTTCGCAACACAGACTCCTCGCGTTTTCTGCCAGTTCATCCCTTTCTGCTCACTTTTTCTGTCGTCCCTACTATCTGCAGGTGTTTTGCAGTCTTTCTAAAAAGAAATATCCAGGATTTGAGGGGGTCCGATTTTTCTCACTTTTTTCAGGTCCGGGGCTTACGTTTTTTTTCTTTTTTTGGGCAACACAGACTCCTCGCGTTTTCTGCAAGTTAATCCCTTTCTGCTCACTTTTTCTGTCGTCCCTACTATCTGCAGGTGTTTTGCAGTCATTCTAAAAAGAAAAATCCAGGATTTGAGGGGGTCCGATTTTTCTCACTTTTTTCATGTCCGGGGCTTACATTTTTTTCTTTTTTGGGCAACACAGACTCCTCGCGTTTTCTGCAAGTTAATCCCTTTCTGCTCACTTTTTCTTTCGTCCCTACTATCTGCAGGTGTTTTGCAGTCATTCTAAGTAAAAAAATCCAGGATTTCTTGGGGTCCGATTTTTCTCACTTTTTCAGGTCCGCGACTTACGTTTTTTTCTGTTTTTGGCAACACAGACTCCTCGCGTTTTCTGCAAGTTAATCCCTTTCTGCTCACTTTTTCTGTCATCCCTACTATCTGTAGGTGTTTTGCAGTCATTCTAAACAGAAAAATCCAGGATTTGAGGGATTCCGATTTTTCTCACTTTTTTCAGGTCCGCGGCTTACGTTTTTTTCTGATTTTGGCAACACAGGCTCCTCGCGTTTTCTGCAACTTAATCCTTTTCTGCTCACTTTTTCTGTCGTCCGTATTATCTGCAGGTGTTTTGCAGTCATTCTAAAAAGAAAAATCCAGGATTTGAGGGATTCCGATTTTTCTCACTTTTTTCAGGTCCGCGACTTGTTTTTTTCTGTTTTTGGCAACACAGACTCCTCGAGTTTTCTTCCAGTTAATCCCTTTCTGCTCACTTTTTCTGTCATCCCTACTATCTGTAGGTGTTTTGCAGTCATTCTAAACAGAAAAATCCAGGATTTGAGGGATTCCGATTTTTCTCACTTTTTTCAGGTCCGCGGCTTACGTTTTTTTCTGTTTTTGGCAACACAGACTCCTCGCGATTTCTGCAAGTTAATCCCTTTCTGCTCACTTTTTCTGTCGTCCCTACTATCTGCAGGTGTTTTGCAGTCATTCTAAGCAGAAAAATGCAGGATATTAGGGATTCCGATTTTTCTCAGTTTTTTCAGGTCCGCGGCTTACGTTTTTTTCTGCATTTCGCAACACAGACTCCTCGCGTTTTCTGCCAGTTAATCCCTTTCTGCTCACTTTTTCTGTCGTCCCTACTATCTGCAGGTGTTTTGCAGTCATTCTAAAAAGAAAAATCCAGGATTTGAGGGGGTCCGATTTTTCTCACTTTTTCAGGTCCGCGGCTTACGTTTTTTTTCTGCTTTTGGCAACACAGGCTCCTCGATTTTTCTGCAAGTTAATCCCTTTCTTCTCACTTTTTCTGTCGTCCCTACTATCTGCAGGTGTTTTGCAGTCATTCTAAGCAGAAAAATCCAGGATTTGAGGTGGTCCGATTTTTCTCACTTTTTTCAGGTCCGTGGCTTACGTTTTTTTCTGCTTTTGGCAACACAGGCTCCTCGCGTTTTCTGCAACTTAATCCCTTTCTGCTCACTTTTTCTGCCGTCCCTACTATCTGCAGGTGTTTTGCAGTCATTCTAAGCAGAAAAATCCAGGATTTGAGGGATTCCGATTTTTCTCACTTTTTTCAGGTCCGCGGCTTATGTTTTTTCTGCTTTTGGCAACACAGGCTCCTCGCGTTTTCTGCAAGTTAATCCCTGTCTGCTCACTTTTTCTGTCGTCCCTACAATCTGCAGGTGTTTTGCAGTCATTCTAAAAAAAAAAAATCCAGGATTTGATGGATTCCGATTTATCTCACTTTTTTCAGGTCCGCGGCTTACATTTTTTTCTGCTTTTGGCAACACAGACTCCTCGCGTTTTCTGCAAGGAAATCCCTTTCTGCTCACTTTTTCTGTCGTCCCTACTATCTGCAGGTGTTTTGCAGTCATTCTAAGCAGAAAAATCTAGGATTTGAGGGGGGTTCTATTTTTCTCACTTTTTTCAGGTCCGCGGCTTATGTTTTTTTCTGTTTTAGGCAACACAGACTCCTCGCGTTTTCTGCAAGTTAATCCCTTTCTGCTCACTTTTTCTGCCGTCCCTACTAGCTGGAGGTGTTTTGCAGTCATTCTAAGCAGAAAAATCCAGGATTTGAGGGATTCCGATTCTTCTCACTTTTTCCAGGTCCGCGGCTTATGTCTTTTCCTGCTTTTGGCAACACAGGCTCCTCGCGTTTTCTGCAACTTAATCCTTTTCTGCTCACTTTTTCTGTCGTCCCTACCATCTGCAGGTGTTTTGCAGTCATTCTAAGTAAAAAAATCCAGGAGTTCTCGGGGTCCGATTTTTCTCACTTTTTCAGATCCGCGGCTTACGTTTTTTTCTGCTTTTGGCAACACAGGCTCCTCGCGTTTTCTGCAAGTTTATCCCTTTCTGCTCACTTTTTCTGTCGTCCCTACTATCTGCAGGTGTTCTGCAGTCATTCTAAGCAGAAAAATCCAGGATTTGAGGGGGTCCGATTTTTCTCCCTTTTTTCAGGTCCGCGGCTTACGTTTTTTTCTGCTTTTGGCAACACAGGCTCCGTGCGTTTTCTGCAACTTAATCCTTTTCTGCTCTCTTTTTCTGTCGTCCCTATTATGTGCAAGTGTTTGCAGTCATTCTAAAAAGAAAAATCCAGGATTTGAGGGGGTCCGATTTTTCTCACTTTTTTCAGGTCCGCGGCTGACGTTTTTTTCTGCTTTTGGCAACACAGACTCATGGCGTTTTCTTCCAGTTAATCCCTTTCTGCTCACTTTTTCTGTCATCCCTATTATCTGCAGGTGTTTTGCAGTCATTCTAAACAGAAAAATCCAGGATTTCTTGGGGTCCGATTTTTCTCACTTTTTCAGATCCGCGGCTTACGTTTTTTTTCTGTTTTTGGCAACACAGAGTCCTCGCGTTTTCTGCAAGTTAATCCCTTTCTGCTCACTTTTTCTGGCGTCCCTACTATCTGCAGGTGTTTTGCAGTCATTCTAAACAGAAAATCCAGGATTTCTGGGGGTCCGATTTTTCTCACTTTTTCAGGTCTGCGGCTTACGTTTTTTTTCTGTTTTTGGCAACACACACTCCTCGCATTTTCTGCAAGTTAATCCCTTTCTGCTCACTTTTGCTGTTTTCCGTATTATCTGCAGGTGTTTTGAAGTCATTCTAAGCAGAAAAATCCAGGATTTGAGGGGGTCCGATTTTTCTCACATTTTTCAGGTCCGCGGGTTACGTTTTTTTCTGTTTTTGGCAACACAGACTCCTCGCGTTTTCTGCAAGTTAATCCCTTTCTGCCCACTTTTTCTGTCATCCCTACTATCTGCAGGTGTTTTACAGAGGACCCCCTCAAATCCTCGATTTTTCTCTTTAGAATGACTGCAAAACACCTGCAGATAGTAGGGACGACAGAAAAAGTGAGCAGAAAGGGATTAACTTGCAGAAAACGTGAGGAGTCTGTGTTGCCAAAAACAGAAAAAAACGTAAGCCGCGGACCTGAAAAAGTGAGAAAAATCGGACCCCCTCAAATACTGGATTTTTCTGCTTAGAAAGCATGCAAAACATCTGCAGATAGTAGGGACGACAGAAAAAGTAGGCAGACAGGGATTAACTTGCAGAAAATGCAAGGGTCTGTGTTGTCAAAAACAGAAAAAACGTAAGCTGTGGACCTGAAAAAGTGAGAAAAATCGGAACCCCAGAAATCCTGGATTTTTTTTACTTAGAATGCCTGCAAAACACCTGCACATCGTAGGGACAATAGAAAAAGTGAGCAGAAAGGGATTAACTGGCAGAAAACGCAAGGAGTCTTTGTTGCCAAACACCGTAAAAAAACGTGAGCCGCGGACCTGAAAAAAGTGAGAAAAATCGGACCCCCTCAAATCCTGGAGTTTTCTTTTTAGAATGACTGCAAAACACCTGCAGATAGTAGGGACGACAGAAAAAGTGAGGAGAAAGGGATTAACTTGCAGAAAACGCGAGGAGTCTGTGTGGCAAAAAACAAGAAAAAACGTAAGCTGCGGACCTGAAAAAGTGAGAAAAATCGGACCCCCGGAAATCCTGGATTTTTTTTACTTAGAATGACAGCAAAACACTTGCAGATAGTAGGGACGACAGAAAAAGTGAGCAGAAAGGGATTAACTTGCAGAAAAAGCAAGGAGTCTGTGTTGCCAAAAACCGAAAAAAACGTAAGCCGCGGACCTGAAAAAAGTGAGAAAAATAGAACCCCCTCAAATCCTGGATTTTTCTGCTTAGAATGACTGCAAAACACTTGCAGATAGTAGGGACGACAGAAAAAGTGAGCAGAAAGGGAGTAACTGGAAGAAAACGCAAGGAGTCTGTGTTGCCAAAAACAGAAAAAAACGTAAGCAGCAGACCTGAAAAAAGTGAGAAAAATCGGATCCCCTACAAATCCTGGATTTTTCTGCTTAGAATGACTGCAAAACACCTGCAGATAATAGGGACAACAGAAAAAGTGAGCAGAAAGGGATTAACTGGAAGAAAACGCGAGGAGTCTGTGTTGCGAAAAGCAGAAAAAAACGTAAGCCGCGGACCTGAAAAAAGTGAGAAAAATCGGACCCCCGGAAATCCTTGATTTTTTTTACTTAGAATGACTGCAAAACACCTGCAGATAGTAGGGACGACAGAAAAAGTGAGCAGAAAGGGATTAAGTTGCAGAAAACGGAAGGAGTCTGTGTTGCCAAAAACAGAAAAAAACGTAAGCAGCGGACCTGAAAAAAGTGAGAAAAATCGGACCCCCAGAAATCCTGGATTTTTTTACTTAGAATGACTGCAAAACTCCAGCAGATAGTAGGGACGGCAGAAAGAGTGAGCAGAAAGGGATTTCCTTGCAGAAAACGCGAGGAGTCTGTGTTGCCAAAAGCAGACAAAAACGTAAGCCGCGGACCTGAAAAAAGTGAGAAAAATCTGACCCCCTCAAGTCCTCGATTTTTCTGCTTAGAATGACTGCAAAACTCCTCCAGATAGTAGGGACGACAGAAAGAGTGAGCAGAAAGGGATTAACTTGCAGAAAACGCGAGGAGTCTGTGTTGCCAAAAACAGAAAAAAACGTAAGCCGCGGACCTGAAAAAAGTGAGAAAAATCGGACCCCCAGAAATCCTGGATTTTTTTACTTAGAATGACTGCAAAACTCCAGCAGATAGTAGGGACGGCAGAAAGAGTGAGCAGAAAGGGATTTCCTTGCAGAAAACGCGAGGAGTCTGTGTTGCCAAAAGCAGAAAAAAACGTAAGCCGCGGACCTGAAAAAAGTGAGAAAAATCGGACCCCCTCAAATCCTGGATGTTTCTTTTTAGAATGACTGCAAAACACCAGCAGATAGTAGGGACGACAGAAAAAGTGAGCAGAAAGGGATTAACTTGCAGAAAACGCGAGGAGTCTGTGTTGCCAAAAACAGAAAAAAACGTAAGCCGCGGACCTGAAAAAAGTGAGAAATATCGGACCCCCTCAAATCCTGGATTTTTCTGCTTAGAATGACTGCAAAACACCTGCAGATAGTAGGGACGAAAGAAAAAGTGAGCAGAATGGGATTAACTCACAGAAAACGCAAGGAGTCTGTGTTGCCAAAAACCGAAAAAAACGTAATCAGCGGACCTGAAAAAAGTGAGAAAAATCGGACCCCCTCTAATCCTGGATTTTTTTCACTTAGAATGACTGCAAAACACCAGCAGATAGTAGGGACGACAGAAAAAGTGAGCAGAAAGGGATATACTTGCAGAAAACGCATGGAGTCTGTGTTGCCAAAAGCAGAAAAAAACGTAATCCGCGGACCTGAAAAAGTGAGAAAAATCGGAATCCCTCAAATCCTGGATTTTTCTTTTTAGAATGACTGCAGAACACCTGCAGATAGTTGGGATGATAGAAAAAGTCAGTAGAAAGGGATGTACTTGCAGAAAACGCGAGGAGTTTGTACTGCCAAAAACCGAAAAAAAAACGTAAGCCGCGGACCTGAAAAAAGTGAGAGAAATAGCATCCCCTCAAATCCTGGTTTTTTCTGCTTAGAATGACTGCAAAACACCTGCAGATAGTAGGGACGACAGAAAAAGTGAGCAGAAAGGGATTAACTTGCAGAAAACGCGAGGAGTCTGTGTTGCCAAAAACAGAAAAAAACGTAAGCCGCGGACCTGGAAAACGTGAGAAAAATCAGACCCCCTCAAGTCCTCGATTTTTCTGCTTAGAATGACTGCAAAACACCTCCAGATAGTGGGGACGAAAGAAATAGTGAGCAGAAAGGTATTAACTTGCAGAAAACGCGAGGAGTCTGTGTTGCCAAAAGCAGAAAAAACCGTAAGCCGCGGGCCTGAAAAAAGTGAGAAAAATCGGACCCCCAGAAATCCTGGATTTTTTTACTTAGAATGACTGCAAAACACCTGCAGATAGTAGGGACAGCAGAAAGAGTGAGCAGAAAGGGATTTCCTTGCAGAAAACGCGAGGAGTCTCTGTTGCCAAAAGCAGACAAAAACGTAAGCCGTGGACCTGAAAAAAGTGAGAAAAATCGGACCCCTGAAATCCTGGATTTTTCTGCTTAGAATGACTGCAAAACACCTGCAGATAGTAGGGACGACAGAAAAAGTGAGCAGAAAAGGATTAACTTGCAGAAAACGCGAGGAGTCTGTGTTGCGAAATGCAGAAAAAAACATAAGCCGCGGACCTGAAAAAAGTGAGAAAAATCAGACCCCCTCAAATCCTAGAGTTTTCTTTTTAGAATGACTGCAAAACACCTGCATATAGTAGGGACGACAGAAAAAGTGAGCAGAAAGGGATTAACTTGCAGAAAACGCGAGGAGTCTGTGTTGCCAAAAACAGAAAAAAACGTAAGCCGCGGACCTGAAAAAACTGAGAAAAATCGGTCCCCCTCAAATCCTCGATTTTTCTTCTTAGAATGACTGCAAAACACCTCCAGATAGTAGGGACGACAGAAAAAGTGAGCAGAAAGGGATTAACTTGCAGAAAACGTGAGGAGTCTGTGTTGCAAAATGCAGAAAAAAACGTAAGCCGCGGACCTGAAAAAAGTGAGAAAAATCGGACCCCCTCAAATCCTGGATTTTTCTGCTTAGAATGACTGCAAAACACCTGCAGATAGTAGGGACGACAGAAAAAGTGAGCAGAAAGGGATTAACTTGCAGAAAACGCGAGGAGTCTGTGTTGCCAAAAACAGACAAAAACGTAAGCCGCGGACCTGAAAAAAGTGAGAAAAATCGGACCCCTGAAATCCTGGATTTTTCTGCTTAGAATGACTGCAAAACACCTGCAGATAGTAGGGACAGCAGAAAGAGTGAGCAGAAAGGGATTTCCTTGCAGAAAACGCGAGGAGTCTCTGTTGCCAAAAGCAGACAAAAACGTAAGCCGCGGACCTGAAAAAAGTGAGAAAAATCGGACCCCTGAAATCCTGGATTTTTCTGCTTAGAATGACTGCAAAACACCTGCAGATAGTAGGGACGACAGAAAAAGTGAGCAGAAAAGGATTAACTTGCAGAAAACGCGAGGAGTCTGTGTTGCGAAATGCAGAAAAAAACATAAGCCGCGGACCTGAAAAAAGTGAGAAAAATCAGACCCCCTCAAATCCTAGAGTTTTCTTTTTAGAATGACTGCAAAACACCTGCATATAGTAGGGACGACAGAAAAAGTGAGCAGAAAGGGATTAACTTGCAGAAAACGCGAGGAGTCTGTGTTGCCAAAAACAGAAAAAAACGTAAGCCGCGGACCTGAAAAAACTGAGAAAAATCGGTCCCCCTCAAATCCTCGATTTTTCTTCTTAGAATGACTGCAAAACACCTCCAGATAGTAGGGACGACAGAAAAAGTGAGCAGAAAGGGATTAACTTGCAGAAAACGTGAGGAGTCTGTGTTGCAAAATGCAGAAAAAAACGTAAGCCGCGGACCTGAAAAAAGTGAGAAAAATCGGACCCCCTCAAATCCTGGATTTTTCTGCTTAGAATGACTGCAAAACACCTGCAGATAGTAGGGACGACAGAAAAAGTGAGCAGAAAGGGATTAACTTGCAGAAAACGCGAGGAGTCTGTGTTGCCAAAAACAGACAAAAACGTAAGCCGCGGACCTGAAAAAAGTGAGAAAAATCGGACCCCTGAAATCCTGGATTTTTCTGCTTAGAATGACTGCAAAACACCTGCAGATAGTAGGGACGACAGAAAAAGTGAGCAGAAAGGGATTAAGTTGCAGAAAACGGAAGGAGTCTGTGTTGCCAAAAACAGAAAAAAACGTAAGCAGCGGACCTGAAAAAAGTGAGAAAAATCGGACCCCCTCAAATCCTGGATTTTTCTTTTTAGAATGACTGCAGAACACCTGCAGATAGTTAGGATGACAGGAAAAGTCAGTAGAAAGGGATATACTTGCAGAAAACGCGAGGAGTTTGTATTGCCAAAAACAGAAAAAAAAACGTAAGCCGCGGACCTGAAAAAAGTGAGAGAAATCGCATCCCCTCAAATCCTGGTTTTTTCTGCTTAGAATGACTGCAAAACACCTGCAGATAGTAGGGACGACAGAAAAAGTGACCAGAAAGGGATTAACTTGCAGAAAACGCGAGGAGTCTGTGTTGCGAAATGCAGAAAAAAACGTAAGCCGCGGACCTGAAAAAAGTGAGAAAAATCGGACCCCCTGAAATCCTGGATGTTTCTTTTTAGAATGACTGCAAAACACCAGCAGATAGTAGGGACGACAGAAAAAGTGAGCAGAAAGGGATTAACTTGCAGAAAACGCGAGGAGTCTGTGTTGCCAAAAACAGAAAAAAACGTAAGCCGCGGACCTGAAAAAAGTGAGAAAAATCTGACCCCCTCAAGTCCTCGATTTTTCTGCTTAGAATGACTGCAAAACTCCTCCAGATAGTAGGGACGACAGAAAAAGTGAGCAGAAAGGGATTAACTTGCAGAAAATGCGAGGAGTCTGTGTTGCCAAAAACAGAAAAAAACGTAAGCTGCGGACCTGAAAAAAGTGAGAAAAATCGGACCCCTCAAATCCTGGATTTTTCTTTTTAGAATGACTGCAAAACACCTGCAGATAGTAGGGACGACAGAAAAAGTGAGCAGAAAGGGATTAACTTGCAGAAAACGCGAGGAGTCTGTGTTGCAAAATGCAGAAAAAAACATAAGCCGCGGACCTGAAAAAAGTGAGAAATATCGGACCCCCTCAAATCCTGGATTTTTCTGCTTAGAATGACTGCAGAACACCTGCAGATAGTAGGGACGAAAGAAAAAGTGAGCAGAATGGGATTAACTCACAGAAAACGCAAGGAGTCTGTGTTGCCAAAAACCGAAAAAAACGTAATCAGCGGACCTGAATAAAGTGAGAAAAAAAACACCCCAAAAATCCAGGATTTTTCTGCTTAGAATGACTGCAAAACACCTGCAGATAGTAGGGATGACAGAAAAAGTGAGCAGAAAGGGATTAACTGGCTTAAAATGCGAGGAGTCTGTGTTGCCAAAAACAGAAAAAAATGTAAGCCGCGGACCTGAAAAAAAGTGAAAAAAATCGGATCCCCCGAAATCATTGATTTTTCTGCTTAGATTGATTGCAAAACACCTGCAGATCGTTGAAACGAAAGAAAAAGTCACCAGAAATGGATTAAATGGTAGAAAACACAAAGAGTTAGTTTAGGCCAAGGCCAAAAAAAATGTAAGCTGCGGACCTGAAAAGAGTTAGAAAAATCTGACCCCCAAAAATCCAGGATTTTTCTGCTTAAAATGACTGCAAAACACCTGCAGATCGTAGAGACGACAGAAAAAGTGAGCAGAAAGGGATTAACTGGCAGAAAACGCGAGGAGTCTGTTTTGCCAAAAACCAAAAAACAGGCAAGCCGCAGACCTGAAAAAAGTGATAAAAATTGGAATCCCAGAAATCCTGGATTTTTCTGCTTAGAATAATTGGAAATCACCTGCAGATCATCTACAAGACAGATTCATTTATTTATTTGATATTTAATGAGAAGTCGGCACCAAAGGCCAGGTCATGGCAAGAACAGTCAAACCTCAATAAATAAAAAAAACAATCAATAAATGTGCACAAAACAGACAATGAAAATTCAAATATGATTACAGGGTAGTACAAACCTCAGACAGCACAAAGAAAGAGAAAAAATACATAAATAAATAAACAACAAAAATTGAATTAGAAAAACATTTTTATGACAAAAAATTGTACAGAATACTTAAATGTATGTATTTGTGATAAAAATTCTAAAACGTTTCCTGGAGGTACCTTGGTTAAAATATCTTTCAGAAGAAACCCTTTGCCTCATGGCAGTAAATCAGAACAGTTTACCAAAACATGTTTAAGAGTCAATGGAATCTTACAAGAGTCACACATTGGTGGTTCTTCCCCCTTCAGTAAATGCACATGTGTAAGTCGTGAATGACCTATTCAACATCTTGCATAAATAATTTGATTCCATCGATTTTTAAAAGAGAACACAGGTTTCTGTCCAACAACAGGATGCATTTCATACAGTTTAGTTACACACTTGTCCTATTCTGCCTGCCATTTACTCGTAATGTTGGCATTCAGTGACAGTCTAAGGTCTGATGGTGGGATTAGACATTGCCCGATTCTTGTTGTCAGGGCTTTCTTTGAAGCAGTGTCGGCTTGTTTGTTGCCATGAAGTCCACAGTGGCCTGATAGCCAACAAAAAAGGATGCTACAGCTCTGTCTTTGTAAAGAATTTATGTTAGCTAAAACCTGAACTATAATCGGGTGATTTATTTTCAAAGATTCCATTGCTTGAAGGCCAGATTTACAATCCGTAAAAATGACAAAGTTCCGTTGTTGTGCGGTGTCCAACATCTGCATATAAGACTGCCTGGCAGAGCCATGAACTATGCTCCCGTAGTCTAACCGGTATTGTACCAGTGCTCTGTAAATGTGCAGGAGTACTTTACCCATTTTGTACTTTCCAGGACCTTCATAATGTCAAATGCCTTAACACATCTGTTCTTCAAAAACTTCAGGTGTGAAATAAAAGACAATTTTTTGTCAAAAATACGTCCCAAGAACTTAGTCTCCTTTACAACCCTGCTAAGATCACCATCAATGAACAGTTCTGGGTCATGATATGAAGATCGTAACAAGCAAAAATGTAAGAAAATAGTTTTTGTTTTAGAAAATTTAAAACCATTTTCAACTGACCACACTTGAATCTTATTCACACATAATTGTAACTGTCTTTCAATGGTATTCATGCTTTTCCCTCTGTAGCATATACAAAGATCATCAACATGCTTGCTGCACAAAAAATTTGGCCTAATCACATTGACAATACTATTAATTTTAATACTAAAAAGAGTAACATAAGAATGCCTCCCTGAGGTACTCCTAGTTCTTATTTGTGCAAATTTGACAGAATATTTCCTATCCTGACTGGGAAATGTCTATTGGATAAAAAATTTGAAATGAAAATAGGCAAACGTCCCCTAAAACCAATTTGATAAAAGTCTTTCAAAATGCCATATTTTCAGGTTGTATCATATGCACACAGCATGTTCTTACTTAATAAAAGCATAACACACATATGATTCCAGTCCAATAAGATGGTCTAAAGTACTCCTTCCCTGTCTAAAACCACGCTGCGAGTCGCTTATCAGATGATCAACTTCAAGCTTCCAGACAAGGCGATCATTAATCATCCTCTCATGGTTTTACATAAACAGCAACTCGGAGCTATTGGACGGTAGGTATTTGAGTAGATGACAGAAAAAGTGACCAGAAATGGAGTAACTGGTAGAAAACGCAAGGAGTCTGTTTTGCCAAAAACAGAAAAAAACGTAAGCCGCGGACCTGAAAAATGTGAGAAAAATCGGACCCCCAGAAATCCTTGATGTTTCTGCTCAAAATGCCTGGAAATCATCTGCAGATAGCAAACATGAATGAAAAAGTGACCAGAAATGGATTAACTGGTAGAAAATGCGAAGAATTAGTTTAGGCCAAAGCTGAAAAAAAATGTCAGCCAGACAGTAGTCAGACGTCAAACTGTAGACACAAAAGAAAAAGTAACCAGAAGTGGATGAAATGGTAGTAAATTATAGGAGTCTGTTGAGCCCAAAGCAAGCCGCGGACATGAAAAAAGTGAGAAAAATCGGACCCCCAGAAATCCTGGATTTTTCTGCTTAGAATGACTGGAAATCACCTGCAGATCATTGAAACGAAAGAAAAAGTCACCAGAAATGGATTAAATGGTAGAAAACACAAAGAGTTAGTTAAGGCCAAGGCCAAAAAAACGTAAGCCGCGGACCTGAAAAGAGTTAGAAAAATCTGACCCCCAAAAATCCAGGATTTTTCTGCTTAAAATGGCTGGAAATCACCTGCAGATAGTAGAAACGAAAGAAAAAGTCACCAGAAATGGATTAAATGGTAGAAAATGCAAGGAGTCTGTTTTGCCAAAAACCGAAAAAAAACATAAACCGTGGACCTGAAAAAAGTGAGAAAAATCGGACCCCCAAAAAATCTAGATTTTTTTGCTTAAAATGTCTGAAAATCACATGCAGATAGTAGACACGAAAGAAAAAGTCAGCAGAAATGGATGAAATGGTTGAAAAATGCGAGGAGTCAGTTGAGCCCAAATCTGGAAAAAAAAAAAAAAAAAACGTTAATCGCTGACCTGAAAAAAAGTGAGAAAAATCTGACCCCCAAAAATCGTGTATTTTTCTGCTTAAAATGGCTGAAAATCAGATAATAGATACAAAAGAAAAAGGCAACATCAATGGATTAAATTGTACAAGACATGAGGAGCCCAAATATGAAAAACTAAGCCGTGAACCTGAAAAGAGTGAGAAAAATCTGACCCCCAATAAGTGTCTATTTTTCTGCTGGAAATCACCTGCAGATAATAGATACGATACAAACGGTCCTTCAAATAGTAACTGTTGGCAGTTACTATTTAAAAGGTAAAAAGAAACCAGAAATGTTTGCGAGCAAAGTTAATTGTAAAACCGTATCTCACCGAAAATCAGAAAAAGACATGACTATACTCTTACCTCCAGAGAGCGAAAAATGGGATGCCACCTGAATTTTCTATTTTATGTCGTGAAACAATAGTACAACATGCGCAGTGATTATTTAAGGGGCAAAAAGTGAACAGAAATGTTTTCTGTTGTAAAACATGTGCAATGCTAATGTCCCTTGCTAATCATGGGACAAAAAGTCATTAGAAATGCTTCCAAATGAAGTAAATTTGAAAAGTGTATTTCAGTGCTCACAGTTCTACATAGACCACCATCAAATTGGTGTGCAGGAATGGATTAAGGGAAATAAACACTATACTCATTCTAGCAGTAGATGAAATTAACAACCAATAATGGATGGAAACCAAAATTAACTATCTTGATTTTAACTTTCTCCTAGTCCCATCCGTCTCCAAAAGGCATTCAGGTTATCAGCAAAGGATCAGCATCACGTATCTGATGTAGGCTTGTTCAGTAGCTAAAAAAATAACAATGCAGTTCACGTTAATTCCTAATTAAAAAGCGCAGAAGTATAGAAACAAAGGACCAATCTCACCCTTACAAATCTGTCTCCTTAAATCTATCGCAAGTCATTAGAATCAGACAAACAGAAATACTACCACCAACAATACCTAAGCACACAAAATATGTCCAGTAATCCCATGTAACTCCCTTCAAACAATTGCACAGGTTTTCCGACCCCAAAAAAATCTTGAATATCTAAAATAATGGTGGTGTCGCTTTGGTTGTCCAGAAGCACATATACAAGGGCCTCATTCTCTGGAATAAGTGCTGTTCAGATCTTGCACGACTCGGTTAGATGTTGCTTCGTTCAATGTTTCATGGTTCTGTTTACACTCCATCCTTTCCTTTGACCTTTCCTTCTCCTTTGAATGTTTCCCAATCTCCTTTCGTTAGTCATCCTGTTGTTCTTGCTTTCCGTTCTCCTTGTCGCAGTCTTCACGCTAACACGTTGGATGCTTCCCTTAACATGTTTCACAGTCACTTCTTTCACAGTTCTTTGAATGGTGTCTTGCTTTCAAACATCCAAAACACAACCTTTTTGTTTGCACAAACTTGACTCGTTCTGCAACTGATTTGTCCACGAACTTTCGACATGTGTGAATGCCATGGTTTGACTTCTCACAAAAGACACACCCTTTAACATCTGTTTTTCTTCAGAGATACTTGTCAGCACCTTTGCACCAATGCTTCGAATCTTTGGTGTTTTCATCTTTTCGCCATCACTAGACTTCAGAGCATGAAGAGAGGTCACCGCTATCTAGGCAAGCTATCTAGGCTTCCTGCGTGACAAACTCAACAAATTGGCTGAAACTAGGGAATGTCTTGCTTGCTCCTTCAATCTCGATAACCTTTCTGTTCCATCTGGCTATCAACAAATCAGGAAGCTTGGTGGGTATTCTTTGGTTTTCACCACAATTGTTTAGGATCTCAAGATACTAAATCTGAGACATTACTGCTTGGCAGCCTCGAAGGAAATCTGAGAACTCTCTTAGCTAAATAAGACCTTTGGGTCCTATCTTAGGCCATGAGGAGAGCTTATCCCTGAAGGCTTAAGCAATCTCGTAGGAGTTTCCATACCTTTCTTTCACGATGTCCCATGCTGAATGGTGGGCTGCATCAGTGGCTTACATGAAATAACTCTCAATTGCCTTCTTTGCAGGTCCGCCAACATAGTTGTGGAGGTAATGGACTTTCTCATTCTTTCACATTCTGGAATGTTCTTTCTGCTTATCAATGTTTGAAATTTTCCAATCCTTATACTTTAGTGGGTCTCCACTGAAAACAGAAGACTCTGGTACTGGGAGATGGCTTACATTGATGGACTGCTATTGCTTCACCAAGTGCTGTAGTGCTACCCTCCTGTGAAGCGCTAATAGAAGGTTCTTCCCTTATGGCGGTTTGTGTCATCATAGCAGGTTGTCGAGTGCTTCCTTAGCATCCTTAGCCAGGGCTTTCCATTAGATGTAATTAATTGTGAAGTGGTGCTGAAGCCTCTTGGATTTGCCATCATGAAGTTCTTGACCCTTTTCTGTAAGTCTTCGAGTTCTCTTGCTCCTTCATAGTCCTCCTTCCGCAACAGCTTGGGTCTCTACGCTTACCTCAGTCTCCTTTGGTGGGTTTATATCTAAGGGTTCACTATCAATATTTTTAGACTGTTCTTGTAACTCTACAGCTTTACTGTTACTGTCGAAGTTCTATTTATTACCTTCACACTCATACTCATCCATATTTAGTATTGTTTGAATTAACCTTACAAGCTTCTTTGGTTAATCGCTCAAAATTTGAATGTGACTAAATTAGTTCAATTAACTAGCTTAGCTTAAATATTACTAATTGGCCTATAGTTTAAATGCTAATAATAATAATTGAAATTAACTTACTAGCTATAGCATTAATCGACTATGTCTTAAAATGACTCAGTATGTGATAAACACCCTTTCACCGCACAAATAAAGAACTTACTTTAACTTGCAATGAGTTAAGAACACTTCTCTTTACCACTTAGTGAATTATACCACTAGTGATTCTACTCTACTTATGCGTTAGTCTCTTTAAATGGCATTCACACTTCAAATAGCTTGATCGTAAATAACCACGACAAATCATTAATGACTTGAACTTAGAAACATGTACATAATATCGGAACATTTCACCCTTTAGCACTTATAGAGTCCCCTTAAAGCAATGGACGAGGATGCTCCAGTTCTCAACATTTAACTTGTTTAAATGTGTCACTTCTTGTTGGATTCACCACGCGATGCTCCTGAACTCCGCTTGCCACTTGCTGAGGTTACCGGTATATGTACATTCTTATCTGTTCGATGCTAGAGTTCGGTGATACTTTAGGAAACTTGCTTGCAGGTCCGTCGTCGGCAGACGTAGATCGTTAGCTCTTCACCTCACGTCGAGCAGGCTGAGTTCTCAGTGCAACTCCCCTCAAGCTCACTCACGAACACAAGGTGCTCTGTTTAGCTTGAAGCAGGCCGTGAGAACTGGACAAAAAACAAACGCACAAAATATAAAGTAACTCCTGCAAGATACAGAGCATTCTCATAGAGAATTACTACAAAAATGAATCTCAAAAACATAAACATATCTAATCCATTTCAATATAAACTGTTAAGTTGTAGTTAATTACATTCACTGAAACGTATGTATGCTTTTACTTTGCTTTCAAGCGATTAGCACACGAGCATATCAAATAGCTAGAAACATAGTGTTGGCTGAAAGATTGCATACCTCATTGGCAGCGTCAGCTCGAGAAAATTTAAAGGAACCTTCCAACTTCATGTCTTAATTTATTCTTCTGCGTGAACCTCGTCGTGCAGGAAGAAGTCTCATGCCCTCTGCAATTAGACTGCTGCTCAGCTTCGCATGAAGAGTGGAGTGTAATTAACAAAAATGACCGGAACGCACGTAACACAAATATTGGTTCCGCTAGATATACGCTCGTGTTTTTAAATTGTAAATATGAATTAACACAAAATATTCTTATATAAATTAACGTAAATTATTCTGAATTTTAACTCAAATTAATAAATGAACTTAAAGCTTTATTACTGGCTCTGATGGCAGCTACACCCCGTCAACCAATTATGTTGTTAAAACACAACGTGGTTAGTGAAGTTAAGTTTATATGGGGAAAATAGAGTTGGGAACTTTAGCCAAAGCTACGAATACATAATATTCATTAGCACTTTATTTCACTCTACATTCTTCCAAATGCATACAAAAGCAAGCAAATACTGCAATAAACAAAAAGCAGACACTGGTTTACCTGAAAATTTACAGATTAACCACATTCCTAGACCATTTCGCTGATTTGTCACCACCGCTATTGTATGCAGAACATTTTGGACCGATGATGGGGGAAGTGGAAAACTGAGATAAATGGGGAGATAACTGCATGACTACGCAGTCTTCAGCCAGCAACACCGCAGCAGTGGCGGGAATGGCGACAGCCACCACAATCCACAAGTATACAAGTCACAGCTCCACGGTCGGTGAATAGGTGTTCGTTTATATAACCATGTGTAAGTGACTTTTGTGGTTGGAGAACCAGTGATTGGTGACTGATTACTGTACTAAAAAGCGTATTTGTATTTTTATGCATTTTAAATGGTTTTCTGTTAGTATGCTTTTGATCTCAATAAATATGTAATGTTTGTGATTTATTTAATTTTTGTGTTTTCAGTATGGGATTGTTTTTTGGAAAACACATTACCTGTGAACCTTTTGCAGCAGCCAACAGAAAAGGAAAGATGGCAGGCTGCTGAACTGAACGTTTGGATTCATTTACACCACACATGGAAATATAAAGATTGTCAAATCCTCCAAGGAAAAGACTTCAGCATACAAATGAGGAATGCGACAAAAGTCAAGGTATGGTTTCTCGCAACAGCCCCCGAGTGATGCAGTTTCTCAGTCAAATTTGCATTAAATATGCAGATAAACCACTGTGGGCGGAGAATTTCAAGATGCAGTCATTGAAATTTTACAGGTAATGAGATGCTGGTCATAAGTGAGTGAGCAGCAGGCAGGTCAACAATTAGGAGTGCTGATGAACTTGAGGGGAGAGACTCAGGTATTTAATGCAGATCTATCCATCCAGGCCTTCTTTGTCCACAGGTATTTCCCTCAACTGTGCATCGCCACCAAGCATACATAGACTGGCTTACCAGAAAGCACGATTCCCTCCGAATAAGGCCTGGAGGCAGCATTCATCATGCAGTTTGGTGAGTTCTTTTTGAAGATTTCTGAACTTGTGTTTGTAAAAAAAAAAAAAGCAATCCTCTCCTTCACTTTTCTGGCAAATCCTCTCCTTTACTTTTTTGTTGTTCATTCATATGCACAATAATTGGCAGATGTTGTCTGAATTCTGGCCCAAGTCTATTCTACATCCATATCAGTCATTTTTTACAGGAATGTTGGACCACAGCAAAAGAATACAGTAAAACGTGAGTGTCTCAACAGTGTTGCCATGTGGTTTTTCACTGAGAGAGCATTAATAAGTAATGCAATTTTAGAATTTCAGGTTTCAATTTGTTTTTTTTTTCTTTTGTAGCAGTGCATTTTGAAAATAACTTCTTTAGCTCCCCCTTCTGAGAGTAACACAGTAAGTTGTTTAAGCAATGTACTGCTACTTGCTGTATTTCTGTAATCGTGTCTGTCACTAGGGCTTGCTCATTTGAGCACTTCGTACTCCCTATCTGCCGAAGGCAGCCATATTTGCTAGCTTGTCAGGTTTAGCATTTAATTTGATCGATTGAAAGCGGTCCCCAGTGCTCATTTGTGAGACGCTGTTTAATTTTGCATCAATCAACGAGTCACGCGCACCCCCCATCTCCACCCCCCACAACTCCCCACCCCCGACCACTCAACCTCCCCCAGCTGTTCCAAATGAGTTGGAAAACACTTTATATAAACCGCAACAAAATTACCGCCTCCACAAGAAATAACCCGAGCAAGACTGAAAAGAAGTAAAAATTATGAGAATTAGTTGAGCTTGTCTGCTTCTAGAAATGTGTATCATTAGTCAGACAGGGTAAACACGGCTTGTGGAAACAGATGGATGCTGGGAACATCCTGCTGGAGACTCTATAATCACAGATCCCTTCCTTCTGATTCCTGCTTCTGTCTTCAATTATGCCACGTGTCCTCATTTATGTGTATGTGTGTGTGTGTGTGTTTTCTTGGCCTTCCAGGAGTTTAGAAGGGTATTGCAAGGAACGCTATGACAAGAACAGACAGAAAGCGGACTTGTAGCTCCAGAATTATTTAGTCATATCCCATTGCACATAGGTGTGGATGGGGCTTTAAGGCTAGATAAGGTGAGGGTTACAGAAGGAAAGGAGTTTTTTGGTGTTGTTTTGTTTCTGTGTTATTATTTTACAAACCAAAGTACATATCTGTGTATTAAAAGTTATTTAACGTGTCAAGATAATGTACTAATGCTGTGGCAAATGACATATCTTTGAAAGTTTTTATACCCAAAGAAGGAGGGTGAAATGAAGAATTCTTTTCGTTTTGCGAACCCACTCGTAACAGTAAAACAACTAAGCATGTGCATAGTCTGTTTCCCCACAAGGACTGCAAATAGTTACAGAGTTTAAAAATAAGACAGCAATTAAAGAGAATTTAAAATTGAATTCTGGCCGAATATGTCTGGTTGAGGAAGATTATGCGTCCTGCTTCAGTGAAAACAGGAAAATCCCCACTGGGTCTTATTCAACACAAATTTATATTTCAATTAGAAAATTACAAGAGCAAAGCCTGAGTTGCCCTTTGACACAGATAAAAAAACGGACCAACTGCTGTCAAGTAGCTCGAACTTGAGGAGATGCCAAACTCACCTCTATACTGATAATTATCCTGAAATTTGTTTTGTCATTGACAGGCTTAGAATAATCACCCCTCTGGCAATCAAGATTTAAGATTTTCACCTGTGCAGAATGGTGTCTCAGTTCATTTCATGTGGTGTGGAAAAAATGGAATTACAAAGTACATAACACATTTTACATGATAAATATTATTTTTGTTAAAATTAAATTGTTTCTTTTTAAATGCACCTCGAAGGCAACCAAGGATGAAGAATATTTCAGCTCATTCAGAAATTGCCGAAGCCATCAAAAAGGTTCAGGAGAGTTATCAGATAAAAACCCGCTTTCTTCCTCTGCTGTACGGGCACAACCAGCTGCCACTGCTATGATATAAATGACTCTGCGTCATGATTCTAGAGCGTACTCTCAGAGGGCTGGGGTACCGTCCTAACCCTTTGAACCCAAAAAAAAGTGTTTCCATTTTGCACTTGCTGTTTTTTTATAGAGATTGTTCATGGTGATCAAATACATGCCCCAAGTCATGAATCACAGTTGTATCAATAGTTTTCCCCAGATTCAGTTTTAGATAAAAACATACAGCATTTCAAAGTGAGAAAATAGGTATGTTCTATGAAAAATGTATTCAGTTGCAGAAGTGAGATATTCTCTCTGCTAAGAGACATAGTGAAAACCCTTCACATGTTTTTTTTTCTGTGATGAAATTCATTCATATATAAATTACATCTACTCTTCTGAAATCATCATAGCTTATTAAAAGATTAAAAAAGGTCAGTAATCAATAAGACTATCATAAGGACTATCATATTCGTCCCTGTCTTGAAAGCTGTAGTCTATATTTTGTTTAGTGTTTTTTTGCCTAGGCTGGTTAAAGGAGGTTCCTTCAGCTGGTAGCATGCCTGGGAAGATTAGGGAGGACATACTATAGGTACTGATTTTAATGTTAAATCTTATTAACTCTATCATGTTTTTGGACATTTTGACTCAATCCTAGGTTTAGGCAGACTCTGAAGCACAAGATTAACCATGGGGCTCCAAGTCAACGGGGTGTCTTTCTCAACACTCAGTAGTGGAGCCATTTTTATTTGATTAGTCTGTAGGGGGTTCTGATCTATTCTGTCACCTTTGGCACCTGGGACTTTACCTCTCTCGAGGGTTATCTTTGCACTTTTTTTGTACCTTTCATTTGCACTTTGTCTTGTAAGTCGCCCTGGATAAGAGCATCTAATAAATGCCTTTAATGTCATGTAATGTAATCGTCATGTTGTGTACCTGCAGTCTGTCTGCCTGTACATGTTTCTGTTGTCAATGTGCTCTCTCTGAATTGACAGAGGACATTGCAATGAACCAACAGTCACAATTGGCCATTCCAGATTGGACAAAAAAAAGGAGGGAAATGAACGTAAACATTTTGTGTCAGAATTACTGGGAAACTAAGTGTCACATGTCATGCAACTCTCCTGGGTTGGACAGAACAGGCGGACATGGGGGATTGCGCTGTTACTGGGAGAGAGAGAGGACTCTCCAAAAGTAGAAAATAACAAACAGTGCTCCAGAATAAAAAAACCAGTGACACTCAACTGAATAACTAGCACGAACAACAAAAAACAAACAAAAGAACTCAGACGCTTTTCAGCTGTCTCTATCACTGTTGGGCTTTTTTTCCTCTCTCTCTCTCTCTCTCTCTCTCAGCTGCATACTCTAGTCTCAGACACCTACTGGGGAGAAAACACACCCTTTTTAAAACCGCCGCCCGATTGTCAAACATGGCACAGGTGTCCAGTAGGCGTGGCCCAAGATTACCCTCCCCATGACCGAGCTCTGCCACATTAACTTACCAAAATAAATGTCAAACCAAATATTAATGACCTGCTTGTCCTCTGCAAACCCTTGGCTGTCACCATACAGCAGCACAAAAGAAACGAAATGCACTGTGTCAGGCCAGTTTAGCCTCTTTTTTCAGGACAGGGTTGCCTTCCAGCCTGTCTCATCTTTTTTAGATTTGAATCTGTTCTATTCTGTTTCTGGACAGCCAGTGCACCAAGCTTATTTCTTTACCAAACATTGATTTGAAACCATCTACAGTCTCTTTTTTTGGCTTCTATATTACTGTCCAATGCTATGTAAAAAGAATATTTTTTCAAACTGTCTGCTCTGTACATTGATACATATACATCTTGGATGTATAATGGATTTCGCTTGGTGAGTGACCTTTTTAGGACACTGTCGAATAAAGATTAATATGTAGTACTGTTAATTATGGGAAGGATGATTGATAAAAGTATAATTTGAGAAAATCTCACCAGCTTATATAACTTGCAGTCTTGAAACTGGTTATAAGGTTATAAGAGGGTCTACAGTAGTGATAGAAATATGTTTATTGGCTCTTGAGCAAACATTTTCAATGTAAAGTTAAGGAGCACTCCTGATAAATGACAGGTCATGGAGCAGTGAATATTTGTTCTCCCCCCACCGTTTTAATCAAGAATCACATTACAGAAACTTAAGAACATTTCACGAACGTGGTGGTTATTGGACATGAAAGAGTCAGAAATCCCAGTGGTTTTAATAGTTTGTATTGTAGTGTGTCCATTTACTCCTGTCTTGAACTTGTGATATTTCCCTGATCTCAGATGCCACACTCACAGGCAAAGTGCTTGCAGTCAGGTAACAGCTAGATTCTTTACAGGAGATAACAAGTACAGGCCTGAGTCAGCCCAACACTAACTGCTTGAGAACACATACACTGGTAGGGCACATATCTAAACAAAGCAACAAAAAGTCTGCACTCCAATTGTGATATAATCTGCTAAAATTTCATTCAGTTATTATAATGGGATAATTGTGGTGGCACAACATGTGTCCTGTGTGGTTGCTTTGTGCAGTGTGACTTGGAAGTAGCATCAGTATACAACAGAATTTGATTTTTTTTTTGATCAGAATCATTACATATAATACAACCACAGTTATTTCATTTGGGCCTGTATTTCACCATCTAGATGGTTAGCCATTTTATTGTCCCACAAAACATGAGACTTTCTCAACCAACAATTTGAATAATTAGGTTATCTAATTAAATTGCGTTCTTCAGCAGCAATGTTGACTCAATCCATGTAAAGCTATGCTTGACAAGTCCCAGTGCCTAGCTGAGACAGACATTACAAATTTCTGGAAATGGAAAGTGTGATATTATTCTAGTTTAATTCTGAGCTTTTCTGCATCACAGTCGAAAATTGAAAAGGCATAATTAGAATGCTATTTCTGGGTTTATACCACCTAGTTTATTATCTCTGATATTCTACGATACTTGCCACACACTTATTTTAACTCATTTTATAATAAATGAAACGAATGTATCTGCAGGCACTCATAGTTGCTAGTGAAACCATGTAGGGAAAAACATTATAAAATCATCATTTTATCCACTTTTTTCATATACTATGGATTTTTACTCTCCTCCTTCTCCAGTCTAGGACCCTGACAGGCATAAACTTGAAGGCAATATAGAGAGCTCAATATAGAGAGTGAGGATGAATGTCTCAATGCTTCTCCATGCCATTTATTTGGCATGAAATATTTACTTCAGCAGCTGTGGGGGTCAGTGGGTGAGTCAGACGGTAATTGACTGGTCGCCACCGGTCCAAACCAGTACACAAAACCGAGGGGCCAAAGAGGAGAAGAAATTGTGTTTTTCCGATGGCCCTCGTGACTGCTCGTGAAAATGGGCCAGGGGGGGCTTCACAGAGGAGAGGTAATCAGTGCTCTGCATGATAGCCAGGTGAAGAGTCAAAAAGGCCTCTGTCCACAAGAGAGGCTTGGTCAGGAGGTGGGAGTAGATTTGTCTGTATATAAAGTGTAACTGCATGACGTTTTCCAGACAAACAGAGGAAGACGTGATTCAAGGATCTCAGCAGTTCTGTACAAAAAATATTGGTATTTTGGTAGTAAGTCTGGCTAAATTCTGTTTCTCCTAGTTTAACACACCTTCTGCTCAAATTCTGACCTAGAAGAGTACTAAAGAGTACAAAGTAACTATCACAATGATAAAAGCTGATCAGACAGAGGAGAGTCAGCCCAATTCCAAGCAGCCCCTTCTGCTTTTTTAGTCTTGCTATCATTTTCAAATGTATGTTTCCATGCTGTATCCAGGAAGAGGGCGTGGCCTTCTGAGGTCTGCATCACTACAGACACTCCCCCTTCTCCACCCCTGCCTCTGATTACACTTTTGACCACCTTTCAAAATAGTAAAGGGGGCAAAGAAAGGCCACACAGTGAAAAGTGGTTCAGCTGGACCACTAAAGGAGGACCTGGATAAAGACAGCAGTGGGACTCCATTAGGTTTTACAGAAATGGGGTCTGATTCAGACTATACTCAAGTACAGAGTCTTTTGTCCTGAAAGGGTTTGAATAAAATCATATATGTGAATAAAATCTGGACAGGGTTTTTCATTTCAAGGATAGCCAAGCTCAAAGGTTCAGTTTTAATCATACTGTGTTTACAAAGAATGAAGCAAGTGGAGCCTCAGGTCAAAACTGTTTTCTGTTGAAAGGACACTGAGATATTGCTTTCTCTCAGTGGCTCACGTGACACAAACCAATAATCATTTCATCTGAGGATTTATGATAAAAATGACTATGTACCATTTGCAGAGTACATTTAAAATATACATTACATTTTCATATGGATGTGTTTTAGAGGTTAACTATGAAGAGACATTTCAAACTCACATTTCGTGTAAAATAACGGAACAAAAGAAAAAATACAACTGATGTGGATAATATCTAAAAAGTGCTCTTGAACCTAACATGCAAGCACAATTATCAGATGTGTTTTGACAAGCTTGCTTGCCACTTGGTTTTCATGATAAACAACATCCTTTTCGCAGAAATTTTTATTCACAAAAATTGTCCATGTACTACAAGGGTTCCACAGACATATTCTCTCCGGTTTTTCTTGACTTAGTGAAGAATCATTTCCACTTACCCTCATGCATAATAAAAGGACTTACCTCCACCATAATTAGGGGCATGAAGAATTTAGATTAGCCCTGAGCAAATGAAGCACTTCACTGAATGACTTTTTTTTATTAAGATGGAATGGTTTTAGCTGGGGTTTTCACTGCTGTGCCATTTCCACTAACTGGGAAAATGGCAAGCACGATGGCCTCCTATTAGTTCCCAGTAATGCACCACTGTAAACTAGCCTGCAAGGGAAAGTTAGTTCTCAGAATATGGCACTCAGATGACATTAAAATAGGGCTGGACTTCAAGTATATCTGAATGATAAATGAAAGGAAGGAAGGGTATACAATAAAATCATCGTAATCTGAACCTCTCGAACCAGGGATGGTTGGAAATAACAAAAGTGAGATCAAAATGCTTTTTAAATAATATCAACCCAAACTGTTGAATAATTATTTTTAAGTAGGCTACTCTAAGTTTGCAGTGACCAATCAAACCAGCAGCAGGTAGCTAACATAGACACATACCTTAAATACCCACATGTACTCTGTTTTTCCACTACATTTTTAAAATTATTGAGGGAGAAGTTTAAAATTTTATTGTTAAGTGGAACTTTTTTTCGGTTCAATGTCTGCATTTTTGCATTGACAATAATAAAGATATCAAGGGGGGCGTTTATTATTAATTGTGCCATGCCAGTTTTCACCTTTGCTAACTTGTCAGTTGTTTTCCTCATACAGCAGATTTGTACAACATTCTTTTGGTGAAATAGCTTTTTTTTTTTTAAATTCACCTTGTTAATTTTCCCAAAAAGCATTATTTCACAAAAGTGCAAAGACAACACACCTTTGTCAAAATATGATTGTGTTTTATGTATTTATTGAAGTGTAACAGCGTTTCAGTTTACATCTTTGTTTGAAATGAGTGAGTCATTATTAGAGTGGTACATCCAGGTTTATAACCCAGTCAGATTACCAGTGTTCCTAGATTAGTGAGCTACAACTGTATTTGACATTCTTCACCATCTACAATTGTTTTCACTCCTGTAAGATATGAAGGGCTAGTCTTGATTTATCCTCATTATCAGTTTATACTATTTAGAGAAACACAAATTAACCATTATGCTGAAATAGTTACCCCAGTCAACTGGGGAAAATTGCAAACCTTGACTATAGATTTGACTGAGCAGGAAGTTTCACTGGATCTGGCCAGTAATGTGGGCTCTCTCATCAAGGTATATATTATCCAGGCATGATCATCGCAGCCACTGTTCTGTAATCCTGTCATTTTAAATCCCTATTTTTAAATGTATTTTCCCCAGTTTGAAATGCCCGTTTATATTATTTCTGTGCAACACATGCTGAGCTGTGCAGCCATCACATTAGAGGAGTATGTTTCATTTGCTGGTGACACAGGTAGACCACATCACTCAATAAGAGCTGCTGTCGCACTATAGATTTAGGTCAAATCACTTGGACAGAAGTTGCTCTTTCCCAGTTGATGGTAACACTCATAATTTGCTGCCCTTTTTTGCCACTGGCTAGTCCTGACACTGCTACCGTTAGCAATGACAGTGACAATGAGAGAGTACATGCAGGAGCATCGGCTTAACTAGACAACCATTCCAGCAAAGCAGTCCCAGGTGAGATGTAGTGTGTTTATAACACATTAACTTCATCCCCACATTATAAGATAAAACAGTAAATTAAGTGTAACCACACTTTTCCTGCCTGGTGTTTTTCAGTTCTTGAATAATGTATATTAGCCTTTTTTAAATTTGATAATTAAAAAAGTGTTACAGCGCTCACTTATCCACATCATCTAACAAGCGTGTGTGGAATGCAAACGTGTTTCTCTGCCTTTTCCTTGTGACTCTGTTCAATACAATTGGAAAGAAACTTTATCGTCTATTAAATTGCACATAAAACGGAAATGCCCCATTATGTTGTAATGAGCTTCACCGATGTCCCTTTATTTAAAACTAAAAAGAGATTTATCAAGTGCTAACAATCACACGGCCCGGCAAATTTAATTACGTGTTTATGGTCATGGATCAGAGCCCCGGCTCCAGCATTCGTTCTCACCATTCCACACAAGACCCAGCCCTCTGGTCATCTTAGCGTGACAGAGGCTGTGAACAGCCCTGTGAATTAAACATCATGTCGACTGCGTGGGCTGAATGCCTATGCTTGGAGCATTTCACTGGCAAGCTGAAAAGAGGACGACATCGAGTCGATGAGTGTTAAACAGAGGCGGACTCAAAACCTGCTTTGTTTACAAATGAAAAGTATTTTTTTTGTAAAGGTTGCTATAGAACTCACTTGTCACCCCAGAACAGGAGCTCATTAGACGGTACAAAACGGCATGCCAAGTCTCATTAATGACCGAGGTGGGCTTTCAATCTACTTGCTAAGGTGCCTCGGCATTAACTGTCAACAACAAATTTACACTTGAATTGGGTTTCCTGAATGGCGGGGTCGGTAAAAATTCCTCAAGTGCGTTCTGAGTCCTGTGGTGTAGACATCATGGGCCCTCGCAATGCCACTCGCCCGATGTGATGAGAATCTCCAGCTTTCAGACTCAGAAGGCTTCGTTGCCTTTGGACAAGTTGTAGCTTTGGTGGCATTAGCTCCACCCAGTGACAAGCCAGGTGCCTGCAAGCTGCTTACTGCCATCACTGAGAGATAGGCCTGTCCTTTGTGTTCCCTGGGGTCATTGACACCGTCAGTTGCACAAACATGCCCCTCTGGAGCACTCACTGATACATGTGAATCTTAGGCGGACTCACTCCATCAACATTGACAACATGTGTAAGGTGACACACTTACAAATTATCCTGGATCAACCCCTGGCTCCTTTATACTGGTTGAATCTGTCATTCCTGTCTTCTTTTAAAGGCAACCCTTAACCAGACGGAATGTGTTAGGAGACACATGTGTGATGTCACAATGGGCTAATGCATAAATTATCATTCAGCTTAAAGTTTGCCAAATGGTGCCCTGTGATAGTGATACCATTTGGAGTGCTGAGGGCACCCTTCACATTTTTGAATATCCTGGACTGGCACATTACAGCTCAGCTCACATCCTGTGCTGTTGTGTGTGTTACATATCACCTCCATTCCTCACTGAAGACTCATGGACAGAAATTAGGACACAATTACAGCACTTTGAGAAGCCATGATGCTTATCTGCCAGTGCCATTCAACCCGCAGCAATGTGGACGATAAGGGGTCTCCTGCCTCATCTTTTGCCCGGTGAATATACAAAAGAGATTAAAAAAGCTCAAACTTTGGATAATGAAGCGAAAAATCATGTTCATTTTCACTATCACTTAATACCTTCACTCAAAAATTCCTGAAACCATTTTCAATAAAGATGTTAACCCTTCAAAAAGGTACAAACAGTGATGTCCTCTGTTGGCATAAATGTGATGCAATGTGATGAAATGTGTAGCTATTCATGTAGGAAAAAATTTGTTTCAGCAAATTGGCTATAACGGTGGAGTTTTTTTTTGCAGTGATTCTCTGTTCCTTTATATTAGCCATTGCTAAATCATCCCTGTCAGGAACCTTCAATGCTATTGCTAATCTGTGTTTTCTTGAATAAAACTGACATTGAAAGAAATGAACAAGCAACTGAAAGAAATGATTCCTAGGATTCTGAGCCGCGTCTGTTCAGTTCGGGCCATTTATTTTTGGTGAATAACATAATTTATTCAGTCAATGTAATGGGATCGCTGTGGGTTGTTATCCTGCCAATGTCCTTGAGGAATCCTAGTTTTACCATGCAATGATTTTCTCCTTTGTATTTCCAGAAAATGAGTGTCTACATCTTGGATGCAGGGTAGCATTGTTACTTTTGGCAGAACATATTATTAACAGTTTCTTAAAGCTTTTAATGTACAGAAAAACAAGAGCCGTTCAGATTTTTAATTTCCTTTTATAATGGTTCATGATGACTCTGGTCGAGATTGAATCAACTTTAACATACGATGAAATGCTAATTATGCAGGGTCACGTTTTAGTTTTCCTCACAAACATAGTTTGGTGAAGTGGGAAATTATTATTATGAACTTGCACAGACCAGAGAGAGACCAGGTAGGTGGGAGAGAGATTCAAAATCATCCTGTGCCTGTTGGAAATCCCTGTTTGTGATAAACAAATATGTCATTGTTTGTACAGAGCAGCTGTCGGCATTGGATTTTTTCATCCTTGTGTTAATTTGATAGAATCTAGTTTATGCACTTCATATTTAATCATCTAAATTACAACAATATCCTGCTGCATTAAATAGCTTTACCTACAAGACAGCAAGGTGGCATTTCTAACTAATATTGTTGTATGAAAGCCAGGCTGCACCAATGTTGATTGGCTGACAGGCCCCATGGGGCTGCATATGATTGGCTGCAGTATCACCAAAGGAGGAAGGGTATTTGGATATTAGGGCTGTCCCTCTGTCATCACCCAAGATTGATTGGTTGAAGAACAAGTGAAAAAACATTAGCAAGTTTGGGCTAATTTTTTTTTTCAAATAGTGACTTTCAGCCATTTTGATGAAAGTGAATAAAACAAATCCAATTTATTGACTTAATTAACTACAAAAGCTAAAAAAACTAAGCCAAATTCCACTCTGGGACATCTTTTGACCCAAAAAGAAGTAAACTAAAAGACCATGAATTTTTCAAGCATTTTCAAAAATGCGTGAAAGAGAGGTTTTGAGACGATTAATTATAAAAAAACTTGCTGCTGACGAGTGCTAAACATTGAAAGCAGCAAAAATGTGTGATGATTCAGGACAGTCACAAATTTAAAGGTAAGGCTGTACTTTTGTAATTATGTATAATTATATTTCCATTCCTACACAGTTTTTTTTTTCCACAGGTATTTTTATTTTCATTTTAAAGACCTCTATTATTTTCCGCAAATATGTATCGCCTTTGCTTTGGAGTGAATTGTAGCTTCATCCAAGGTCAAAACGCTGTTTTAACGTGTTAAAAAAAACTGTTTTTGTTTGAGCATTGGAAACAGATCAGTGTATCCGCTGCCATTTATTCCCTATTTGTTTGTGCATTGATACGTGATGATCACATACTGCAGAGCCCGATCAGACACGCCAGTCAGAGTAAATCATCGTTTTTCTCCTGCTCGGGTTTGCAATCATCGGTTATGCCTGTGAGTCACCGCCCTGAAGCGATGTGAGAACCACGGCAGTCAAAGCAGCTCTTTTCCTTCAGCCGTGTTCATTAGTGACCCACCAACTATTTCATGCACCGCGCTGTACTGGAGGGAGATCTACTGGCGGTCTAACAGAGGAGAGGCATACCTCTCACCGGACTACAACTGGGAAGTCTGCAGGGTGGCGTGCCGTTATCAGGCCGGGCGTCCAGTGTATTCTGCTGCTGAGCACCTTGGCTGGACCGATGACTTGTGTAGATAGGGTCCTGCCTGCATTGGCAGCATGTACCCTCAGGGCCAACCTGACGCATAAGTGAATTGAGCGCCCACTGAGGGCCCCCGTGGCCACCAGAGGGCCCTAAAATCAAATTCTGCCTAGGGCCCCATAAAGGCTTGGGCCAACCTTGTGTACCCTTGCTGACTTAACCACCATGGAGCCCAGCCACAGGAAGCCACCAAATCCTCTGTGCTTGCTTTTGTTTACGCACACTGTCACCCTCTAAGATCTTATTACGCTCTCATTGTCGGTTGAAAAATGCTAATTTTGCAGCTGCTTCGCATTATTTCTGGTTGTTTCCTTCTTCTCATCTTTTCCCACACATTTAATTGGGCCAACCCCTCTCAGCTCTGCCTCCGACACCATTCATTCACTTCAGTAGGCAAACCCTGCTCACTCACAGACTCACAAGCACTTACTGACTAATTTGCTCACTCTGTGTTTCACTCTCACTGACACACTCATCCCATGAGTACTATGACATCATGTGGTTCCTCAGTTGCATCCAGTAGCATGATGGGTAAATGCAACAACTCTGCAAACCTGTAAATCCTACCGGAAAATCCAACTATAAAAAGTAAATTCACATTTTCACTCTCACATGCACACATGTATTGAAGTTCGCATGTAGATCATGCAAATGAACACGGGAATGCATGCACACAGAGACGCAGGTATGCACGCATACTCAAATGCACACACACAAATGCACGCAAGCACACATTTACTAGATGAGGAAAAAATTGGTGTCTTTTGTCACATTCTCTCCCATGCTCATTCCCAACTCCTGGCATTAGTGCTCAGGACTGCTGTATACAACCACCACACATAGTATTCCTGCAGCAAATTTACTGTGTATTCGCTTAAGATATTATCTTATTTTATACATCTGAAAACAAAGTTTGTTTCCTTTGGAATATTGATTGGTACACAGCATGTTTTGATGACCTTGATAAATTATAACAACCCCAAATACATATCAATATTGTCCCTGAAAAAATATTTGACATTATCTCAATAATCATGAAGAAAAACTTTTGCATTGATTTTACAACTGAAGATTTGTGGTTGAATTTAGGGAAAGACATGTCAGGAAAAGGAATAATTTGATGCTAAGATTATGTGGATTGATTTGTTTACCTTTGTAAAGGTGATACATTTAAAATTGAAATGATTCTGTTGAAATCTAACACATTAAATGATTGAATATAACATTACCTTAATGCTGAATACAGCAGTGCAAAAATGCAAAAATGTCTGACTATTTTAATGACAGGATTATCACAAGTGGAGCAACACGGACTCCTAGGTAACAGGGAGTGTTTTTTACAGTGCAGATGAAGCCAATAGAAACATTATCCACTGCTGTGATGCAGGCCTTATTTTGCCTATGGGCTGTTTTCTACTTTACCCGTCAGACTACATCTCTCACATTTTATGTCAGGAAAACTTATTTCAGACAAGTTATGAAACTGATTTTGTCACACAAACTTCAGGAGGATGTTATGCTGCTCGATAATGTTAAGTCTGGAAAATATAAACCACAAACAGGCCTACCTTTGACCTTAATGTTTGTACTTATTAAGAGTAATGAACCCAAAAACAGTATTTCACTGTTAACTGAGAACATTAAATTATTCTATCATAAACAAAATATGTTTAAGTACAGTGGGGCTACTGATTTGGCTGTGTTTTACAAAGCAATGTTGTCATTAACTGTAAATGAACATCATACTGTAACATATATGTTTTTGCGACATTCCTATGGCAAACTAGCTAGCTACATTGTACTAAAGACTGTGATGCAAATGAGCCAATTAAATAAGACAAGCAATGTTAGGAATTAGCTTCCTGCCACTGGTTTGTGCTTCACAGGGCAGATGCAACGCAAGCAGCATTGTCTCTGCAGTCTGTCACTTCTGTCTGTGCGAGATATCTCCTAATGATATGTTTACATAATGATTTTTGTTTTGTCCTTGATTTAAAGTTTTTTTGCAAAATATGTATATGTTCCATGTGTAGCAATGGTAACATAATGAAAAATCTACCAAGAATACTTGCCACTTCCAAGGAGGATACCATGTCAAAGGTTTATATGGTTTAGAATATCCTGCAAAGTCGAGAAAAGTTTCGCTGCGCTGTGCATAGAGCAGACGTGGTCTCACTGTAAAAACTTAAACAAAGCAGACATGTTCCGGCCAACGCACAGGAAGTTATCTAATGGTGCGGGAGTCAAAGGTTCAAAAAGAGTTCAAGGCACGCACTCACATCCTCTTGAGTGACGGGAGAGCTTCAGATGTCTCCACTCAAGCAGCGCCTGGAGAATATCCATCTGGTGGTGTGTGCCAATCTCCAGGACTGAGGTCAGGATGGTCCGCATGCAATATCACTGAGCAATACCTCCAACTTCCCTCTGTGGTCATCTATATTTCATAGTGGAAGAACATCAGGACATCAGTGCTTGAGAAAGCACACACACACACACATACAAATAGAAGCGCTCACACCCAAACAGACAAGAAAATAATAAGAAGAGAAACGGTACACCAGAGACAGATAACAGCACACTCTAGAAAACAGCCAGGAATTATTGTTTACATTGCATATATTCCCACCAGAAAGTCAAAAGACGAGCATAGAGGATCTTTGCATGGTGGGGATTTTTTAAGGTTCTCTTACGCCCAGTAAAAAAAGTACCCACAATGCTCTCTTTACCCCAAGGAATCTCATTCATCAAGGCTTTAAGCACTGTGTTTGACCCGTCTAGCTGATAAATCATGCCCGGGCCAGTGATGGTATCCACTCTGTCAACCCGTGAAGTCTCGTGAAACCCACCTCTGTCAAGTGTTCTTTGAGATTAGTTTCACCATTTTTCTGTTGCAGGATAAATATTTTCATGAGGCAACCAAAGTCCTTCTGCCTAAAGAGGGACTCCAGCTGTACCATATTAACTGGATTGGCTCTTTGTGTTGAAAATTCACTTCATTTATCAGAATTTGTATTATTTGCAGAGTAGGAAACACCATACAGTATGTGCACATCTTGTTTTGCATTAAGTGTTTTTGCGGTTGGTTGTTTACAGTTTTGGTCACGTTCTGCTATTTGTTCAGTGGTGTAGTAGCAGTGACCCTCCTGGGAATCAAGCTTACAATGTCCTGGAGCAGGATAAATGGATTAGTACAAGGGCATCTCACCTTTGCTACATTTGAACCAGATGGTTATGTTGGGATGTATGGAGGGGGAACCCATTCCCTGCCACCAAAGCTGCCTCCTGTTCTGAGGTTTTTGGGGTCTGCGTTACCATGGTGCCAACAGATCAGGTGCACTTTTCATGCCCTTAAAGCAAAATGTGACTGGCAGTCATGACCTTTCCACCTGCTGTGGCAGCCCCCTCACCAAAATGTGCAGATCGACCAAATAAAATTTCCTCCCTGGCAGTCATGGTGCTGTAGGACGGTGACTCTTTCGGCTTCTTGTCTTGGGCCTTTTCACCACAGGGCACCAGAGCTAAAAGAATCAACTCCGGTGTGGCATGCTCTGTGGTTCAGAATCAAAAACCAGGAACATGCTGGAGCTGATTGCGGCCAGAAGTCCTGCAGGACAGCACATAATCAACTTCAGTGCAGCACAAGAGGGAAGAGTTCCTTTCAGTTCTCAAAAATTCTTGATGTGATGGCAAGTCACAAAATGGAGGACAATGTGCTCAATTACAAAATCCAACCCAAAAAACCCAGAATGCCCCATAATTACATTGGCATGGTCAGTTGGTACAGGCTGTGACATCCCATCCAGGAGGGAAGGAGGCGTTGATTTTGCTGTGAGGTTTTCTCTCATGCCACGAGTCTAAAACCAGGCTTTAAA
>JAFBMS010000142.1:0-125000 GCA_019788955.1 Albula glossodonta
GTGTGTGTGTGTGTGTATGTGTGTGTGTATCAAAGACATACACACAAACATGTAGACATACACACAAACACATACACACACACACACGCACACACAGGACTCCATGACTGAAAGAATGAAAGAAGTGATATAAGGTTGGTGGCAGTGATGGCGGATTGGGGGGGGGGGGGGGCGGTTTGGCGGTGCCTGCCAGCTCACCTACCTTAGCAAAGAGCCGGGGCTGGGTGGTGAACCCAGGGAGGAGGGCCTACCTTAGCTAAGCGCCGGGGCTGGGTGATGAACCCAGGGAGGAGGGTTTACCTTAGCTAAGCGCTGGGGCTGGGTGATGAACCCAGGGAGGAGGGCCTACCTTAGCTAAGCGCTGGGGCTGGGTGATGAACCCAGGGAGGAGGGCCTACCTTAGCTAAGCGCTGGGGCTGGGTGATGAACCCAGGGAGGAGGGTTTACCTTAGCTAAGCGCTGGGGCTGGGTGATGAACCCAGGGAGGAGGGCCTACCTTAGCTAAGCGCCGGGGCTGGGTGATGAACCCAGGGAGGAGGGTTTACCTTAGCTAAGCGCCGGGGCTGGGTGATGAACCCAGGGAGGAGGGTTTACCTTAGCTAAGCGCTGGGGCTGGGTGATGAACCCAGGGAGGAGGGCCTACCTTAGCTAAGCGCTGGGGCTGGGTGATGAACCCAGGGAGGAGGGTTTACCTTAGCTAAGCGCTGGGGCTGGGTGATGAACCCAGGGAGGAGGGCCTACCTTAGCTAAGCGCCGGGGCTGGGTGATGAACCCAGGGAGGAGGGTTTACCTTAGCTAAGCGCCGGGGCTGGGTGATGAACCCAGGGAGGAGGGTTTACCTTAGCTAAGCGCTGGGGCTGGGTGATGAACCCAGGGAGGAGGGCCTACCTTAGCTAAGCGCTGGGGCTGGGTGATGAACCCAGGGAGGAGGGTTTACCTTAGCTAAGAGCCGGGGCTGGGTGATGAACCCAGGGAGGAGGGTTTACCTTAGCTAAGTGCTGGGGCTTTGTGATGAACCCAGCGAGGAGGGTTAATAAACAATGGCAGGACAGCAGCACAGAGAGAGCGCTCACCTCCCAGTTCACCACAGGGGGGCGCCCTTTTAGCTCCCCGCCTGCTGTAAGCAGTCAAAGAAAAGGGATGGAGGAGGAATTTGAGAGTATGGGGGGGTTGGGTCGCTGGGTGTTTCTCTAATGCAGGTCAATAGCACCGGTAAGCCTTATCGCAGATAAATGACCCCCAAAGTCATCAGACTGAGCCCCATGTGAGCCTCCTCAGCCCTCGCCCCCCGCCCCCTTCGCCCAGCCCGCGGGGCTCACATGGTATTGGTTAAAGATAAGGCCATTTCAGGAGGCCCCTTCTCCTCTCTTTATTATTTTGGGAAATACATCAGAATCAGCTCTGGGTCTCCAGCAGGGGACGGGATAACATCTTGTCTTTTGATATTTGTTGATGGAGGTTTTAAGGGGGCAGTGAGTCTGGCAGTGAGGTCACATTTCGGGAAATTAAAAAAAAAGCACTGACATCAATCGTGCTGACTCCATAACTACAGCTCCACACCACCCCCCACCCCCACCCACCCCCCCCACCCCCACCCCCCCCCCGCACCCCTCGGTTACGCGCCTGTCTTCCTCTCCCCTCTCCTCCATCCAGGTTTCAGGAGAGTCCGCATTACTGAGGCGTTGTCCATGATGTCCACATGTGCAGACAGACAGAGGGAAGTTACTGAGAGGAAAAGATCAAGAAACAAAAGAGTGGAGTCTAGGTCTCTGGAAACAGCCGTTCATTTGTCACAAAACTTCCCATCAGAAAACAATCTCCTCTTCTCTTCAGGGATGTCTTTACCCTTTGTTTTACCTCCCGCCGGGCCTGGAACGCCCAGTCATATTTACAGGCCTCCTCTCCACGACTCGGCCTCCATGCTGCCAAGTCTGTGGTTTCCTCAACCCGTTGGGATAACTGCTTTTAAAACGTCAGCTTGTGCTCTTTTTTCGTCCGGGGGTTGACCTTGTTGACACACTAACATAATTTCAAATTAAATTACTCTAATTTGTGCAACCTGGAGTCAAAAACAAGACAAGTATTTACAGTGTATTTTTGTGTATTTTGGTCCAGTGTTAAACGTTTTCAGAAGGGTGGGGATTGTGTTTGCATTTTTATGATATGATATTCTGCTAATTTACTGTTTTGTAACACAGCTTGTTATTGCAGTAATGATTTGAACGTGGCGTGGCAGCGGGGCGTGAGTCGTAGGCAGTAATGTTTTCATTTTTGGCAGAGGCGTATTTGGCTTTCTGGTACATTGCACAAGTTTTGAATGGGTATTGGGCCATTCTTCAGAAAGACCTGGCAACCCAGAGAGAGAGAGAGAGACAGAGAGAGAGAGAGAGAGAAGAAAAAAGAGAGAGAAAGAGACTCTCAATGCCACTTCATTAAAACAGTAAATGAAAACAAATTATGGTAACTATTATCCTTAATAACTTCTTAATAACTATTAGGGATCTCAGGATATATAACTACGCGAGGAAACACTTTCCTGAATGCATGAAGCAGCCTAGCTGCCAGCCCTGGAAAATTCAGACTGGAAAAGCAGGTTTATGTTTCTTTTTTATTTAGGCAACCATTATGTATTTATTTATTTAGAAAAATGAGAGTCCACATTTGCTGTGAACAGTTGTCTTTGCTGCAATATGTTCTGAAATCCGAATCAGTGAAATGAGCGAGTGTCCCTGTATAACATGCCCAGTGTTAACCCCATAATGCTCAGCGGTGATGGGAGATTCAGGCTCCATGACAACACAAATGGGCGGAGCTACTACACGTTACCAATAACTGTCTGAGCTGAACCAATCACTGTGAGGAGAGCAAAAAGCTTTTGATTGGTTCTGTAAAGTCAACATCTGCTAAACATTCATAATGTCATGTAATGTAATTTAATATACAACGTAAACCCTCCAGCCAATCAGAAATGAGAATTCAGTGTGGCTGCGACATAAATGTTGCCAATGTAATGTGATGTAGCATTTTTATGTGTAAAATTGTTCTTGAAAAAAAACAGTTGCTCAGAAATGGTCCAGGCAAACTGAGGTTGAGTGCAGAAGGTGAATAAACCTGGCATGAAGAATGGAGAGGGAGATGGAGAGCGATAGACACAGGGGTAAGAGGAGGAGTAGAGGAGCTGTAGCGTGATGCTAACGGCAGCCCGCAGCACTGCCAGGTATGATTCTCATTAGCACAATCTCAGGGCGTCGGACCAGAATCAGGGGGACACCTGCTGGGCCTTCCCAGAAGCCTTAGCACATGTGCTCTCTGCTCATTAACCGCCCCCCCCCCTCACACACACACACACACACACTCGAATACCAGAGAGAAAGTGAGAGGGAGAGATGGAGAGGAGAGAGTGAGAGGGAGCAAGAGAACATTTTTTAACCTGAAAAACTGAAAAAATGTGTTTGTTTTTGAGTGCAAACACAAACAAAATACATGAACTTAAACACCTAAAGCCCACCCTGCAAAGAGATGAGAGAAAACAAAAAAGAGAATGAAAAAAAACCAAAGAAAAAAATGTTATAACTAAACAAAATTGAAGTAGAACCATCACACCCACAGTACACAAAACTCCTCCTTCATCATAACTACAAATGCGTAATGTTTATGTTTATTTATGTTCAGCTCCTCAGCAAGCTGAGAGAACCCCATTCCGCCTCAGAACACAGTGTTTATCGATGCCTCATGTCACCATCTCCATCACTGCTGACAGGCAGGTCACCATGGTAACAGTAGCTGTGTTACAGAGTCGGTGTACTGGTCCAAAAACACACAGGAAGGTGGTCACCAAAAGATCCAAACCAATGCTTTAAAAGCTAAATCAGCCCCCCCCCCCCCCACATGATGTGAGTGTATGTGTGTGAGTGTGTGTGTGTGTGTGTGTGTGTGTGTGTGTGTGTGTGAGAGAGTACTGAATGTGTAAATTCTTCTTGAATGTTTGGCTCCAGGGCCACCCTGTAAAATTCAAACTATGCGTCTAGTTTTGTTTTTTATTTTGACAACCATTATGCAGTTATTTATTTAGAAAAAATAAGAATCTACTTCTGGTATGAACAGTTGTCTTTGCAGAGGTACATTCTACACCCCTCTTACTGCACTAAACCAGCACTGTAAGAGTCGATCCTGCTGTGGAAGGCCAGTTTAGGCGCCCTTTCAGCGGAGTGGAGCAGGGAGGGCCTGCGCTCAATGAATGGGGAGAGTATGAATGAAAGACTGGGATGCAGCTTCCCTTTCTCTGCAGCCGCTCTTGTGGTGGGAATCTCAGCTCCTCAAACAATACTCAACTGTTCCTCAAATATTTTACAGCCAAGCGCTGGTTGGGCATTCCCTCTGCCAAAACACACTGGATAGAACAACACCCTTTAAAATGACAATAAAAAAACGCTTTAAAACACTCTGGAGAGCGCGTTTTAAGACTCTCTTCCTGTAGTTTTCTCTGTGCTCCAGCACTCCTGATCCATTCAAAGCCCAATTACCCCAGTGCTCGGTGCCTTCTGGGCACTGGATGTGGAAATGGTTTTAGTTAGAGGTGAAGTGGCATGAAAAACAAATGCGAGCTGTTGTCTTTAACAACCGTGTAGCTCATCGAACACTTTTCACTGCCTCCTCCATAATTACAACAGAATGGACAGATTTTAGTGGCGCACAGAGCTCTTTGGTTTGTCCCTTGTAAGAGGGCACAAGTCCAGCGTGATTATAGCACATTCAGTATATCCATCACCTTACAGTAGCTGCCTATGGATATATAGTCAAACACTTCACTTTGGATGTAAGGTCAAACACTTCATTTTGGATGTACAGTCAAACACTCCACTTTGGTTTTGCTCTTTCCCCCAAAGCCTTTTGCAACAGCAGTTTAAGCACTGGTGATTCCTGAAAACAGACCGTTCTGTGGAAACCAACTTTTGCCTGGACCAGAAAGAATATTATGGGTATTAAAGTCTAATATGCTGTTTATAAAGCTTATCCTTCCATAAGAGCTATTCCATGATTGCCAAAGCAACTTTTATTTTTGAATTTTTTTTTTGTAATTCATTTTTTGGAAGCATGAGTTCTGGCTGTTTACAGTTTGGTGGTGTTTTAAAGCTTTAGCTGAGCGGGGGAGGAATACCAGAGTTTCATAGCCCTGCTGGGTTTGAAACAATCATTTTATAGAGTGAATTAAAACCAAAAGAGAAAAAAACTTGCCTCAGTAATTAGGGATGTTTGAAAAATGTGTGTTGGAGTGGAGAGATGCCAGAGCTGTGAGTGCACTGGGGGGGGCATGTGGGGGGGGGGGGGGGGCTGGAGAGGGCTCCAACCGGAGCTGTCCACAGCTGTGGAGGAAGAGTGTTTTCAGACTGTCTCTGCCCTGATATGAGTGGGAGAGGTCTCAATAAGCTGCTTGAGTAGGTTAAGACATACGCCTGGCCCCTGTCTTTTTAAAATGACCCAAAAGATAAAGATAGCCAAACAGATTTATGGAAGCAGGGTTCAAAGGTCAATGCTGTCTGCTGGACCCTTTAAATTCCACAGGGAACGAGGGGCTACCTGCCCACACAAACCCTCAGGAGCAAACACATTAAAACATATTTCCTCAGATTATTGACCAATAAATAAATGTCAAATACCTGACATGAAAATGGCCAAATAATATAGTTTCATTCCATATATTTCCAAAACTTGTATTTTCCTCTTTTAAAAATACAAAATCCTTATGCATACATATACATATACATATATTGGAGAAGTAAAATAGGAAAAAGTTTTATCAGAGCTCCATGTGTTCTCTGCAGTATATTCTCTTCTTTTTCGCAGGTTCTGAGTTTTTTACTGTCGCTTTATTTACGCATCATCAATCATTGGGCCACTGAAATGTCACCCTCTGCTGTTTATGACAAATACACCACTGCTTTCAAAAACACAGATAAATGATGAAAAAAAACACAAAAAAAGCTTTGTGACCTTTGTAAGCCATCCAACAAAGGTAATAATTCTTGTAGCTCAGAAATCCCTTAGTTTCACAGAGCTCTGAATGAAGAAGGATTGGGTGTGCGGTTTAGGAGCGAATCAGAGCTCAAACACTACGCAGGGGGAGATAAGGAGAGGCTGAGATTCTCGGTCTGCGGCCCTCCGTTAGGACAACCACATCTGGACCCTTGTAGACATGGGAACCCACGAGAAACGGAAAGAAGAAAGAGAGAGAGTGAGAGAGGACAGAGAGAAGAAAGTGAGAGCGTGAGAGAGACAGAAGGGAGAGACGAGGCAAAGTAGACAAAAACCAACAAGAGGGATGGTTACAAGGTTAAAACACTTCTGCTCTGTTTATATTCAACCTTTATAAATTGCTGTTTTTACAAAATTTTTATATTCATGCATATTTTACTAGCAAAAAAAAATTATGTTAAATCAGTAAGGGCCAGTAAGAGAGGAATGAATTGAACCTTTTGCTGTGGAGAGGAAAACATTTTGGGAGGTTCAGCAAAGTCAGTGATTGACAGGTCATTGTATCTCCACCCATAATGGGGTTCGGGAAACTATTCCACACTACAGTTTGCCATTAGCGATTGGGGAGTGATATTTCATTCAACCAAAAATGGGAGGACCTACCACATAGTATCAGTGACTCAACATTTTTGACCAATAGCCACACTGGCTGTGAGGAGGAAAGCATTTTTGATTGGTGCAAACAAGTCAATGATTGACAGCTGTATGTAGCTTCACCCTGACTGGGTTCACGAAACCTCATTTCAACCCTCTCTTTTTCCCATGAAAACCCCATGCAGAACAATCTGTGAGACTCACAAACTACAGACTAACCAACAAACATGGCAAAAAAAGATCAGTATGAAAGTAACTTAATAAAAAAAGATAAATTTTCCACATTGCAAAGCCTCTCGCTGTGACATTTTGATTGAAAATCTCTCTCTCTCAGAGTACTGTGCTGTGCTATCAGCACTCTGTACCAGATCCACGGTGGACGCCATGCTGCCGTTTCTGGGAAAATCAGGCTTTGTTTAAACAGAGCGAGGCCGGCCCTGCATTCACAGAGCATAAACGCCACCGCTAACCACATAATAACACAGAGAGATCAGCAGCCCGCGCCAACGCTATAAATTCACTTAAAGAGTAGCTGACATGATTTTGTCATTTTTGGATCATTCCAAAGGTCTTTTGGATCAAGACGCTATTTTGTAAACATTGTTTATTTGCCTTAGTGTGCGATCCTTCCTGATTTATTCCATTTTATCATGTCCCGGCTCTTAAGTTACGCTATGGCGTCCAATGCAAACCTTTGTCAGGGCTAATTCCCCGTCATGTTTTACGTGTTGGAGGCTGGTGCGGGGTAGGGGAGGAGAGAGGATGTTTGAGAGCTGGGATGTGAGACACACAGTCCCACATCTCATGTGCAGACTCTGAACCAAACCAAACCAAAGCCAGCCACACACCCAACTCCACAGCCCTGGGCCCACGCCTGGAACAGGCCGACACACGCTTCTGCTTCTCCTGAGAGAGAGTCAAAATATGACCAAAGAAATTAAAATATTGGAAGATATTGTACTTTGAGAATTTTGAGTATTTTTAATAAATATTTTAATATGGGAAAGGGGAAAACATTAACAAAAAACAAAACTTTTCTAACATGAGGTAATTATATTCCATCAAATGCAATTTGATAATCAAACCAGAAACAGGTCATTGCTATTCCATTCATACGCAAACACACTGCACTGAATTTTCAGTATCACCATGGTGAAAAGAAAAGGCTCAGGGCTCTATTTTAATGGGCCAAATCCATGGTGTAATGGCTGACTTACAGAGAATTATCTTCTGCTGCTATGTTTATTTCAAAAGTATGTGTTGTCAGATTCACCCAAGTACAATGCACCGGTTACACTACAAGCTGCAATAAGATTAACTGGCACTGGTGACACACAGATCTGTGTTTTTAAATAAACAATATGCCAATATGTGATACAGAGTTTCTACCATTGAACCACTGGTTTGGGTAATCCCATGATGCACATGACGGGGAGCTGACTCTAACCGTGGCATTGAGCCATGGCTCATCACCCAAGCTCTCTGTCATTGCCCACTGTACACTATAGTGCCCCCTTGTGGTAAAAGAGCAAATCACACCTTCCAGTTGGTGAAAACATTTCAGAGTGCAGCAGACCTGTTGTCAAAGAGTACCCCCTTAAATGGAAATGAAATAACTGGGCTCATTCAGAAACTTTGTGTCTGTTATCAGAGCTGCTGAGAGTGGAGGAGAAAGACTGTGTGTTCTGGGGTAGAGATCTCAGAAAACTCCCCCTCTGTACAGCTTGCTCTGTTACTGCCAGCTCTGCAGGATTTACAGGGGACCCCCACGTTATCTGCACCCCTTTAGTACTTTAGTCTAGACTAGTCCAGCTTTGTGGGAGAACTCCCCCTCTAAATCACATGGGACAGGGCTGTGCTGATAAATTAATGGGGGGGTTGGAGTCTTTGACCACCACACCCCCACCCCCCCACCTGTCCTGTGTTTGTAAGAGTGGGTGACCCGGCCAGCAGTTTTACTGCATGTGTGGGCCCTGGCTTCTCACCACAGCCTGTTCTATCAGAGCTCCTCCCAGTCACTGCAGTGTTTTTAATGTTTCTTGCTGTGATGATGATGTCCAGCAGAAGGACGCTCTGGCGGGGACTCACTAGTTTTACTCCGGGGCCTTACTTACTCAACCCTTACATCCAGCTCACAGCTAAATGCAAGTGTTCATTTATATCTGCCCAAGCAGGTCTGGCAGGTTCAGTAATCATGAGAGGTAACTCACAAAATTGTTCTTGTACAGTAAAGGCATGATGTGCCCCACTGCACATTATGGGCTACCAGTACAGTGCTCCCTATTGGCCAGTGGGCTACCAGTACAGTTAGCAGTTGACCTGGCCTGGGTGTGATGCTAATACTAGACTGTGGGGCCCATCCAGACATGGGAAGTATGCTGTTAGAAGCTGAGGCAGATTATGTCTGTGTGTCCGGGGCTCTGGGTGTCTGGGTGTTTGGGGGTCTGGCAAAACCTGCAGCACTACGGCTACGAGCCCAGCCTTTCTCCAGGATAAAACATCACACATCTGAGACCTCCACATTACAAGAAACATTTCTATTTCTCCGTACGGCTTTATTTATCTGAGAATATTGCTGAAGGGCAGACATGAATAATGAGTGAAATGTCTGGAGGAAGCTGAGGAATGACGCAGTGCAAACACTGGCATACAGTCAAATATGCAACTTAAGCAGACCTCCATATCTTTATGAAGAAAAAAAATGTAATAATTCTAACCATAAAAATGTTTTTAAAAATACATTGTAAATATTACCTGTCGTAATATTTGCTAAATGTTTGAAAATGTATTACACTTATTTCCCTCCTTTAACATTTAAAGCATGGGGAAGTCAAGAAGAAAAATTAGCTTTAATAAAGACTATTGATTAAAAAGAGTTTTTTGCTTTTTGGGCATTTCTTCAAAACGTCATCATTCAGTCTGTATCTCAACATAAGGCAGATTTAATGTGATTTTAATGCATTCCCAGGTGAACGGTATTGATTACGGAGTATGGGAAAAATGTTCTTACAGATTATTCTATGAGACTTTGAAGTATATATGAAAATGATTTTTAATAAAGACATTTGAATCATTCCCAAGGATACTTTTCTTGACCTATAAATAAGATTTTTTAATCAAAAGAGATTCAGAAACAGTTTTTACAGAATGTTTTTATTTTAAAAATACACACCCAAAAGTTTCTCAGTGCCTCCTGTTAAGTGGTGTGTCTCAGAAATGGTCCTTAATCACATAAGGCCATATTTTAAACAGTAAAAATTTCTCCATTTCATCTCCAAGAGCTCCTGAAACTTTCTAGTTCTTCCTTATCTTTTATTTCTGTATTTTCAAAAACTTTCATAATGGACCCTGTGCTGGCATAGTGATACAAGCTTGGATATAATGTGTGAAATGCATGTGCTTATTAAAATGTTTCAGTAAAAATGTGAAATCTGAAAATGAAAATAAATCACTTCACATGCATTTTATGCAAATATATGACTAATTTAGCAAATACAGGAGCAGATTATCTAATTAAGCACATGACCCTCCACAGACCTTAGTCTGACATAACTAGTCATGTCATACATTTTGCTTGCATTATCAATGCAAGGATCACTTTTAAAAGGTGCACTTTCATTACGTATGGAGGAGCTGCAAGATCATTTACAGTTAAGTCACTGCACTGTGTTAAATGTTAGAGCCTCATTATCTAAGCACATGGACCTGCTTTGTAACACCTAGAGCCCATCAAAAGGGGCTTGATCAAAGGGCTTTGCATCCAGACTGTATCCTTAAGTGAGTGAGAAGTTTGTTTCCGTATCCTAGCAACTGTAAAGTGAAAAAGGTGTCCTATCTTTAGCAGCTTGGATCCTGCTCATACCTCTTGTTTAGAGGAAGAGGTGACAGAGGACATGAATTGAGATGCCTGACTCTTTCCTTTTATTGGACAGCTGTTGCGGCCATCAGTGGTGTCCTGTGTGTGACTGTCTCCCAAAGAAGAGTCAGTCAACCTCCTTTCGGCGAACTACAGCCACTATGATTTGGTATCATTGGCAAATAATAAAGAATAATCTCTCTGGAAACATATGAAAAGCACACAAGGGAAAATTTAGATGGACAGGGAGTCATGATTTTCATAATATGGAAAAATTGAATATTTTTCAATACTTCTCGCTGAACAAACCTCCTGCTCCTGGCCGATCCCCAGGAGAGCACAGTGGCAGCGTTCTTAGACGGCTTTCTCTTCGGAAATCTACACCATTAAATTAGATGAATCACTTCAGCCCACTGGATGATGGAATACTCATATAAGAAGTGTTTTGTTTGCTGTGGGAGTGCTGGATCATTCCATTCCTGTAAAAAGTTCAAAGCAGTCAAGTACATGATTGGCGAACTTTCAGGACTTCAGGTCATCTTTAGTAAAAACAGTCCCTGTTTTTGTATTTCTTTTTTTTAAACCAAATTTTATCCACTATTTTGTACCCTTCTCCAATTTGTTTTGAAGTGGCTTAGTGTCGCAGTTCTGCACACTGTTGCCTTCAGAATGTGAGAACGTGCCCAAATTGCCCCATCTACGGTGTGGCAGTGACCCTGATTCATTAAGTGCTTCCTCTGTGTCTGATTTTGCCCCATGTATGGTGTGGCAGTGACCCTGATTCATTAAGTGCTTCCTCTGTGTCTGACTTTGCTTTTCTCATACCACAGATACACCACCAATCACACACCTCCAATGTCACTGGAGCTATACAAGGTCATCCATACAATTCTCAGTTCACGCACCTGCAGGCACCTGGCATGGCCGCTAGAGAGTGATGAACGGCTAGCCAGCTCGCCCCAATCATTCCATAGTCACTATTGTTGCCTTGCTAATATCAACCTCTGACCACAGCCAGCAATGGCATGACTCAGACTCAAAAAAGGTCAGGCTTTGGTTTTCAGTGGCTAGCGTCTTTATCTTGAGACCTGGAGCTACTGCTTTTGATTTACCAGTTTTGGGACTGACTGTAGGCTGCCATGGACTTGGGTTACTAGTTAAATAAAGAGTGAAATCTAACTGTACACTGAATAACTACAGCACATGGCTGGGCCGTCTGAGAGAGCACTCTGAGGTAAGGATGCCCTCACCAAGCCAACTCACAATGAAATCCTGACAGGCAGATATGAGAACCTAGAGAGATGGAAGGATGGTGGAGAAACAGCTGGCAGAGGAAGGCAAAGGAGGAGCAGTGGGTTTTTGGAAGTTAAAAACTCTGGTTGAGTGACTTGTGGAAGTAGCTGTGGCTGAGTAAGTGAAGGATCCTCTGAAAACTCATTTCCTGAACATTTGTTCAGAAAGCCCATTATAAATACAGTGCAAAGCCCAGGGGTACAGCAGTAGTTCCTCTGCTCCAACGGCCTTCTGTTTTTCAAGCAAAAATTCCCTGACCGCTATGCCCCATTTCTGTCAAAAGTCTCAGCTCATTTTTGGCTCTTGTGAGCATGTAATTGACATAGAATACAGCATTTAAATTTTGATTTATTTCATTGATGTCATAGGGTCAGAAAGGTCAGCTCTCTGTGGATACCCCACAGTAACCATAGAACAGCCCCACAGTGCAGAGGCTGGGTAGTTGTTCGCCTCATTTCTCCTTCTCTATTGCTGTGTGTGTGTGTGTGTGTGCGTGTGTGTGTGGGTGCCCCTTTTGCTGTCTGTTTTGTCTATTGTTTGTCCACACTTCTCTGCTTGCTGGCCCCTTTCACTGGAAAACCACATGCAGAATCGCTGTAAATGAAGTTAAATTGTGACTCTTTAAAACCCAGCAGTTCTGGAAAAACATGCCATTCCTTAAGCGTTCACTTTTACTGTTCATTAGGCGAGCGGATGACTGCAGCTCGGCCAGTGCAAACTGTAGAATGTGCTCTGCAGTAAAAGTGTCAGGCAGTGGGGCCGTGACAAGGACCAGCGCCACTTGCTGTCAGCCGCTCAACACTCCCATCTACGTCCACTGTTCTTTTTCCACACTTCCGAGCTGGATTTCACTCAGGGCTGTGGTCTCCCAGTGGATTTAAGGCTAACCCTCTCACTCATGTCCCCTGTAAATTATTCAAGTCAATAGCCAATCAAGGAGCTGACAAGGGGAGCATATTAATATGGTCAGTATCATAAAAACAAACCTTGCATCGCCAAAAATGACAGCATTTCAGGGAATGAGAAAAACTGTTATTATCACATTACATGAGGGGTGCTTGAGCCACACGGTGTTTTGAGTACATTTTATTCACCACTGAGCCATAAAACATCAGTACACAACTGCTGATAGATGATTTTTATTCATGTGTTGACATGAAACATGGAGATTGGATTCTTTCTGAAAATGTTGATGATATTTCATAGCCCAAAATAAGTCCTATGGACTGTTTTCTGACAGCACAGTCTTGCAATGCAGTCATAATAAATTGACATTATGTTGAGTGACTAGTGCATCTATTTGAAAATCAAGTTTTGTGTGATATCTGTGTCACTGATTGGCAGTAGCCATGGCAGCCACATCGCTGTCACAGTGTCACAGTGCAACAGTGCAACAGTGTAACAGTGTTACAGCGTCACAGTGCAACAGTGTAACAGTGTCACAGTGCAACAGTGTAACAGTGTCACAGTGTAACAGTATAACAGTGTTACAGTGTCACAGTATAACAGTGTAACAGTGTAACAGTATAACAGTGTTACAGTGTCACAGTATAACAGTGTAACAGTGTCACAGTATAACAGTGTAACAGTGTCACAGTATAACAGTGTTACAGTGTAACAGTATAACAGTGTAACAGTGTAACAGTGTCACAGTATAACAGTGTTACAGTGTCACAGTATAACAGTGTTACAGTGTCACAGTGTCACAGTGTGCCATTGACACCACATGGGTGTAAAAAAATAAATATAGCAGCAATCACACAAGACATTGTATTTTTACCTTTGCACCGATATTTGAATATTTTTGACCCTTTAGACCCCTGTGTGTTTTTAGGGGGTTTCAGGCGCGAATTTACTGGATTGCTTCATCAACTATTTTTGCTTGCAAGTAAAATTATCAAGTTTGATCCACCAAAATGTAAAAAGGTATCTGGTAAAATACATTAATGCAACCTGTGCTGCTCTACCATCATTTTCATCAATACTAACAACACACTTCACCTGAAAGTGCTTTTATACTGAATTTTCTATTCAATATCTGAAAGTCTATTTACACTTTTTTTCCTCTAAATTTTAAATATTTCTCCGGGAAGAATGTAGGGGTCAGCTCATTGCTATAAACATCATTTTTAAACTTTGAAAACATGTCAAGCTGATGCCGATTGTAAAACAACCCAAAGTACTCATATACACAAAGCATACACAGCAGTCTTTATACAGCTATCCAGCATGATTCCTACAATCAGTCTGCACACAAAATCGCTGATATGCCAAGTTGCATCTACTTTCACCAAAATACTTCACAGAAATTAGCGAGCACAACTATTCCAGGTACACATAAGCTTCATATGAAAAAATAACATATATCACACATATATCACACATATACTGGCTGTGTGTGAATAAATGTGAATCTGTGACAGTATTTTGATCACATGACAAAATCTGCTTACTATCTATGCAAAAAGAAAACCATAAAACATACATCCCAGTCCTGTCTAATGCTACATGGACCTTTTTTTCATGTTTTGTCTTTTTTGTCTGTCTTGTTGGAAATGCTTTGTCAGGGCATGTATACACAAGCACTGCGTGAACTCTGGTGATGCTGTGGAAAAGCTATAGTACACTGCTATTCTGCCGCTGCTATACCACTGCTGCTGTTCCACTGCTGCTATTCTGCCGCTGCTATACCACTGCTGCTGTTCCACTGCTGCTATTCTGCCGCTGCTATACCACTGCTGCTGTTCCACTGCTGCTATTCTGCTGCTGCTATTCCACTGCTGCTATTCTGCTGCTGCTTTTCCACTGCTGCTGTTCCACTGCTGCTGTTCTGCCGCTGCTATACCACTGCTGCTATACCACTGCTGCTGTTCCACTGCTGCTATTCTGCTGCTGCTATTCTGCTGCTGCTATTCCACTGCTGCTATTCTGCTGCTGCTTTTCCACTGCTGCTGTTCCACTGCTGCTATTCTGCTTCTGCTATTCTGCTGCTGCTATTCTGCCGCTGCTATTCTGCCACTGCTGCTGTTCCACTGCTGCTATTCTGCTTCTGCTATTCTGCTGCTGCTATTCTGCTGCTGCTTTTCCACTGCTGCTATTCCACTGCTGCTATTCTGCTGCTGCTATTCTGCTGCTGCTATTCTGCTGCTGCTTTTCCACTGCTGCTATTCTGCTGCTGCTATTCCACTGCTGCTATTCTGCTGCTGCTATTCCACTGCTGCTATTCTGCTGCTGCTTTTCCACTGCTGCTATTCTGCTGCTGCTATTCTGCTGCTGCTATACCACTGCTGCTATTCCACTGCTGCTATTCTGCTGCTGCTTTTCCACTGCTGCTGTTCCACTGCTGCTATTCTGCTTCTGCTATTCTGCTGCTGCTATTCTGCCGCTGCTATTCTGCCACTGCTGCTGTTCCACTGCTGCTATTCTGCTTCTGCTATTCTGCTGCTGCTATTCTGCTGCTGCTGCTATACCACTGCTGCTGTTCCACTGCTGCTGCTATTCCACTGCTGCTATTCTGCTGCTGCTATTCTGCTGCTGCTTTTCCAGTGCTGCTGTTCCACTGCTGCTATTCTGCTTCTGCTATTCCACTGCTGCTATTCCACTGCTGCTATTCTGTTGCTGCTATTCCACTGCTGCTATTCTGCTGCTGCTTTTCCACTGCTGCTATTCTGCTGCTGCTATTCTGCTGCTGCTGTTCTGCCGCTGCTATACCACTGCTGCTATTCCACTGCTGCTATTCTGCTGCTGCTGTTCCACTGCTGCTATTCTGCTTCTGCTATTCTGCTGCTGCTATTCTGCCGCTGCTATTCTGCCACTGCTGCTGTTCCACTGCTGCTATTCTGCTGCTGCTATTCCACTGCTGCTATTCTGCTGCTGCTTTTCCACTGCTGCTGTTCCACTGCTGCTATTCTGCTTCTGCTATTCTGCTGCTGCTATTCTGCCGCTGCTATTCTGCCACTGCTGCTGTTCCACTGCTGCTATTCTGCTGCTGCTATTCCACTGCTGCTATTCCACTGCTGCTATTCTGCCGCTGCTATTCTGCTGCTGCTTTTCCACTGCTGCTATTCAGCTTCTGCTATTCTGCCGCTGCTATTCTGCTGCTGCTTTTCCACTGCTGCTATTCTGCTTCTGCTATTCTGCCGCTGCTATTCTGCTGCTGCTTTTCCACTGCTGCTATTCAGCTTCTGCTATTCTGCCGCTGCTATTCTGCTGCTGCTTTTCCACTGCTGCTATTCTGCCGCTGCTATTCTGCTGCTGCTTTTCCACTGCTGCTATTCTGCTTCTGCTATTCTGCCGCTGTTATTCCATTGCTGCTATTCTGCCGCTGCTATTCTGCTGCTGCTTTTCCACTGCTGCTATTCTGCTTCTGCTATTCTGCTGCTGCTTTTCCAGTGCTGCTGTTCCACTGCTGCTATTCTGCTTCTGCTATTCCACTGCTGCTATTCCACTGCTGCTATTCTGCTTCTGCTATTCCACTGCTGCTATATTCCATTGCTGCTATTCTGCTGCTGCTATTCCACTGCTGCTATTCTGCTGCTGCTATTCTGCCGCTGCTATTCTGCTGCTGCTTTTCCACTGCTGCTATTCTGCTGCTGCTATTCTGCCGCTGCTATTCTGCTGCTGCTTTTCCACTGCTGCTATTCTGCCGCTGCTATTCTGCTGCTGCTTTTCCACTGCTGCTATTCAGCTTCTGCTATTCTGCCGCTGTTATTCCATTGCTGCTATTCTGCCGCTGCTATTCTGCTGCTGCTTTTCCACTGCTGCTATTCTGCTTCTGCTATTCTGCTGCTGCTATTCCACTGCTGCTATTCCACTGCTGCTATTCCACTGCTGCTATTCTGCTGCTGCTATTCTGCTGCTGCTATTCTGCTGCTGCTATTCTGCTGCTGCTGCTTTTCCACTGCTGCTATTCTGCTGCTGCTATTCTGCTGCTGCTATTCTGCTGCTGCTATTCTGCTGCTGCTATTCTGCTGCTGCTATTCTGCTGCTGCTATTCTGCTGCTGCTATTCCACTGCTGCTATTCTGCTGCTGCTATTCTGCTGCTGCTATTCCACTGCTGCTATTCTGCTGCTGCTATTCTGCTGCTGCTATTCCACTGCTGCTATTCCACTGCTGCTATTCTGCCGCTGCTATTCTGCTGCTGCTTTTCCACTGCTGCTATTCAGCTTCTGCTATTCTGCCGCTGCTATTCTGCTGCTGCTTTTCCACTGCTGCTATTCTGCCGCTGCTATTCTGCTGCTGCTATTCCACTGCTGCTATATTCCATTGCTGCTATTCTGCTGCTGCTATTCCACTGCTGCTATTCTGCTGCTGCTATTCTGCCGCTGCTATTCTGCTGCTGCTTTTCCACTGCTGCTATTCTGCTGCTGCTATTCTGCTGCTGCTTTTCCACTGCTGCTATTCAGCTTCTGCTATTCTGCCGCTGCTATTCTGCTGCTGCTTTTCCACTGCTGCTATTCTGCTTCTGCTATTCTGCCGCTGCTATTCCACTGCTGCTATTCCACTGCTGCTTTTCCACTGCTGCTATTCTGCTACTGCTATTCCACTGCTGCTATATTCCACTGCTGCTATTCTGCTGCTGCTCAGTGAGATTCATTCTCAACTTAGAGAGCAACGTGATAAATAGTAGTAATAATTCCCAGCACTCTTGTACTCAATATCAGCACTCATGGAATGCCCTTGTCCAATCTAATTACTTGGTTGGAAGGAACTGTTGTATAATAATATTTATATAATTTGTTATACAGCAATGTCTCACAGAGATCAGTGTTGAAGTACATCTAAGCTTCTTATTGGGAGGTGTAAACCACCCAGACTGACCTGCCCAAGGATGGAGACTACTGGATGCATTCTGGGATGTAGGAGGACAGAATGGCAGTTACACACCACTTTTGTGTCTGGAATATGTCTGTGCACAGGAGATGTTATGATGTCCTACATAAAAATGTGATGTGTTTAAGGGTGTACAGTGAAGGAGACACGCCACAGAATAACAGATATTTCAGTGTGGTGTCTGAGAAAACAACATAACTGGCAGAACTGCCGTTCCCACACATTTCTGGGTTATTTTGACCAGATATGGCAGACATTTTAGGGTTTTTACTTCAAAAGGATGTATAAGTACATACTGGCAAAAATATTTTGGAGATATTGTTGCAGTCAGAAATACTATAAAGAAAAATATGAAGTAACACTCTATGCTGTTGCCCTAAGAGGAAGTTTAATGAAACTAGTGAAACAGTTTTCAGGTTCTGTGTTTGTATTTCCTTGTTGTTTTCTTCTAAGTTGACACTGATATTTTTAGGTTGTCATAGCAAAACCCAGCAAGGACCGCATTTCAATAAGCGCCATGCTTTTACGTTGCGCATTTTTAAAGTCAGTGCGATTAACACCGCTGCTCGAAAGAAAAACATCGCGCTCGCCAAGAGGCGGCGTGGGTCTACGGTATGTTGCATCTGAATGCTTTGATTATGCGAGCCAGGACTGGTAAACAAAAAAAATATATATCTCGTAAAAAAACTCCTTCTTATTATATATCTCTTAAAATGCAGTGCTGCAACAACAACATCAACAACGGCAACAAGGTGAATAGCGGCGACGTGGTGACAACGCTGATGAATGGGGCCCAGGGTGAAGGAATAAATCAATCCTCCCGCGAGATCAAAGGGGTGCGCGTGGCAACGGCAACAAACACGCAGCGCGGGCCTTATCAGCGGACAGGGGGCGCTCCCTGACCTTATCTTCCCTCAGCTGTGAATGTCCCCCATCAGCCGGCAGAGACGCCCTGTCGGACGCTCGTCTCACATCAGCGGTAAGGAGGATGTTTTTGTGGTCCGTCGCCCGGCAACAATCGTCCATTGAGGAAAAGGGCTTTTGTCGGAGGTGTCGCGTTAAGCAACCTAGCTTTCAATGACTCTCGCGCTATCGGCAAGTAAATCTGACCGCAGTTATCCTGCTCCACGATCGTTGCTGTGCTCTAAGAACCGTGGCCTTTTCCTGAGAGGGAAAGGCGGGGGAAAAGTTGGCCGAATACCGATGACAGCTACTCCCCAGCCGGATCATCGACCTAGATTACAAAGAAAACGGAACACATGTTACACGCATGGTTCACACATGCGCATTTAACCAGGCGCAGATTGTCAAGTGCTCTCTTATCGCGCTCAGTGTTGGGCTGTCAAGTATGGTGTTTGATTGCCATTGAAAAAACAAAGAAATCACAAAGAGCATACCATGGGCATGTCTGTTCTCCATATCCTCGCGGTCTTGGTCCTTTATGCACAGAGTGAGAACATAGATCTGTGGCAAAGGATGATTTGTAGAGATAAGATTCTACCTGACGTACCTTTGGGTGGAGTTCCTCACCTGAATTGCTCCATTAACTGTACAGAAAAAAAATTGAGGGTTAGTGATTTCCGAAAGTAAAAATCCATGAGATACAAGCATTTATATATTTTTGAAGCAACTGGAATTATAGTAAAGTGTAAAGGAGCACTCAATTATCTAGGGCTACAGCATCAGAGTGGAATTCCTCAGGGGCCTGGAGAGACTGACAGCGGATAAATAACACAAGCGAGCTTCCGGTGATAAGCATAGATTTAAGACACATGATTTACTTGTTCGCAGAATACACCCAGGAATGAGTTTTGGCTCATCTGTGTGTGAGTGTGTGTCTGCACGTGTATCTACATGTGTATGAGTGTGTGTGTGTGTGTGTGTGTGTAGGGGTGTGATTGAAGGAGATGTGGATGGATTTCCTAAAAGCAAGAAAATAAATAAATAAATACATAAATAAAAAATCACATGCCAGATCATAGCGATAGTTTACGCAAAATGTGTGTGTGCGTTTTCGGTAAATTACGTCTCCTTAAATTCCGTTAATAAGTGTCATTAATCGTTGCCGTTTGAAGCCATCGGCATCTTGAGGCTTTGGTTCATGATGACAGTTAAAAAAGCCACAGACTGTATTTGCCAGTTACACAGACCAAATGAGCGGGTCTGCTAACCAGTATGGCAGTAAATATCTTTTCTGCTACATCACGGCCATTTTCTCCCTTTTCTCTGTGGCCGGCCGCCGCACGCAAAACGCTGGCATAGTACCTCTGCTGGATCCCCACTGGTCCCTGCTTCGCTTTTCATATTACGCTGACGAAGATCACGCTTCATATCTACTCCTCAGGCTATTTCTGCGCACTTTCTAAGTATGGCCGCGCTGGTCAGGCTGTGTTCTGCTTAAACTTATTAATTTAGCTTACCAACACGGAGAGCTGTTGCCTCGTTTGGTAAACACAGTCTTTTACGAGTGTGAGAAAATAAAGTTTTCTCCAAACGCTTTTGGCTGGCTCCGGGATCACAAAGTCTAATCCAAAGTGTATGAAGACAAAAAAAAGGGTAGAACAGGAACAGTAAAAATGACGTCAGTGTGACATTAAGTGCTCATAAAACGTGCAGTTGGCGCGCCTGAGAGAACTGAGGGCGGAAAGGGGAGCGAAAGGTGCGCTAATGTGCAAATGGCTGTGCTGTGCATAGGGGTGCAGCGTGGCCGTGAGGCAACCTGAGAACCCAGTGTAACCCTGTTGGTGCTATCTGAAATTCCCCCCGCGACGTGACCGCAGCACCGCGGGTCACTTAAACGGTCAAGTGAACGCAATAAACGCGGCTGTGAAGGGTGTGGAGGCTGCGCTCTCTCTCCCTGGTGTCCCATAGGTAACCGTCGCCATGGTCTCTTAGTGGGAGGCCTCAGAATGACCTCGCGCTTGTGTGTGTGCCTGCATGCGCGAGTCTCCGTGCATGTTTTGGGATGGCGGGATGGTGGGAGTTACAAGAAAAGCAATTATTGCCTGAGGGCATCTGAAAGCAGTTGGGCTACAGCCATATTAAATCACTGCAAGATTCAGAGGGACCAGAGGAGCGTTCCACAGCCAGGCTAATGCAGTCACCCTCAGGTTCAGCACAGCTCTGCTCTCTAAAGCCACTGTCATCACACAGCCAGGCTAATGCAGTCACCCTCAGGTTCAGCACAGCTCTGCTCTCTAAAGCCACTGTCATCACACAGCCAGGCTAATGCAGTCACCCTCAGGTTCAGCACAGCTCTGCTCTCTAAAGCCACTGTCATCACACAGCTAGGCTAATGCAGTCACCCTCAGGTTCAGCACAGCTCTGCTCTCTAAAGCCACTGTCATCACACAGCCAGGCTAATGCAGTCACCCTCAGGTTCAGCACAGCTCTGCTCTCTAAAGCCACTGTCATCACACAGCTAGACTAATGCAGTCACCCTCAGGTTCAGCACAGCTCTGCTCTCTAAAGCCACTGTCATCACACAGCCAGGCTAATGCAGTCACCCTCAGGTTCAGCACAGCTCTGCTCTCTAAAGCCACTGTCATCACACAGCTAGGCTAATGCAGTCACCCTCAGGTTCAGCACAGCTCTGCTCTCTAAAGCCACTGTCATCACACAGCCAGGCTAATGCAGTCACCCTCAGGTTCAGCACAGCTCTGCTCTCTAAAGCCACTGTCATCACACAGCCAGGCTAATGCAGTCACCCTCAGGTTCAGCACAGCTCTGCTCTCTAAAGCCACTGTCATCACACAGCCAGGCTAATGCAGTCACCCTCAGGTTCAGCACAGCTCAGCGGCTAATGCAGTCACCCTCAGTGTGGTGCAGGTTGCGCTGCGCTCAGACTGAAGTTGTGGTGCAGGTTGCGCTGCGCTCAGATTGCAGTGTGTGGTGCAGGTTGCGCTGCGCTCAAACTGCAGTTTGTGGTGCAGGTTGCGCTGTGCTCAGACTGCAGTGTGTGGTGCAGGTTGCGCTGCGCTCAGACTGCAGTGCGTGGTGCAGGTTGCACTGTGTTCAGACTGCAGTGTTTGGTGCAGGTTGTGCTGCGCTCAAACTGCAGTGTGTGGTGCAGGTTGCGCTGTGCTCAGACTGCAGTGTGTGGTGCAGGTTGTGCTGCGCTCAGACTGCAGTTTGTGGTGCAGGTTGCGCTGTGCTCAGACTGCAGTGTGTGGTGCAGGTTGCGCTGTGCTCAGACTGCAGTGTGTGGTGCAGGTTGCGCTGGTGGTGGGTGCAGGGCCCAGGCAGAAGTGGAGATGCTGGCCGTGAAGGCTGTGGGGTTTCAGCGCTGACTCAGAGACACACGGCTTTGATTAAGGTGTGTACAATTTCTCATTTGAATCTCCAGATCTTCGTGTCTGTGTTCAGTCATTTTAAGGGGTCAGCCTAGGCCTCCTCTGGCTACGTTTGAGTACAATTTAACAGTTTTACAGGCCTGTTAGATTTCTGATACAGCTTTATTTCCCCAGCCCGTACTAAATGTCCTCTATTACCTTAACGAGTCCCCACGGTTCAGCAGGGCCTCAAAGGGTACCTGCTTTCCCAAGCAGAAACCCAGATGTGCGACGAGCTCTGTACCCACGGATGATCCATCCGGCATTAAATTGGCACGCACACCCTTATGTGATAGGCTTCTCTGGAGTAGTGTGCTTTCTGAGAAAAAAAAAAGTTGATAAAAAATGTTGGCGTGGTCCAGGGTCAGGTCATCTAGCGGGGCGATTTCTAAACCCCTCGCCTCCTCTGGCGCTGCGGAGAACCTGAACACCCCCCAGCCGCTTCTGATTATTCATGCCATATAATCCTGTAAAAAGAGTAAAGACCCAAACCGCAGCTGAAATTACTAAATACTTTCAGAAATGCCTCCCCTGCCCCTCCCTCCCTCCCCGCCCCTCCCTCACCACCCCTCCCTCCCCACACTCGCCTGCCCGGCGCGGGCCCTTCTCCCTCCCCAGCTGCAGCTCATGCTGCCAGATCCCTGAGACTTTATCCCCCAAAATTTTACTCGAAATCTCCAATTTTAAATCCACTCCAGCACGGTTATTTCAAAATCTTTTCCCTCTTACCTCCTTTTGAAGGTCCCCATCGATCATTGATGTTTTTAAAATCCCCTACACTAGGGGGATAGGAATACATTGAACGGCAACCCTGGTTGGCTGACTTGGCACCCAGTGTCCTTCATGAGAGCATTCCCCCCACCCACCCCCCAACCCCCCGCCATAACCATTTCCACAACATAACAAATGAATGTATCACAGAACAACTGAATGGGCCCGCTTCAAAAAAACTGCACAATAAAAAAATTCATTTAAAACAACCCATGGGACTAAAAATAACAAAATAAACAGACATATAACTCAGATTTCCTTTGTCAGTATGTTTGGTTTCAGTGATTTTATTATTGGTGGATATTATGTTTTTTTAACTAGCTGGAGTAATAAAGACAGATTCTGTTTTGTGTCAATGTTACCATTTTAGTATTGTGAGGTATTTGTCCTCAAAAGTTACACCAAATTACCATTAATGCTTAACCATACTTCACTCTATAATCTTGATAACATTGCTGTGCATGCTAAATAAGAATATAAAAATGGGATATAAATAGATTTGAACTGCACTCTTGTACAATTAGCCAAGGCCGTAAATTCATGTGTTACGCAACAACAAACCACTGGCTGCAAAACGGAGAACATTTCATTTCCAGTTTGATTTGCTTTCACCGAGAGCGAACCACAGTTGTTTCTCATCAGGCCAATGCAGTGGTTGCCACAATTCTGCCATTAGTTTCAGAACTACTAATTAGCACGTAAAATAAAAAAAAGTATGCAAATACGAGCAGACATTTCCAGGGCCTAGGCTTAGACCCATGATAAACAGATCTAGGGAAAGTATTCACGTAATAAAATGGAGTTTTTTTTAGTCTGCTGAAGAAAACTAAACTGCTGTTTAGGTCCACTTTGGCCTATGGCCTTGCAGTACCCTATACATGTGCAGGGTTTGTGTAGCTCACAGTCTTGATCTGTGTCTCTGATCAGCCACTAACTCTCTGCACATACTAACCAATCTGTTCAAACTGTACACTGTTCTGTTTCATACACCGATCTAAGTATTTTTATACAGTCAAGCAGTGACTGAATATACAACACAATACAATGAAATAACATTTTTACTTGGCGTTCAAACACCACAAGCACCAAATGTATTTCAGAAGTAGCTATTACTGCAACCAAGAAAATACATCTGTCTGGCAATAACCCTGTAGAGTGGAGTTATTATTGAGCATGCTTCTGACAGCACTTCTAAAATCAATAATCAATAATACTGAACAATACAGAGCAATACCAGTGAATACTGACTGGGTTTGGATCAGCAGAAAGTTGTAGAAAATACCTGATTTGTGATGCAGCTCTTTTGTGAAAGTTATGCCCCTCCTTTTCTGGCACACAATGCATGATGGGATATTCCAACAGAACAGCATGCAGTGGTTCCACACTAGAATTTTTTTGGAAATTTTAGTCGGACATCTGAGATTTTAAGCGTACTAAGTTTTTCCATACGGTGCGTAAATCTGTATACTATTTTGAAGTGCGTTCTAAAAAATGTCAAAAATAGTAAGCAAAGTACATGACTGGAGACATGGCTTTGATTTATGGCCCTTGCGTGAACATGGTCCGTGTTGCTCAGTGAGCCGCAGTGGGCTGCGCCAGGACAGAATCCACACAGCTCAGCGACAGGGCCCATTATCTACTGCTGCAGTCCTGGGAACAAATAGGAAACTTAATGTTGGAAAAAGTTAAGCAATTACAACAATGTTTCTTTAAACAAACATCTATGGATGATTTAAAGGTTTTCAACAACAAACAAAACAGCACCAGGGGAAGAGGAATCACAGTATTTTGGTTGTCAAACACTCGTGGAGAGGAATGTGTGCGTGTTTGGCTGCGTAGCCGGCCTGGTAAATGTGGTGAGCTGTAAAATAAAGGAGGAGATGACAGTGACCGTACGGGTGACTTTAGGACAGAGGGCGGTGGAAGCCCTTCTAGAGACACAATAATGCGTGCTGCAGACAAACTCACATAAATGTACGGATACGTCATATTAAATAAATAATTTGGCTCTCAATCCCAGTCCAGTGAAACACCTGCATGATTTTTCACAGCTCCCCTACAGAACGTGCCAAGATACCATCCAGAACGAGTGTATGTGGAAATTCTCACTGTAAATATACACACATACACTCAGATTATGGTGATCTGACGGGCAAATAAAGACACAAAGCCAGATCTGGGTGACTCTCACATCACCTCTCATGGCACATTCATGACTATGACATCATAACCATGCGCCTTGGTTAGTTTTCATTCTGCTTTGGTATTACTTAACTTCTGGGAATGTTTTGGTAATAAACCAATGGTCAGTCCCTGCTCCCTGTGACTTGCTACAATGTGTGCATAAAATGATGACTACCCAGGATAACCAGAACTGCAAGTACCAATCAGTATTCAGGAAATCATCAGACACAAAGATCAATGGAGGAAAATTACTCAAGAAAAGTGAAAAAAAGTCATCCAGGCATTTAATCAACTGAATTCTCATATAGAAAGGAGAGCAGACTCCAGTCAGAGAGTCTGTGCCAACCCAGTTTTCTGCGTCCTCACACCATTTTGACCCGACGTAAACAGATGGCTACTGGATGCAGATCGTTATGCCGTCGGCATGGAAACAATTGCCCCGGCGCCATCCGCTCGCTTGTTTCTTTGGTCACCCATTGCCGTGCTCTGCCAGGCACCTCAGTAGACGGAGACCACGCAAGGCTACCGCTATTAGCACATTACTTATCTCTGAGCCGGAGCGCAGCGGGCAGGGAGCGTGCCTCCCACAGGAGTTCACATTGACGCTCTCCTTTGTTCAGGTGAGAGGAGATTGGGAACAGTTGGAGATATCCTGGCGTATCGGAATACGCCAGAAGCAGGAACTCCGTGTGAGCGCCGTGTGCTGCCTGGATGCACAGGCGCACTCTGGCATACTGCTCGTAGCGTTTCCCCTGATAAGCCAGTGCCAGCCTTTTCACTGTGTGTGAGAGAGTTGGGTGCGCACAGAGCATCAAAATGTTTTTTTTAATCAGTAGATGGAAATACAGGCTTTTCAAAACATTCGATATTGCTGAAAGAAGTAGTCAATGATATCTGATAAATCTAGTGTATTCAATGGTGTCAGTGTTTACAAAAACATAAGGTATTCAAAATGCACATGTATGTCAATGTCCGTTTTACTGTGCCATTCGTTTGTGTTTGGTTTGGGTAATGTACTGTAAGACGTTTACATTTAGGTAAGTGTGTGTATGTGAGAACATGCAGTTTTGTGTGAAAGGGAAGCAAACCTTTCACAATTCCTTCTCAGTTCCTCTGGAGTTTCAGCTCAAGTCCGCGTGCCGCTTCAGCTCCTTGGGCTTGTGGGATATGGCCTGTTTTCACACTGAATAACTATATATTTGTATAAAAAGGAACGAGTTCCAGTCTATTGCTTGTCACAGTGTATGAAAATCAATGATGCGTTGTTAACCATCTTCCTTATAAACCCTCGTAAACGGCAACTAACTTATGAAATAAATGGGCTTTAAATCAGATTTTGTTACACTTCACATTGCTGTTGGGAAGAGCTGAAAGAAGTATGCCTGTACTCGGCCTCTGTTGCCCCCTGCTGGAATTCTGAAGAATTTACCCAAAATATTTCCCAGTTTTGACTCCCCAAGCCATATGAAGTTAATTACTGTATCATTTCTAGGCTTTTATCTTCTACCAGCTTATATAAAAAATTCATTCATTATACTTTGTGTGTCTGTCTGTCATTTGCTAAAATGTTGTACATTCTGTTACTATGTCTTCAGACATTGTTACCTTGTTCTGTGTGTGTGTGTGTGTGTGTGTGTGTGTGTGTGTGTGTGTGTGTGTGTGTGAGTGTGTGTGTGTGTGTGTGTGTGTGTGTGTGTGGGTGTGTGTGTGTGTGTGTGTGTGTGTGTGTGTGTGTGTGTGTGTGTGTGTGTGTGTGTGTGTGTGTGTGTGTGTGTGTGTGTGTCTGTGTGTGTGTGTCTGTGTGTGTGTGTGTGTGTGTGTGTCTGTGTGTGTGTGTGTGTCTGTGTGTGTGTGTGTGTGTGTCTGTGTGTGTCTGTGTGTCTGTGTCTGTGTGTGTGTGTGTGTGTGTGTGTGTGTGTGTGTGTGTGTGTGTGTGTGTGTGTGTGAGTGTGTGTGTGTGTGTGTGTGTGTGTGTGTGTGTGTGTGTGTGTGTGTGTGTGTGTGTGTGTGTGTGTGTGTGTGTGTGTGTGTGTGTGTGTGTGTGTGTGTGTGTGCGTGCGTGTGAGTGTGTGTGTGTGTGTGTGTGTGTGTGTGTGTGTGTGTGTGTGTGTGTGTGTGTGTGTGTGTGTGTGTGTGTGTGTGTGTGTGTGTGTGTGTGTGTGTGTTTGGGTTGGGGGGCTGGTTACCGTTAATTGCACCTTCTGTGTTACAGTAATAATTGTTAATAATGCAGTTTAGTTCCCTTTCCTATAAAATAAGAATTTCCTTTGGAATTCTTATTCTTCAGATGGAGCCTGTAAAATTGAATAATCATTCTTAATGTTCAAAATGGTGCAACGACACATTGATTCAGCCAGTTGACCCTCTTTCTTCCCTCTTTGGACCCAGTTGTTTCCATGGCGAGTGGGGCTCAGAGGGAGTGAAGTTTGATGGATCTGAAACAGGTATGTGCTGAATGTTGAGCTGTACATCCCCGCATTTTTCACCACTTTTTGCTCAACGTCTACTCCCTCTATTTACCTGTTAGTTTATTGTCCAGTGAATGGCATATGGCATGTAGAATATCCAATGTTTGCACCAAATTTGATTCAGGCAGAGGTGGAAAAGCCAAGATTCAGAAAGTAGAAATGCTACCATGTATTTGCTCCATCCATGCACCAAACCACATGATTGTAATTAGCACAGATCCTCGGCCAGGTAGGGGAGCAAATTTGTGCATGTGGGGAAAAAATGTGTGGTAGTGCTTCTACTTTCTGTACCCAGGGCTTTCCACCTCTGGATTCAGGAGACTGAAGGACGGTCTTGATCTTGGCTCTTCAGTTTGGCTCGTGAATTTTGGAAACCAGCTCAGAGCCAAGAAACCAGGTGGGGTGAGTTTACTGTGCTGCAGACCTTTGAACTGGCCTTTAAAGTGCTGAATAACAGCAGAAATCAGTGCACTCTGCACTCATCCAGGGCTGGAATGGAAGAACAGGACCCTACATGTGCTTATGCTCATAAAAATGATGTAATCTTAATTTATTAAAGAAATTAAATCAGCTAAATCATTCTGAAGTTATTACAAAATAATATGACCAAGAGCTAATCAAGCAGTCATTTTAGATCTATACTCATATACAGAAATTTGAAACAATTCAGCTACAACATAAAAGTATCTATGTAGTATGTTGTGTTTTACCTGAAAATCAGAAACCAATTTAGACCCATCAGCCCAGATGAGATGAGTTAACTTTAGTAATCACCCTCTGTAATCAATCAACAAAACCAGAAACCCTGTATAAAATGCAGCCCTCTAGCACCAGAGTATGTCTGCAGGTAATGAGCTGCATTTCCTGTGAAAGTGAAGAGCAATAAGCTCAATTAGATCACTGTACAGTTTATTCCTTTAATTATTGTGTTTGTGGACACGGTTGTTTTTTTCCATAGTAACCCTGATGGGGTCGCGCTCTGTTCAGGGCAGTGCGCTGGTGTGTTAGGGGGGTGAGTTCGTGTTCGTACCCGGGTCCCTCTACAGTTGCTCCATTCAGGGCAGTGCGCTGGTGCGTTAGGGGGGTGTGCTCGTACCCGGGTCCCTCTGCAGCTTCAGCGAATCAGGAATATAGATCTCTGGGAAAACAACCATAAGCTGTTTCCAGGACTCTAATTCAGAGTGCCGTCTGTGAGTATAATCAGAGACACTTGTGATAACAGCACCCATATCTCTTACATTAGTCACTTTTTATTATGGAGTTTTAAACTGTTAACGCTTGAGTTATAGATGTCAAATATATGTTTCCTGTTTTCTTTGTAATGCAAGTATTTTGATGACTAATGTTTGCACAAAGCAGATTAATTTCATGCTCTTTAAGATGACTAATAAAGCAGTCATAATTTAAGAGGTATGCAGAAAAGGCTGATCTGTTTCAGCAAGGCCAGATTCTGCTCTTAATTATGTGATTGGCCCAGTCATTTGTTTGATCTGAAAGGTTCTGATAAACCTGTAAGCTACAGCTGCAGACTGAACATTCAGTATATCCTGTGTGAAAATATTTTACTGTGGACCAGTAAAATGGTCCACAGCAATGGTTAAAAAACTGCTGTTTAAAACCACAAGCCAGAATAATCGATTGGGACAAATTCCTGAAATGGAGTATGATCCTTCAGGAATGAAGTATTGCAGCCCTAGATTCCACCAGTGCTAAGTGTTAAAATCATCAGTGTTAAACAAGGTCCAAGTTCACTGTGGCTTCCAGTTTTTGGTGCAGTTTAGCACTTAATGGTTTAATTTAAATCACTGATTGGCTAAACAGTCCTCACACCTAGTTTCAAAGGCATAAAATGGCTGCAGATTGAAAGGAAACAAAATAACCCGGAAAGACTGTCTGCGGCCCTCCAGGACTAGAGTTTGACATGCCTGGATTCCACCCTTTTACCCAGGGCCATGCAGGAGCCACTGGCCCAAGTGCATGTTGAAGGAGAACCTTGCCTGTGCTCTATACGGGACGTACCCGAGGAATCATTCGCCTGCTAATGCAAAAGGCCTCTCATACACAGAGCGTGCTCCTCCAGGTTAACTCATACACAGAGCATGCTCCTCCAGATTAACTCATACACAGAGTGTGCTCCTCCAGATTAACTCATACACAGAGCGTTCTAATCCAAATTAACTCATACACAGAGCGTGCTCCTCCAGATTAACTCATACACAGAGCATGCTAATCCAGATTAACTCATACACAGAGTGTGCTCCTCCAAGTTAACTCATACACAGAGCGTGCTCCTCCAGATTAACTCATACACAGAGCATTCTAATCCAAATTAACTCATACACAGAGTGTGCTCCTCCAGATTAACTCATACACAGAGCATGCTAATCCAGATTAACTCATACACAGAGTGTGCTCCTCCAGGTTAACTCATACACAGAGCGTGCTCCTCCAGATTAACTCATACACAGAGCATGCTCCTCCAGATTAACTCATACACAGAGTGTGCTCCTCCAGATTAACTCATACACAGAGCGTGCTCCTCCAGGTTAACTCATACACAGAGCATGCTCCTCCATATTAACTCATACACAGAGCGTGCTCCTCCAGATTAACTCACACACAGAGCGTGTTGATCCAGATTAACACACACAGAGCGTGCTCCTCCAGGTTAACTCATACACAGAACGTGCTCCTCCAGATTAACAGCGTTAGCTTTATTACGTGGCCATTCTGACATGTAGCACACTGCCGGTATCCGCTGTGAGGAAAGTCAGGGACCTGGCTTTTGTTTTCAGCAAACGATTCAGACCCAAAACCCAGAGACCTGCCTGCGAGGTGGCTGTGTAATCAATCATCTTAATTGAACAATTAAGTGTTGAGTTACAATGAAAATCCTGCTCTCCAAGGGAAGAGTGAACACCACTGGGATATAAAAAGCATGTAAACGTACATTTGAATTAATATACGCTGGACCAATTATTTAACCTTTTTTTGAATGGCGTCCTATAATTTGGACACCTGGTAGAAGGAAATACTCCAGACAAAAGCCCATTCAAAGGCATGCTGTAGTATTACGACCAGGTCAACAGAATTATTTCCTTAGGGTGCTGCTCCAAAGCATGTCTAAGCTTGAGTGCTGGTCTAGGATCAGTTTTCCCCTGTCTGCATCCTTCCCTCCCATTATGAGCTTAAAGGCAAAACTGACCCTGGATCAGCAGGTCTGCTTGAACACGAGGCCCAGGTTCAAAGCACTGTGCTGACAGGACACACACACCACATGCAGACCATGCCGGGGGCTTTGGGTTCTGGCGTATGGAGCTGCGCCGTCCCCGCCCGCTGCGCGCCCTGCTCAGTGTCGAGCTGGTGCGAAGGATGCCGTGATTTGTCAGCGCGTGAGCATGCCCGAAGCATGAACAGCGCATTAGAACTCCACAGACAGCTGCTTTCACTCCAGACAACATTAAAGAAATTATTAGGTGGAGATATTATTGTTGAAGAGGGAAAAAAAGCATGATATGGAAAAAAATTATAACCATGTGTTTATTTCAAAGGGTTCCATCAGGCCTGGTGCCATGGTCTGGAACATGTTATTATGATTATACACCATGGTTTATTTGATTATTATTTTCTTTCTCTAGCATGAAAAAGCTTTGTCAGTTTTTTAAAAAAGAAGACCGGCAGTTTTTTTTAAACAATCCGACCCTTGTTTAAGGATGACTCCAACTGTGGTTAGTGCGGACTTAAAGGAGAGGACCAGTGACAGGGTAATATTTCAGCATGCTGTCATTTGTTTTGCAGGTCGGGCCCTAATTTGTCCCTGGGACTCTGGCGTCAATTTGGGCAGCTATGGGAAGCTCAGGACCCCAGCTTGCCCTCGCCACACATGCTGAACCCCAGTCGATGCAGACGAGCGCACCCCACCCAGGCATGATACACACCGGGGCATCCTTACAAACACAACAGCCAAGCTGGGATGAGGACACTCATGTAAAATCAATGCTGTCAGTGTAGGAGAAACACTGACATGAACAACCTCAGCGATTACAATATAGTGTGATGGTTAGGGAGCTGGGCTTGTAGCTCAGAGGTTACAGTGTAGTATAATGGTTAGGGAGCTGGGCTTGTAGCTCAGAGGTTACAGTGTAGTATAATGGTTAGGGAGCTGGGCTTGTAGCTCAGAGGTTACAGTGTAGTATAATGGTTAGGGAGCTGGGCTTGTAGCTCAGAGGTTACAGTGTAGTGTAATGGTTAGGGAGCTGGGCTTGTAGCTCAGAGGTTACAGTGTAGTATAATGGTTAGGGAGCTGGGCTTGTAGCTCAGAGGTTACAGTGTAGTATAATGGTTAGGGAGCTGGGCTTGTAGCTCAGAGGTTACAGTGTAGTATAATGGTTAGGGAGCTGGGCTTGTAGCTCAGAGGTTACAGTGTAGTGTAATGGTTAGGGAGCTGGGCTTGTAACTGAGAGGCTGTGAGTTTGATTCCTAGGTAGGGAACTTTGTACATTTGAGCAAGACATGTTACCTGAAGTGTAAAAAGTAGTGTGAATTGCAGCCGTAAAGCTGGCTAAGAGCGTCTGTTAAACGCATGCAGGTGAGGTAAGATTGTGGACTGGGTACTGTAAATAAGCTCCTGTTTCTCCTGTGCTGTGATGGAAGACTGAAAAACTCAGTCCATCCCTGATTAAATCTAAAGTGTATCCGATGGAATCATTTTAACCTGCGGTAATATTGACAGCAGCTGTCAGAGAGAGCCATCAAAGCAGCGTGTATAAGGGTGATGTCATCACACATGTGACAGGGGCATGCTTTAGAGGTTTCTGCCATCGCCAGCCGCTGAACACACATCGGAACGTTCACTGTTTAATCAACTCGGGTAGGTTGAACTTTACTTTGATCCCATTTGGACCGGCAGGATAAAATTAGCACTTGACAATCTGAGTGGTCACGAGCACAATGATGTCACCCAGGAATGTGAAAAGACTTCCGCGGTAGGATACATCGATGTATCCTTCATTTGGAGGAAAGGAGGAGACGAGAAAGGAGGAAATGAGGAGGCGAGATTTCATTTTGGAACAGTGGAGGGAAGGAGGACACATAATCAGTTTCCGGGGCACAGAGGAAAGGAGGGGAGGAAAGGAGGAGACAAATTTGAGTATTGGAACGCAGCCCCAATTTTCGATTCATCTCCTCCTTTCCTCCACTCATTTCCTCCCCTCCTTTCCTCCACATATTTCCGGGGTGTGAAAGGAGGGGAGGAGACGAGTGGAGGAAAGGAAGTTGACAAAAGTACTGGAACACAGCCGTTCCCGGGAAAACCAGAGGCCATACCTCATGAGAGCGTTGGCAGCGGCTTCCGCTGGGACCACAGCCTGCCTGAATGGTGTATCTGAGTTCCATCGACTTCACATTTTATGTCGTCTCAACGTAGCACAAAAATGCTAAGCTGAGTGAACTGTCACCTGAATGTCAAACACATGGTTCTTTTTTAAGTTTAGTAAACATTTTTACAGTGTATGCAATCTGTTTTTATGCTTTCTTTGACTTCACTACCAGATGTTTTCCACAAAATTAAATTAAAGCAACTCAAACAATTTTGAGGTTAAGACCCTTATTTATATCACAACAGACTATCTATGCAAACACTGCTTGAGAGCGCTGTGATTTTATCACCCCCGTCCTCAGCCATCGCAGACAACCACATGCGAATGTAAAATACATTTTTCTTTAGAGAACCTTTCTGTGAAAAAGGATCACTTTTTCTGTCTCTGTGTTTCGGTAACAGCTTGACATTTTTAAAGTATTGTAAAATGAAACCCAGGGACTGAGTGTGGTTTGAGCCCCGGACTTTGCGCGGTGGGATAGTTCCAACCGAACGCTTTTCCCTTCAGTTCATATTTCTCCGTGAAGCCCGAAAGCCCTTTGAAACATAATACGGAGCACGTTGATAAATCATTGTCTGAATGATACATTTATTCTTTTATTACCTCCACAACCCGGTGCTTTTCTTGTGGAAACGGAGAAATATGTAAATGAACTGAAACCCTGCACCGCAGGGGACATTACCAAAGACCCCCGTGAGAGCGCGAACCTCCGTGCCCAGATGAACTAGCTTTAAAATCGTTAAGTGTAATTTATCACGACTCTTCGCTGACATTCAGGAGAAGTTCACAGCGCACAGGGGAGCAATAAGACAATGCATTGAGGGCTGTTTACATTAGCTTCCTGTAGACACCGCCGCCTCTGTTTGAGCGGTGTGCTTGCTGTGTTTGCATGCAGAAGGATGCTGCTATCCTGCCCTGTTCAGATGTTTGAATACAGTACAGCAGTGCTGTCAAACCCAGCGCCACGAAGGGCTGTGTGTTCGCTCCAGCCTCCACCTTTGATTATATGATTAGCTCTGATATGAGCAGCATTTGCATAGTCAGTTTGTGCATGATCCATATGATGTGAAATGAACAATTTTGTTAAGTAAAGAGTCCAGGTTGTGCAACTAAAAACTGTTGTGTATTTTCTGTGCTTTAGCATAGACTGGCATGCATAGAGTTGAATGGGTGACTGAACCAATGAGGACTGCTGTAATTGGTTGGTATGAAACCCAGCGCAGACACAGGCTGTCATGGCACTGCCGTACAGTCAGTTTGACTTGGAACAAATTCATTTTGCTATATCATTCTGAAATGTGTGACATACTTGGGCTTCTGTTACCTTTGGACATTTTTATATTCAATTTCACTCCTCTCTGACACTTCACAGATGTAAATTTGAACTAATCTAATGCATGATGAGACTAAAATATTTTGGGAAACACAGAGGAAGAGCAGTTTTCATTCTGAACATTCGGTTTCCATAAACCCACAATACAGCAGTGAAGTGCAGGGACTTTCCAAATGCTGGGGAACAGTAATGTTATCCCTGTTATTCTGTGAGCACATCAACATTCCTGACCAGTGTTCTGTGTACCTGCCATACACTAGTATGTGTCCCTTTCACAAACTGAATTTTAATGTGGGCAAAATGAACGTATGGTCCTATAAGTCCATAAATACAATTGCTCTTCAATAGAAGTTATACATAGTTTTGGAGAGAATAACACATGGTGCTGAGTGCTAAAGTAGTAAGTACTGCCAGTAAAACTGATTAATTTTACAGTGAGCACACAGCTAAGGAAACACAGCTAATGAGACTCATGTCTGTAGCCTGCCGAGCATTAGGGGTGACTGTGTGCTGACTGAAGCAGTGTTCCATAACCATGCTCTCTTAATGTAACAGCTGCAGCCTTACTTACAATGACCAGACCTTGTCTATGAATATTAATCTGAACAAGTTAAAGGGATATCTAATTTTCCTCTCCTCTCTGCATTTCTTACCGCAATGTGACAGTGTCCTGAACCTTAGACTTTTAAATAAACTTTCATCCAAGACTTTTGGTTCCAGCCATTCTTTTTTAATTATGCAATGCCTTAATGAACCTTATTTTCAAAGATAGCTCCTTTCAGAAAATAATTATTATTTCAAGTTGCATATGATATCCATTAGAGTAAGAAACACAACGTAAGTCAAAATATCACAAAAGTACAGAAAAGGAATTTGACTGAATAACATTCAGAGGATCAAAGGCTATCTCTGTTAGTTTAACAAAGCATTCCTGTTGTTTTTCTGGCGACATCTGTGAGGAATATAAACAAGACGGAAAGCAATGACACGCAATGCCACGGCTGGCAAAAGGCAATAGTTTGACAGACTGAATGATGAGATAAAAAGTACTGCATGCGTTACACCGACACGCCAAACGCATGATCTAAAGACCGTGAAATCTGTGGAACATTCGTCCTCTTCTGCGTTATTAGCATGCAAATGGAACGTGCTGTGGAACATGAAAGTGCTGATATCATTGCGTCAGTGTAGTGCCCCCCCCCCCCCCCCCCATAATCTAAAACAAGCGCCCTTGTTATTACACACTGTCACCACTAGAGGATGAAAAATCCTCAGCTGAACCTTGAAAAAAAAATAGTGTCAAACCACCCAGAACATGTGGTTGTACCTAAAAAGAAAGGGTAGTGTTATTGTAATTTGATATACTTATTCATATTGTTAATAATAACAAATAACAACAATCACTGTCATCATAGATAGCTTGAGAGAAAGCAACAAAATACAGAAAAAGTAGGGGAGACCAGGGATGAGTGTAACACTTTCAGTTTCTCCAAACAGGAGAATGTAACACATTTAAATGTTCTGTCACATGACTCCTAACTAAAGTTTACTCCTAACTAAGGTTTACTACTAACTATAGTGTCCCAGATTTTTTTCTGAACTTTTTCCTTTCATTTTTTTAGGTAGACTGTATGAAATTTATGCATGACCCTTAAGTGGTAGACATTGTTCTTCAGAAGGCAAATTCAATGTTGTGACAATATCAGAAGTCGTGCCACTTGGTCAGTATACTACGAAAGTAGGTTCATTGGTTATCCAGCAAACCTGGGTAAATTTTATGAAGAAAATTAGGCTTTCTGTTTATGTCCTATATTGATTGAATGTGTTGAAAATGCATGGAATGTAGTGACTATCTGTCTGTAAACAAAAACAACCTTAGTTTTTTTTTCACTCCATAATGTTTACCAAAGTTGGCAAAGTGACCTGGGATCCAGCTACACGGTATACTCTGTAAATGGTGTTCGGGCTAAATGAGGCTTCATAGCAATCACACAACATTTCATAAATTTTGTGGCTCATCTTACCTTAAAATCTTTCATCTTCACATTGTACACATTCACCATTTGCTACTGACATGTGAGATCCATATTTTGCACTGGTATGGTGTGCCTTCTTGCATACACTAGATGGCGGCAAAGGGTCGAAGTTGTACTCGATGGAAGGCTGCAAGTTAATTTTAGAGTTTCTGTATTTGATACATTCTCATGTACAGTTTTAATACGATAACTTGATTTGTTGGTTAATTATCTAATTGGTCATCCCCTCCGATGTTGTCATGCTACAGGAAACTAGGTGCGTAGAGCTGCATGTAAAACTTTTGGTAAAAGGCAGAAATTATGGGAATATGTCAACGATACACACTTTTTAAAATACGACAAATTAATGTGTTGTCGATGATTATTTCAGAGTATGCAGATTTTGTCATCATTTTGTCGGTTTTTGCAACAGAATCACCAAGTCAGAGTAGCCAAAACCTTGCATCCTCACCGCAAAATAACCGAGTGACTAATCTTGCCGTAGTTCTACTTAATCTATACTTACCTAGCGAAAATGTAAACGAAAATAATTTATGGTGTATACATGCTTTCATTTTTATTATGATTAGTTTGCTTAGGCATTGTCCTCCTGTCGGTTAAAAAAGCGAGAAATGAGAAATGGTCAAAGACACATACTCGCTTGCAACCCATGAATGCTTAGTGTCGCTTCGGGTGGTAAAATAGCTACTAGATGGCTTAATTTGTGTTTACCCAAATTACGCTCAGTCCTACTTTCAGAAGCACAGAAGTGGATTTCCCAATATTTCCCAAGACCTCACCTTTTTCAGAACTTCTAAAAATACCATGCCCTGCAGTGCGTGTTCCTTATCTTTATGACTACAGACTCTAAATATGAAAAAACTTCAAGCCACAAAACTGACAACAGGTGAAAAGGCCAGAACAACTAAATCTTTCACAAGGCAGCTCAATCCTTAATTTAAATGTGCAATTGCATCAATTACCTTGAAAAACTAGACAAATTCAGCTACTGCATTAAAGTGATAGATCTAGTTTTTCAAGGCAATCGATAAATAGTTTGTATTGATATTATGCTTTGAGTTGACCCGTATTTCGCTATGATGTTTGTACATATTTCGGTTGATTTGAGTGTCAGATGAAATGTATTCGAGAAACTGGATATGCTTGATAAATTAATGGTGGAAAATTAAACAAAGTCAGCACATCAGTGCAAAGTGCTTATGCTTAGCAGGTGTAGCAGGATCAAGACTTGAGCATGCACGGAATGCAGGTGACGTGAGGAACCTGTTTTCGCAGAAGGACAGGTGAATTCCATGGGGTTCGTAAGGACGCAAATATTACGCTGAATCATGGTAAGGAGCTTTTCAAGGACTTTAGCACTACATCCACAAACATATGACACTGTACACGCCCCCCGCAAGCCAATTATTACATTTTACTGACACGGTACACTCACCTTGCTTTCAGTAAGCAAACAGGTTAGATGGTTTCTCTTCTGCTTTTTACTAAAACCGGCGGTCCATGTTGCGTTAAAATGTATAAATCCGCACACTAACAGTGAACAAAGAAGACTATTGCCCTGAGTGCGGAACAAGAGACCATTTGAGAGATTTTTTTCAAGCTTTACCATTTTATGAAAAGCAGCAACACACACTATGACTGTAAGTTGTTGTGTAAACAGAGGCGGTCGCGGATCCACGTGAGCTGGAGGTGAGAGCTGTCAGAGCGCAAAGCCAGCCTGACCTAAATATAGTCGGAGCTACGCACTTAGCCACACAACTTAGGAGGGTTTCCACATCCTCACCTGACTCCTCTAATGATTTCTTAATTTAGGTACCACAGAAAGACTGCACCAGGTTTATAAATATATATATATATATATTTGTTTCGTATATTCATGCTGTTGAGTAAAGGAAGCGAACCAAGTCGTACAATTGTTAAGTTAGCGTGGTTGCTAACCAACCACTGTACCGTAGTTAAATCGCTGTTTGTCATCATTAGCATGTAGCGATTTGGCTGAATATCAGTTCATCGTTTTGTCCGTCTAGGATATATGATTTATTGTATATATGCAGCCGAATAACAGTATGTATTTTACGTTTTCCTTTCCTTTTTTCATTGTGCACTCCTCTCGAGTTTCAGTGATTCAGCTGATCCAGTGCTCGCAGCTGAAGTAGCGGAGGACTTGGACAGTTTGAGTCACGAATGTGATGTGAGTTGATCTCTATAATTAAAGGACCCGTTTCGTTCCTGCACTATTTCAGCTAACGGCCACAAAGCTATACGTTTTTTAAAGGGGTCCGCTATTGTGAAGTTTGTAACAAGTCAGAAAAAGCGAAAAACCTGGATGGTTGTGGTTGATCAGCCCAAGGAAATAACAGTATAGTGTGGGATACAATACGATTTCGGAGTTTTAACTGCGTTAGCTGGCTCTATGTAGTATATTTTTAATCTGCACTATGCTGGACTGGCGTTTCTGTTATGCAACATCCTATTTCCCAGAGAATCCCACCCTGTTCTACGGGACATCCTGACTAAAATGACGGGTAAGTTTCATTCCTATTATTCGTTCAAATGGTTTTCGTCAACTGTAACAGGGGGCTATAGTCCACCTACAATTTAGTTATCTGGCTGGCATGCTCGAAATTTTTTTTGTGAATTTAATGTAAGGCAAGATTAAATTTCTACATTGAATCCAATGTGCTGTCACAGATTATCCGGAAAAGAGGGGAGGATTTTAAGTAATCACACCAAGGTATCGTTAAAAAAAAAGCCTGCTTCAGCCGTATTCCTTGTTCCATGTTCCAGTAATAGAGAGTGTTATGTGCTGGACAAGCAGACACATAACTTACATTCTTTAAACATGAATATTTCAACAAGGAACCAGTTCATTGAGTAATTATCTCTTAAGGGCCTAATCAGTGAGTGCACTAAGGCCTCACTGTGGTAGCCTTGTTTTCGCAATGTTCTCCATGCTTGTGACGGAGTAGATTAGATTACATTTCTATTCATTCAGACACTTTTGTCTGTCCAAAGTCTGCCAAGCATACGCAACGAAACTACTGTTATTCAAAAAGTGCAGCTTTTTGAAAGACAGACGCTTTTAAAAAGTTGCACGCTTTAATTTATGAAATCTGTTCTGCATGTGGCCGTACGGTAATCGCTGCCACTGCCCATGTGTTATCACTGGAGTTTCGGCCATAAACATCTGTGGGTCTGTTCCACACCACTTGGCACTTTTTGTTTGTTCTGGGCGTGTGTGTGTGTTTGTGTGTGGTCCTCTGCTGCATCGAGCCGGCCCATGTGCTTTAGCAGATGCTGATGAATCGGACCTTCCGTCGGTAGGCGTCTTTTCTTCTTGATTGACAGTGTACCGCAGCCAATCACGCTCTTCGGAAGAATGGCTGTGTCATTCTGCATCCTCTCATTGGCAGTGGTCTTCACTGGCCTGTTACTAATGCTGAAACTCCCCGCCCCCTCTCCATGAGTCGACCAGCCATCCCCCTCCCTCACTCCAAGCAGCTGCCCCTCCCCCCCCCCCCCCCGCCCCCCCTGCTGAACCCCACCCCCCCCTCACACCCCCCTGCTACATGAGGCTTCAGCTTCTGAGCGAGTACAGAAAGTTGCACCGGCCAGCGCATTTTGCCAGTCTGCCTGCCAGACTGTTCCGTGCTGTTCCCTCTCCCACTCGACCAAGCAAACTCCACAGCTCCTGAAGCTGAACCTCTGAAGGTAATGGCATGTTTTAACTGGTGTTTCCTGCACCCCAGGGGTTTGCAGACCTTGCCTATCATTTTCAGGGCTTAGGCTGCCCCTGTAGCGTCGGTCAGAGCTTGCTTGTTTGTGTGTTTCAGGTTTGTGTGGCTCAAAGCCATGCTAGCGTTTGCCATGTGTATGTTTGTTCTGAGTACGTTTCCTCTCACCGCTTCAGTCTAATTCTCATTTCAGACAGTCTGTTTATGTAACAGGATTGATTGCTATCAGCTTAATTAAAGAAAAATCTTTGATATCTGTTTCATTTCAAAGGAAAATGTTTAGTGGTGAAATCACAACTAATGATCACTTCTGAAGTTTAGCCTCTTAGTTTGCTCCAGCCATATGTTCATTTGTAGAATGTGTCACAGTGAGGTTTTTAAAATGTGCTGCGCAGAACTGAAGACGGATCAAGTAAATGACACATAATTCAGACAGAGCATGCCCTCAGTCTGAAACATGTAATAAAGCTCACTAAAGAGTGGCTTTGCTTGCATTTCAGATAGGAGGACAATGATCATTTGGGGATTTTCAAGAGTGAAACTACTCTTTCAGACTTTCCACAACAACAACAACAGCTCTGACAGGTTTTTGCTTCTTAGGGCCATTTGTTTCGCACAAATGGTGTTCCACATCAGAGGACAGGCAACAATGCTGAGCTCTCCACCCTCCCAACCCCCCCCCCCCCCCAACTGACCACCCCTCATCCCCACCCACCCTCCCTAAAATCTGCCCTTCAGTCTCTTTCTCACTGACCAGTGTCTGTGATTTGGCTCTGTGTACCAGAGTAACTTAGCCTCTGCCAGCATGTAGCATAAACTACATGTGCCAAGTACACTACAGTTTGCTACCTGCAAGAAAACATATAAAGGTGGTCATGCAAGATAGTGACAGTGCTTATGCATTTTGTTTGCAGTACCTGTATTGGCTCTTGCTGTCTAGCTCTAGCACAGACACAGAGCCCAGATGTTTCGAGAGATCTGGTGGCACTCCTGACTTACTGCTTGGAAAACAACAGTTACTATGGCAGCCGTCCCCTGCTCGGGGACAGGGCAGGGAGGCAGGTCAGACTGTGGTCAGATTCACAGACAGTGCTTTACACCGCTCAGTGTAGTTTATGTTTGAATTGCCACTTTCTTCCTGGAGAAGTTTACATGGAGTTTATGTGTTTGGTGTGAAACTATGGGTTATGTCCTAAAGAGATGACGGGGTTTATTGCACTGAGCTGCACTGCTTTGGCCAGGCTGTGAGCACAGGGCCATCTCCCAGGCCGGAGAGGCTGGGTCTAACATGGCATCCTGCCCCCGTTTCCCCAACAGACAGCCCCACCATGGAGAGTGTTGCTAAGGCAAGGGACACGCCTCTTCCCCTGCCGGGTCCCAGAGAGAGGGTGCGGACCCCAGTGGAGGTGAAGGTGGAGACAGAAGCGGCGAAGGTGGAGGAGGAGGAGGAAGAGGAGGAGGCCGAAGAAAAGGAGGAGGTGAAAGTGGAGAAAAGAGTGGAGGATGAGGAAGAGGAGGAGGAGGAGGTGAGTGCTGAGAAGGCTGCAGAGGAGGCGCGGAGGGCCGAGGTGGAGGCGGCCGCCGCCAGGGAGAAGGCCGCGCAGAAGCAGTTCCTGGCCATCGAGGAGCTGGTGTGCACTGAGAGGAACTACCTGAGAAACCTGCAGCTCAGCACTGTCACCATCAGGAGCAACCTGCAGAGACTCCAGGTAAACCTGTCTCTCACCTGATACACTCATCTGTTATACTCACAGTAATAATACATAATGCTTTTCATCTCATTATCTCAAAGCATTTTTCATTGATTGGGGGAAACTCACCTCAACTTCTGCCAAGGTGTAGCGCACACCTGAGTGATGTGAGGCATTTTACTATTGCATGTATTTTATTTATGACTTTATTTAAGTGTCCAGGTGGAGCCTCACTGAGGCTGCCATTCCTGTGGCAAGGGGAAGATAGCATTAAGAGCAGAATACAGTCACAAACAGCTTCAGTCTGCCCCGGCCCATTCGCTGGCCTTACTCTCTCACTGCTGCAGTCTGCCCCGGCCCATTCGCTGGCCTTACTCTCTCACTACTGCAGTCTGCCCCGGCCCATTCGCTGGCCTTACTCTCTCACTACTGCAGTCTGCCCCGGCCCATTCGCTGGCCTTACTCTCTCACTGCTGCAGTCTGCCCCGGCCCATTCGCTGGCCTTACTCTCTCACTGCTGCAGTCTGCCCCGGCCCATTCGCTGGCCTTAGTCTCTCACTGCTGCAGTCTGCCCCGGCCCATTCGCTGGCCTTACTCTGTCACTGCTGCAGTCTGCCCCGGCCCATTCGCTGGCCTTAGTCTCTCACTGCTGCAGTCTGCCCCGGCCCATTCGCTGGCCTTAGTCTCTCACTGCTGCAGTCTGCCCCGGCCCATTCGCTGGCCTTAGTCTCTCACTGCTGCAGTCTCCCCCGGCCCATTCGCTGGCCTTACTCTCTCACTGCTGCAGTCTGCCCCGGCCCATTCGCTGGCCTTACTCTCTCACTGCTGCAGTCTGCCCCGGCCCATTCGCTGGCCTTAGTCTCTCACTGCTGCAGTCTGCCCCGGCCCATTCGCTGGCCTTACTCTCTCACTGCTGCAGTCTGCCCCGGCCCATTCGCTGGCCTTACTCTGTCACTGCTGCAGTCTGCCCCGGCCCATTCGCAGGCCTTAGTCTCTCACTGCTGCAGTCTGCCCCGGCCCATTCGCTGGCCTTACTCTCTCACTGCTGCAGTCTGCTCCGGCCCATTCGCTGGCCTTACTCTCTCACTGCTGCAGTCTGCCCCGGCCCATTCGCTGGCCTTACTCTCTCACTGCTGCAGTCTGCCCCGGCCCATTCGCTGGCCTTACTCTCTCACTGCTGCAGTCTGCCCCGGCCCATTCGCTGGCCTTACTCTCTCACTGCTGCAGTCTGCCCCGGCCCATTCGCTGGCCTTACTCTCTCACTGCTGCAGTCTGCCCCGGCCCATTCGCTGGCCTTACTCTCTCACTGCTGCAGTCTGCCCCAGCCCATTCGCTGGCCTTAGTCTCTCACTGCGGCTTACAAACCCACAAGACTATGTAAGACAAAAATAAAAATGATGATATGGTAGCATTAACACGACCCAAACACACATTAGGTAGCTATGCAGTGACTCATCAGGTCCACTTCTGTGAACTCTGGCTTCTGAAATGTTATCTGGTTTCTGAAAGTTGGTCCAGTACTGAAGAAATGAGAAGTAGCCTTACAGGAGAGGGAGTGTAAACAGAGGTCGGGAGGGTAAACTTGATATATATTTTTTTTATCCTCATCTCCTGCTTTCAGTTTAGTCTGTATGTGTCCAGCATCTCAGTCTAAGGTTAACTCCCCTGGGGCAAGAGGTGTTAGCACAAACCACTTGAACAGATAACACCATTTCATAATCTGAAAGCTCTTTACAGGAAGCGAGGGAGGCCATGTCAGCCACCACCGATGTGTATCATTCCAAAAAGGCTGCCCTGCATTTCCCAGATGGGTGACACCCAGGAGATGCACGGCAGCCATTTTGGAATGCTGAAACAAGAGTGTAGAATTGTTACGTTATTAATTACAATTACTGTATTAATTAATTAACTGTAATTGGATAAATAAGGTTGCATTAAAGAGATCTTGTATGAAATTTGGGCCACAGGCTTCTATCTTTAGGTGTTATAATTTTGAAATACGAAACATTAGAATTTCTATTGCCAAATAATATCATGTGTTTGCATTACTTCTAAAGTGTTTTACTACTGTCACTGTTATTACTCTTATTACTACTTTTAATAATACTGATGTTACCGACAATAGCTGATCAGTAATAACTTTATTTATGTAACACATTTCTTACAATTCATTTGCAGCATGTGTTCTATATAAGAATAAAATGTGATATAGTAAAAATGCTCTACAAAAAAATAGTAAAATTAAGAATCCTTCCCCCTCCATGCAGTCGCCACCACCAAACCTGGAGGCCATGTTCCAGCACATCGAGGAGGTGATCAACGTGTCCAGCCGTCTGCTGAGTCTGCTGGACCAGACCCCCTCCTCAGACCCCAAATTCCTCCATTCTCTCTGTGAGTACCCCCAATTCCTCCATTTTCTCTGAGTACCCCAAATTCCTCCATTCTCTCTGTGAGTACCCCCAATTCCTCCATTCTCTCTGTGAGTACCCCCAATTCCTCCATTCTCTCTCTGAGTACCCCAAATTCCTCCATTCTCGCTGTGAGTACCCCAGCTTCCTCCATTCTCCCTGTGAGTACCCCAAATTCCTCCATTCTCTCTGTGAGTACCCCAAATTCCTCCATTCTCTCTGTGAGTACCCCCAATTCCTCCATTCTCTCTGTGAGTACCCCAAATTCCTCCATTCTCTGTGCGAGTACCCCAAATTCCTCCATTCTCTCTGTGAGTACCCCAAATTCCTCCATTCTCTCTGTGAGTACCCCAAATTCCTCCATTCTCGCTGTGAGTACCCCAGCTTCCTCCATTCTCTCTGTGAGTACCCCAAAATCCTCCATTCTCCCTGTGAGTACCCCAAATTCCTCCATTCTCCCTGTGAGTACCCCAAATTCCTCCATTCTCTCTGTGAGTACCCCAAATTCCTCCATTCTCTCTGTGAGTACCCCAAATTCCTCCATTCTCTCTGTGAGTACCCCCAATTCCTCCATTTTCTCTGAGTACCCCAAATTCCTCCATTCTCTCTGTGAGTACCCCAAATTCCTCCATTCTCTCTGTGAGTACCCCAGCTTCCTCCATTCTCTCTGTGAGTACCCCAAATTCCTCCTTTCTCTCTGTGAGAACCCCAAATTCCTCCATTCTCTCTGTGAGTACCCCCAATTCCTCCATTCTCTCTGTGAGTACCCCCAAATTCCTCCATTCTCTCTGTGAGTACCCCAAATTCCTCCATTCTCTGTGCGAGTACCCCAAATTCCTCCATTCTCTGTGCGAGTACCCCAAATTCCTCCATTCTCTGTGCGAGTACCCCAAATTCCTCCATTCTCTCTGCGGGCCTCAAGTTCACCTGGTCTTCCTTCCTAAGGCTGTACTGAGTTCTGGAGGAAACAGACGTGCCGCAGTGGGTAAAATATATTTATATTGCTGGCAGTCATACGACCCCTTGGTTCAGTACTTAGAAATAGAAAAGAAAAACATTACTGCTGCAAGCCCATTTCTGTGCATAAATTGTACCTTTGTGCTTTATAGATTCAGAGGAAAATGTGTGTGGCTGTAAGTGTCCATTATTGTTGAAAGCACTGATTTCACACAAACAGCCAGGCCCACACTGATACAGCACGGTGGAGGATCAGATTTCTGGTCTCTAAATCCTCCATGCTGTGTACGAAAGCCCTCATAGCGACCTGCGGCATCTGCTTTAGTGCGCCTCCAGTTTGGCCCGTGGACTGCAGCAGGGAGTAATCTCTCCCTGTCATACAGAATTTTCAATAAAAAGATGCAAATCTTAACTTCTGCAAACTCTTTTCTATGTGTTTATTGCACTGTGTGTGTATTTTACAAAAGCACACAAACTTGTGTGTGCCAGGAAGTTTGCATCAGTGTTTATTGATTTTGCCGAAGTTGTAGGCATGGGAAGTGTTTTCTGAGCTGGAGTACTGATCTGGGATCAGGTTCCTCCTGTCCATATCTTAACCTTATCCATTTCTGCTAAATGGCAAACCTGATCCCAGACCAGTGCGCTTTCTGTGAGAGTGTATATAGTGGTGATCATAGTTAACTGGCATAAGTATGTATACAGGCCCTGGACACCTCCGGTACATACAGTAATCATACATGCTTTTCAGGATTCAGTATGTGTTCACCTGGCCACAGTCTTTCAGAATTTTATAGTTTCAGCTCATCATTCATGTATTAATAATTATTGTTGAACGCGGAGTAGCTTAACCATCTTGGAGTAAGTAGCACAACCAGCTGGGAGCAGCATAACTGACTTAAACTGATGCTTGAGTGTTTCCACATATATACCTGCTGGTCTGGAAACATGGTTGGGCATGTCTGGCACTATTGCTCACATTACCTAGATGGATACAGCCATGTTTACCCAGTCTTTAAGTCACTGTAGATAAGAGCATCTGATAAATGGCTGTAATGTAATGCCCTTAAGCTATTCTACTTAGCTAGCAGTGGTACTTGAACATACATTCTATGGATAACTGAGTTTCAGACAGTTTAGTGACCTCTTTATCTTTAAATGGATGAAATGAAGACTATTCTACTGTCCCTGATTATAAATGGCTTTTTTATCAGCCCACAGTATGTCTTAACGGATGGATGTCTGCGTGTTTTGCAGGGAAAATGGAGGCCATGCCTCGGGTTCTGTTAGCAGCGTAGCTTCCGCGTGGGTGATGCATGGCAGTCATTTAGCGCCAGGATGCTCACCTCACATCAGCCGAGATTGAGCGAGGAAGACGAATTTTACACATTAACAGGAGGGGACGGTTAGATGGGTAGGATAATGAGAGCAGAGTAACGGGCCTGGCGTGAACGGCGGTGGAAAAACCGCTGTGCTCTGTCACAAGTGCCATGGGGTCTCTAATGACATTGCATCAAGGCCCGGGTTTTAATGTGCTGAGAGAGAGGGGGAATCGATTTTCCATTCAGTCTACCCCCTACTGGTGTGTCAACAGCACCTCTGCTCCTCTCTGCTCGGCCTGGATTCTACTCTTCTTAGACTGATTGGCTATCTGCACGCATTTAACTTCTCTGTGCCGGGCCTGGCGCAATCTGATTGGTGTCAGCAGGTTTCTGACAGTGGATCTTGTTGGTTATGGTGGCTTATCATTTCAGGTTGGTGCTGGCTTTTGGGATTTGTAGATTAGCAGAAGTCACTGATCATTTCTCCAGTGCCAAAGTGCATTTCTGGGGGCTGGGTGGAGTCCCACCACATTGGAGTGAGAAATTATTCAGGCTCATAGTAAGCTTAGGCTACACTCTGCAACAAACTGAACTCACCAGTGCTGATCAAGCCGAGCTTCAGCTGTTTGGTGAGATTTCCCTCCGTAATGTCTGTGTTTGTGTATTTAGGGGCCATACAGGCCCACTCCTCCAAACCTGCTTCCTGATTTTACTCCGGAGAAATACAGTACTTGTAAAAGGGGAGCAGAGTCCTGAGAGAGGAGTTTGTAGAACGAGCTGCAGAAGCAGTGCCCTCTCACTTGCGCAGTAACTTTGCACACAATAAAGGTACAGTACAGGAACATATGTATCAGTGCCATTTTCAAACTACAGGACACAGCTGAAAGATATCAGAGTGCATCTAATGAGCCTTTAAAATGAGCCGACATTCTGTGTAACTCCTGGGTGATGTTTCAGCGTTATAAAGACATTCTGATGGCAGTTCACTCCCTCTTTATGAAGTGCTGAAATGAAACCATGCAGAGGTATGAGGAGACCTTTGCAGTGACAGTAAAATGTAATTGCTGTTCATGCTGTCATAAATGTCATCAAGATAAGTGCATTTTAATATGTATGATCTATAATATATAGATTGTTTTTCCCAGTAGCGTTTGCTATGAAAGTATTTCTTGTACTCACGATTTGCATTTTGGTTGTGGTGATCATAGTTAACTGGCATAAGTATTTTAGTGATGTAACAGGTATTCTCACTGGTGTGTGAATGTTGATAGTCAGGTCTGGCCCTGTCACTCATATTGTTCATGAGAAACTTCCATTCTCCCTCCCCGCTCTTGATAAGAGAACTACTGTAATATGTGATGCTGTTTTTGCAGGCGATGCCTTCCTTGGCCTCACTGCAGACATGGAGATGGCTTACAAGGAGTATCTGGCTAACTACAACAACATCACAGCCCAGGAGAACAGCTACAAGCAGAAGGAGGCCCTTTGGAACGAGATTGTGAAAGTCGTCAAGACCTCCGCGTAAGTTCACCCTATCATGGTCAAACCACTCTTACGGAGAATCTCTGTTGCGTGCGAATGGTTCGATCGCCAGTTGAGGAACTCTGATCCAGGGGGTTGTGAGGAATTCTGACTAGATTGATGTCTTTTAAAGTCATTCATGAGAAGAGGAGAACCGCAAGAATGTTTTGTGATGAGAATAGGCCATTCTGCCCCTGTGCTCTCCAGAGCAGAAGAGCTGACCAGCAGTGTCTGGTTCTTTCTCATGAGTTTCAGTATTTAACTGGTTGCTCTCTGTTGCTCTTCACCCTTGCAGGCCTGAGGTCAACGGCACGTCCCTGACCTTCTTCCTGGTGATGCCGGTGCAGAGGATCGCCCGCTACCCCATGCTGCTGCAGACCATCCAGAAACACACTGACCCCCAGCACCCAGCCTACCCCATCCTGCAGGAGACCGCCCGCGCTGCTGTCGACATCAACTGCAGGATCAATGAGTACAAGCGCTTCCGCGAAGTCGGTGAGGCCCGGAATCTGCCCTCAGCTATCCATTTGTCTGTCTGTGTACACACTGTGGTTCAGTGGCAGGCGTGGCCACTGAGCCAGGCAGTGAGTAAAAGGAAAACTGTAAGAAAACTGGAACACAAAAGGCTAAGGGCATTTCATGAACATCTTTTAGGAGAAAACACAACAAAACTCCATCAGAAACACTTTAAAAGTACAACACAAAACCTGCAACAGCCAACATCAGAAATCCAAGTAAAAAAACAAACTCAAAAATTCTCCAGTATCCTGACAGGCTGTGCTTTTGATAATTGGCCTGATTGAGGGTGATGGCCTGCACCTGGGCTGATTACAAATTACCCCTCAGCTGGGCCGGCCTGGTACTTAGGCCACTGCTGTTGTTGCTGCGGTTGGTTCTCTAGGCTGAGGAAGGGAAGAGCAGGGCTGTCCAATGGGAGGAGCCCAATGACAGGAACTGGTGACAATAATAACAGCGGTGTGGAGTAGGAGGCAGGGCCCGATTACTGGGGCACGTGCCCCAATAATAATAATATTTGTTATAATTTGTTGTGCCCCAGTAAATGATCATGAAAAAATAATTTGTTTTTAAAAATGTTTCATAAATTGCAGGTGTGAGGATGTGGGTGCTGGACCTGTAGTATTAAAAGTCTAGGAACATCCCTGGTAGGAGGTATTAATCAACCATAATAAGAACTATACTTGGATACATACAGTAAATATTTTTGAGTTTGGTACTTATATAGAGTGATTGTATATTTGCCTGTGTATTGGCACTGCTTCAATACATGTATTATTATGGGATACAAAGACACAAATTCTCTGATGTGATGATGATATCTGGGTCTTTTCTCTTCTTTTTTTCGGTTCTGCAATGTATTCTGTTTTTTTGTGATGTTAACTTTTACTGACTCATTCTTACTCATTTGATTTTTACCAGTTTACTGTGTATTACATATGATTTCTATTTAAGGATCTCATAGTTCTTTAAATAATATGGCGGATTGGATGTTTTCAGGTTTGTCCTCAGTGTTATGGTGCAGTGTATGGATGTGCATGGCGTAAAGCTCCGAAATGTGAGGGGAGTCACATGACCCATCAGCACAGACTCCCTTCCAGAGTTGAAATGTCAATGCACTTCGGCAAAGGAATCGCATACGTGTCGAATTTTACGTCTTGAGAATCAGTGAACTGTGACTGTCTAAACTGGTTTGTCCAGTTTGTACTCAAGTTCAGCGATATAACTTCAAAAAAATCACGGTCATTTTTTTATTGAATGGAGTTGAGGTGAGACAATTCTGTGACTTCACTTCCTGTTTCTGTGACATCCGGGGACAGTAGCAGGACTGATTTCAAAGCAATGTGTCCTCTGTGTAGTTTAAGTCAGTGTAATGGAAGTGGTGCACAGTCATACTCTTTATGGCACTCTCTCCATATGTTTTATGTGTGTGCTAAATAAAAAACTTTGGTGAAATATTAACAGATTATTTCTCTGTGTCAGTTTTGAAAGACTGCCTGCTGCATTGAAAGGGTTGCCATGCTCCACACATAACTCATGACTGCTCGTTGCTAGGATACGGACGTCTCGCGGAAACAATGATTAATTGTCATCTGTTGGCCAAAGGCCTACTCAGGGTGATTTAGCTAATGTGAATGCCATACCGATCTAGGGAAGGACAGCAGGGTGGTGGATGAAATAAAAAAAAGCTCTCTCCTGTTTGCTTTCGCAGCCGACAAGTACAAGAAAACAGAGATGCTCACGATAAAGGACAAGATCAACAGGCTTAACGGGCACAGCATTGCCAAGAAGACGGCTCGTCTGAGCCAGGCCATCAAGCACGAAACGGGCATGGTCCCAAAGGTATCCCCACCGCCATGCGTCTGTAATGACTGCACCCTGAAATGCGATCGCATGCACTGACTGCTGCTTCCTGGGTCGCTGTTCCGCATGCCCTGTGCGGTCTCCAGGACTGCAGCTTCATGAGTTTCCCATTTAAAAAATAATAATCAGCAAAAATTTAGCAGCAAATTAATGTGTCTGCTATTTCTGCGACTGCTTTGAATGCATTTCATCTGTGTGACCAAGCTGTGAAAACACTGAGAGCACAAGACTGATGACACAAGCATTTTTTAAGGTTTTTTTTAAGGACGATATTCTGCGTGTTCGATATCCGCTGTGATTGACCACTGGCATTGTTGTCTTATCACAGCTAAAAGATGAGGAGTTTGATGCGTTGGAGGGGTTTTTCTATGTCCTGGAGAGGGGAATCATAGACCTACATGAAAACATGGCAACCTACCTGGGGCACCTGCAGGTCAGCTCCTCCTCGTCTCACCTGTATGAGATTCTTTTCATTTTTAATTTCTGTTGTTAGGTCAGGTATCTAAAATAAAATCAGCCAGAAAGGTATGTGCCAGATGAACAGTGTCTACCTGCTCTGTCTCGGAGAAATATATAGATACATAAAAACAATTTCTGACATGTTTGACATTCCAAAACATTTCAGATTAATGAAAGTGGTTTCCCTTTTTCTGCCCTCAGGGAAATAAATGTATGTTGTGTTGCTCTTTCTCTCAGTGTGGGTGTTGGTTTTATTGCAGATAGCAGTTTGGGTAAATGAATGTACAGTTCATCGCAGGGATCAAAGCAGGCAGTAAGCAGTCAGACAAGCTCACAATTTAAACTGAACAGTGGACTATGTACGTTTTAAGCAGGTCATTCCAGCACAAGTGCTCACACAGACAAACGCACAAGCACACACACACACACACACGCACGCATGCACAAGCACACGCACACACATAACATGTTCAGAATGTTAGCACTTTGAAATCACTTCAGTCTTTAAACAGTGTTAATGTTTAATTAAAGCACGGTCCAGTTTCTCCAGAACCAATGCTTCTAGCTGTGAGCTGGTTTTATCGGTAAAAACAGGTTGTCCCTGAGGTCAAAAGGGCCGCTTTGGAAAAAAGGGCCCTTGCCAAAATCAATAATGAACAGGCTTTCGAGTTCAGCTCAGTGATTCCGATCGACAGTTTCCACACCGCTCTGGGGAGAGGACCAGAGTGCTCAGTTTTGGGGAAATTCAGGTTCTGCTGCAGGTTCGATACCAGTTCAGAAGTGCTTTAGCAAAGTCACTGTTTACAGTCCTGCACGCAATCAAGCAGGCCCCATACGTAACGCTAACAAGCCACATCCAGGGCAGTTTTGCTGTGGTGGCTTCCATTGCTCCATTAGTTCTTGGTTTGTTGGTCTGGAAATCGTTGTTGTGACTCATTTAGCAGATAATCTTGGGACACACTTTAATGGAAACCAAAGCGAGTATTTCATGGCTGTTGCATTACCCTTATTTCTCAATTGCACCGAACATGTAGCTGGCCCCCCTTCAATGCCATGGAATATACAGCAAAATACAGACTTGGTGATAGAGTTTGTGATATGTATTATAAGAACAAAAATGTTTTATAATATTAAAAAACTGATTATTTGTGTATTTGCAAATATACTATAAAGTGTTGCAGTACCTGTCCTGATTGTCATAGAATATTTTATTTCAACAAATTGCAATAAATTTCATTTCTGTTAAGTCTGACATGAGTGAATCTGCTTCAGCCAATTGCAATGGTTTTTGTATGATAACCCCGCCTCCTCCTGTCCTGTGCAGAAGTTCATTGGCTGCAGGCCCGAGGAGCGGGATCTGGATATGGACAGTGAGAGAGTGGCTGTGTGCTACAAGGAGATCACAACAGCCCTGCGGCAGTGGATATACCCAACGTTTGTGAGTATCAGTGAGCCCTTTGCCTACACCCCTTTCACTTCAAGGTTAATGGCAAGATTACCCATTTTTCCCAATCCAAGAACTGCTAATGCCTTCCTCACAAGCGTGTGTCTCTCTTCATGAGTCACCCAGAGGCTCCTGTATGCAGAATTTCTGCCTCTCTCAGTTATCCCTTCAGGCCTTTAGCCATGTAGCAGTGCTGATTTATTTGGCGCCCCCTGTCTGTGTAATGCAGGAGCGCAGGCTGCAGGCGCTGGTGTTCAAGCCGCTGTGTGCTCTGAGAGAGTTGCTGGCTGGCCCACGTAACCTGATCCGCAAGCGCCTGGACAAGCTGTTGGACTACGAGCTGATCGAGGAGAAGCCCGCGCTCAGCTACGAGGAGCAGGCGGTGGCCAACACCTACCGCACCATCAACACCCTGCTGCTGAACGAGCTGCCACAGTTTAACGGCACCGCCATGCAGCTACTCTGGGGGGTGCTGGGGGCCTTCAGCTGCCTGCACCGCGACCTGGCGGCCGACGTGGAGCAGCTCACCGCTGGGTACATGCAGCAGGTACTTGGAGAAACTTGTACCTGCTAATTGGAGAGCTTGATGCTGAGAAGGCGTAGTTTTTTATTGCTTTGGTTGTGCCATCGTTGAGTCAATGATGACTTCCACGCTAGGGCAGGGTCAGTGTCTATGTGGCTGTGGATTCCAGTATGAGAGACAAGCGCTCCCACACAGGTAGGACAGGTGAACGAGAGCCACGCACTCTCACACAGGTAGGACAGGTGAACGAGAGCCACGCACTCTCACACAGGTAGAACAAGGAGCACGCTGACGATTTTGGCTTCGTCTCTCATTTATGTTTTCTGTTCTCGTAATTCTGTATTCTGCTTCCTGGTTCACAACATGTTTGGTTGATCAGTCAGCACATAACTCTAAGGTGCATGCATGGTGCACGTTAGAGGTTCACATCATAACAATTACCCTAATAGTTATGAACCTGAGAGGTCAGGTTAGGTCACTGGAAATGGAGGTACAGTGAATGCGAAGCTGAGAGATGCAGGCCGATATCTATGAAGTAGAATATCGAATTATAGTCTTATCGACGTCAGGTTCTTAATTAATACTTGATCAAAAAGGCAAGTATTAATCAAAAGTAATGAGAATTACAGATATATGGTTAGAATTACAGTCAACTGGAATATTTCCCCACAGGTTTTGGTTCATGCTTATATGCTGTTATACTTAAGCACTGCATCGCCTTTAATTGGCAGTTAATCTCAATAAGAGAGGGTTCTTCCCAACTTAGTTTGATTCTGAAGGGTTCTCTGCAGCTCAGCTCAGTGGTGATGTTTTCTGTCCAATGACTGTGAGTGATGCTGCCTCACTCTGTCCAATGACTGTGAGTGATGTTGCCTCACTCTGTCCAAAGACTGTGAGTGGTGCTGCCTCACTCTGTCCAATGACTGTAAGTGGTGCTGCCTCACTCTGTCCAATGACTGTGAGTGGTGCTGCCTCACTCTGTCCAATGACTGTAAGTGGTGCTGCCTCACTCTGTCCAAAGACTGTGAGTGATGCTGCCTCACTCTGTCCAATGACTGTGAGTGATGCTGCCTCACTCTGTCCAATGACTGTGAGTGATGTTGCCTCACTCTGTCCAATGAATGTGAGTGATGCTGCCTCACTCTGTCCAATGACTGTGAGTGGTGCTGCCTCACTCTGTCCAAAGACTGTGAGTGATGCTAACTCACTCAGTCCAAAGACTGTGAGTGATGCTGCCTCACTCTGTCCAATGACTGTGAGTGGTGCTGCCTCACTCTGTCCAATGACTGTAAGTGGTGCTGCCTCACTCTGTCCAATGACTGTGAGTGGTGCTGCCTCACTCTGTCCAATGACTGTAAGTGGTGCTGCCTCACTCTGTCCAATGACTGTAAGTGGTGCTGCCTCACTCTGTCCAATGACTGTGAGTGATGCTGCCTCACTCTGTCCAATGACTGTAAGTGGTGCTGTCTCACGATGTCCTTTTTTCACACCGCAGTGTGAAGGTTCCCATTTTAAATTCCTGACAGAAAAAGTTATAAATGAAATGCAAGTGAGTCAGTGCTATTTACAGCCATTGTCATGTCAGTGGTTGTAATGTACATAATAAGACAGACCGGTAATGCAGGCATTGAGCTATTATAATTCACTTCAGCGATCATCAGGCATGTTACACCTTCCGAAAAAATGCAGAGAATTCCTTTATATCGCCCCAACTCTACCCAGAGACAGGCGCACGATCTGACACTGAACGGCCATGAGGCTAACCAGCCCAGCGGAGCCCTGATTCTCAGCCTTTCTCCTTGTTTTCTGCAGCTCCCGCACAACAACCTGGAGGCTGGTGCATTCTGGGAATGGGCGGAGGACTCAGTTCTGGAGGGGGCAAAGACACTGGAGGGCCTGTGCCAGAGCCTGCAGGAGGAGCTGAATGCCCCCATTGTGCAGGTCGCGCCCCGACGCAGTCCAGCTTGAGTGCATCGTTGCTTAGCAATGCATCGCCATGGGCGAACAATGCAAACACAGTGTAGTCTTGGTATCCCAGTCACGCTGTACCAGGGTAACTGCAGTTACTGTCAGATAAGTCCAGCTGACCCACCCTAGTGATCTCACCACAGAGACATGCACTTTCATAAGGCTTGTGTGTGGATCACTGTGAGCCGAACCTTTGGAAATTAATTCACAAGTAGCATTGTTCAGTAGCAGTAATTTGCATTTGTACAAATTTGACATTGGATCATTGTACATCTCTCTTATGATTGAGCATGTAGGTTATAGAACTCTGCATTGTTTCCCTAAGAGCGGAGTCCAGCACAGCCTGTACCAGGGGTGGGTAATTATGCTCCTGGGCTCCTGGTGGGTGGGTGTGGGCAGGTTTGCTTTTCCACTACTGACCAGGGCTCATTTAGACAACTACATGTGTACAGTGAGTCACAGGACCACAGGTGAACATTTCTTCAAGGAGACATGGAGGCTTAAACTGTCATGAATGAGCTTATCAGGAAATACAGATAAAATGTCTGGACATGGAAAAGATGTTATGATGAAATATATTACCATAGACGTTGCTGTAAAATCTACAAACAGATATGGAACTTCTTTCCTCTCTTTATTGTTGGGAATCCAGCTTTCTTCCAGACAGGATCAGCTCAGATCCTTATCATCAGCAATTTGCCAGCACTTAAGTGTCTACAGGGCAAATAATCTGTGGAGTGACTGTCTGGTGTCTGGGAAAAACAGAAGTGATTTTGATGGTACCGGCTAATCTCAAGATCTCTGAGATCGGACACAAGGAAGCCTGTCATACTCGTAATCTCAAAATGGCTGAAGCAGACATTCTGAAGCAGTGACTCCATCTGTCCTCATGGAGCACCCTCGTCACTGCCGTCTGCTCTGGCTTTTAACTCTTCACTTTACTTAAATTGTCTTGTTTTAGTGACTTAGCATTGCTCTTCGCACTTGAATTTATTTCTGTAGTTTTCCTGGTCAAATGTCCACAGATAATGTTGGCTACTCCTACATCTCTACACTCTACACCTACATCTGACATCTAAATAACTAGCAGTTTTGTTCTGATTAGAGTGAAGTTCTGAAGCACCTTACTCGAAACTGAGTTGTAACGTTTTAAACGCCATGTCTCCATGACAACAGCCCCTTAGCCCCTCCTCCCAGAGGCGGCTGAAGAGCCTGACGGACAAGCACGGCTCTGGAAAGATCTACCAGCTGACAGGCCACGTGGTGGGCAGCCGCGACCTGGACCTGACCCTGCAGCGGGGCGAGCTGGTGGGGGTCCTGAGCGAGATGGACACGCGTGGGGACCGACGGCGCTGGCTGGTGGATGCTGGAGGTACTGCAACCTACATTGTATTTCAGACAGTGCTTCCACTAACATACTGTATGCGAGGCAAGATAAAGGCTCAGCAATCGGGACCCGTAGTCTGAAATTGTCTCATAATATGATGCTGTCTGAAGTGTCCTGAGACATTACTCATACACCTGTATGATCTGAGCACTGATCGTTCATTGTTTTGGCATTTTTATCTCACAGGGGAACAGGAGAATAAGCTGGGATTGATATGCTGGACATAGGAATCAAGTTGTTTCAGCTAGTGATGGTGTTTTTCCTCTTTTCAGCCTTCGCCCTCAGATCTCCATTAGTTTAAGCCAACCCATTCCTCATTAATGAAAGATTAGTGTTTCATTGATGAGGAACAGATATCAAGCAGCTGATCCAAGGCCTAATTCATAAAGCTTTTCAAAGTTTTGCCTTTTATATTATAAGGACTTGATAAAGATTCGGACGGGGGAAACCTGATCCTAGATCAGCCCCACCTGCACTTAGACACGTCATGAATAAGATCTCAGGTTATCTCAGGCCGCCTACTCTAAAAGTCCAACACAAAGATACGCTCATACAGAGAGCAGTGTAGCAGAATGAGAGACTTACAGACAGTGCTAACATGCTAAAACAAAGAGATTAGCGTAGCAGCACGGGAGCTCCAAACTTGTCGCTAACATTAGCGCGTGCAGGGGCAGTAGCTGGACCCATCTGTGGTCTGCCAGATGATAGCAGCTATAGGAACCCATGAGGACGCCCTGTACAATGTGTTGGCCTGGCCTCAAGGGAAAGTGTCTGGCCTCAGTGTCGAAGACATTCACCCCCATTAATGTACTGCGGTAGCTCTAAAATCCACCACATTAGAGACACCAAAAGGTTGAATAATGTCAGTGCTGTTTACTCCCCACTCCTCTCTGCTGATGTAAGTGTAGAGTGGTATTTTTTTCACCTGAGCCGTTCTTCCTCGTCACCTGTGTAAAGGTAAGATGAGTGCATTGATTAAGAATGCATGTGAAGCGTTGGCTTAGCGCTGTCGCTTGGCGTGAGTGTGCTGTGTGTTTTTCCGTGCAGGTCCCAGGGGGTACGTGCCAGCCTCGAAGCTGGTGCGCTATCATCAGGTGACACAGAACCCGCCCCCGTCGCCCTCACCACACCTCACCACACCTGGGGGCGGGGCCGAGGCACGGCGCCACTCCTACACGCCCTCGACATTCGAGTCTCACCCTGTTGTTACCATGGCCCTGCCATGCTTCCAGGTGAGTGGGTCACTCTCATGCCGTGCTACCGTAGCTACTTCTGGTAGAGAGCAAAGCTTTCTGATTGGCTCAGAGAAGATAGAGACTGCCAGTTCATTGGATCTCCAGCTATAAGGGCGCTCATGATTTGTGACTCTGTCATCAGTCGCTAGGGGGACTGATCAAACCTGTGTGAGATGCAGCTGACCCTGAATGGGTTGCTTTTGGCAAAAAAAAGAACACAATAAAAGCAGTGTGGGAGGGCTGAGGGAAGTGATGGGGCAGAGGGACAGAGAGGAAGGAAGTGACTGGAGCTCTTCCCCACGCTGGGTTCCTTCAGACAGAGATGAGAGCCCACCCCGGGGAAATCGATACTAATTAAGTTCCCCTCCCTCTGCATCAATCACAGAGCATGTAGCACATGTAGACTCCATAATGGCGTATCAGAAATTAGCTTCCAGCTCATGTCAATACTGTTGCCGGGCGGAATACAGCCTTCTGACGGGGTGATTTATTTGTGTTGTGACTGATGGCTCACAGCAAATAGCATTAGAGGCACTGTATGTGTTTTTTCCTTTTTCCTGGAGGAAGGAGTGTGATTGAAGTGTGATTGATGTGTGTGTGCGTGTGAGGGTGTGTGTAAGTGCCGGGGGGCCAGGTGAATAATACAGTATGACAGATTTTCTGATTGACCTTTGTATGTCGTATGTCATCATTCATATGACAGAGTATGAAAATTATGGTCAATAATCATGAACGGATGACTCTCTGGTTACCAGTGGCTTTGATCCATGAGCTTTGTGATCCTGATACCAATTTTAGAAACACCGTCAGGTTGGTTTTTCCTCTGTGGAAAAACTGAGCAGAACTGATTTTCAAGAAACTGTTCTTACCAACATTAGCCACAAGTGGGAGCTGTTGGACCACGAGGGATTGCCCATAACAGTATGTACACAACATCATGAAATACTAATATGTTTCATAATTTAACAGATGCTGTCCAGTGATTTACATAGTTTGCATTTTCCACACTCTCTGTTGATACAGCTGAATATTTACTGAAGTAATCCAGGTGAAGTTTATTGCTCACGGGTAAATAGTGGCCTACCGGGGAATTGAGCCTGCAGGTCCCGAGTTACAAGCTCAGCCTGGAGTTTTTGAGGGATGTGATTTTGCTGGTTGCTGACGGTTCTCTCTCTCCCTGTGCAGGTGTTTGCAGGCTATGACTTCACTGCGCGGAGCAGCCATGAGGTGTCTCTGAGAGCGGGGGAACCGGTCAGAGTGCTGGAGCCGCATGATAAGAGGGGGAATCCGGAGTGGAGCCTGGTGGAGGCGCGGGCGCAGAGGGGGTACGTTCCCTCCAACTACCTGACTGTGCTCCCGTCTGTGGTAGCCCCACCCTCCTCCCCCTTCCGCTAGAGAGCGCCACTGTCGCTGGAGTGCTTGGTTCTTAGCGGAACCTGACCCCACCTTCTTGCTCTGGGGACAGCGCACACCGAGCGACTCGGCGTCCTGCGTGAGACTGCACTCAACCAGGCATGTGGACGGACTGCTCCAGCGGGGGGCCAGGAAGCTTCTGGGTAATGAGAATGTGCCGCTTTTCCTGAAGGACCTGGCAAAAGAAAACAAAGGAAGAAGGAGGAGGAAATATGCTTTAGTTGAGGACATGCATGAAGGTGGATGTATGGGGAGGCTCCTGTGGAGAGTGTTTACAGACTGTGTAAGAGCGTCCCATCGCCTGCCCCAACAGACCACCTGCCTGGACCCCTGGCTAACGGTGCACTGCTGCTTCTGAGCGACTGAAATGTCATCCTCAAACTGCTGACTGCCTTTACGAGACGTGTTTCCATAGAGACTGCCCCGGGCATGTGCTGTGCGTGATTCATGGCTAACCCCTGGCTGATTCGGCCTTTCACAGTCCCTATGGCGGATCTTTCAGTGTCTAATGCATTCATACCTCCCCTCAGACTTTCACTCGTGTGAATACGCATTAGCACATTGCGTTCGGCCATTTGGGTTCCAAGAACGGTTTTCAGCCAATTGTTGCGAGAGTCTGGATGGTTGTTTTTATCCTGTAGCTAGCCTGTAACATTAGAGCTGTGAGTTTTTCCTGTGCATGTGACCCGTGATACATTTAGCCTGTAACTCAGTCATGATCCACAAGGTGTCACTGTACGAACACAAGTTGCATTCATTAGTAGTGAAAGATTAAATGCTACCAATGATGTAAGTAAGGACTAAATTATGAGCGTATTGGTGCCCAAGCTACTACTGTATTTCAGTGGAATATCAGCAAAAAGAAACGTGGAGGCTCCAACCCTATGGAGAGCAGCTTCTTTGAGCCAAAACACGCAATTCAGCTAATCAATTAATCATGTTCTTTGGTCAAGCCTGATTAATTGAATCAGTGTAGTTTGCTGATTAAGGTTACTGATGGAGGAGTGAGTTACTATGACACAGAAAGATGGATCTACCATGTTGCAAAGAGCAAAATCTTTCCATTGGTTGATACAGTAATTGGCAGCTAATTGTAAGCCTGCTCATTTTAGATGATGTCCATTGTGATACCATGATGATGTCATAATAACTCACTCTCCCCACACTAACTGCAGAATGTTAATTATTTAATAATTGGCTTCAGAAAGTCCTTACCTACGTCTCGGATAACCACAGGTAAAAAAACTACAGGTTAAATCCACAGGCTTTGAACTACAGCCTAAAAACTATGCCACAGGTTTGAGGAAAGGTCAGGAAAAACTCACAAGCTAAGTTTCCATGAATGACTGAGTCAAATGAGAGGTTAATTGAAGAGAAGTTTTTAAACAGTGTGAAGAATGTTTAAGAAGTGTTCAGAGAGGTTGGAGGCACCACAGGTGTGACCTGATATGCACTCAGGTGAGGAGCAGTGAACAGCAGAGTGAACAAGTGGAGTTAAACCTGCAGACACTGCCCCCTCCAGGACTGGAATTAAACCTGCAGACACTGCCCCCTCCAGGACTGGAGTTAAGCCTGCAGGACAGTATTGAGTTAGAGAAATCCAGCTGTTGCAGCGTCAGTATTCCTCTGATGTAATTCACAGTGTGTTTTTTGTTGGTGTTTGGATCAGGGTCAGATAAATATTTGAAATACTTTTTGAAATTTTCACATTCTTTATATTAAGTGGAATTGAGAAGGAGGTCCACTGGTCCAGTGTCTAAAGCAGGAGTGCACAGCGCCCCTCCTGGCCTGGGAGAGTTCAGGCTCTGTTTCCACAGGCTACTCTGCCCCAGTTAGCTAATTAGCTATCTGCACCAGCGCTGGTTCACACTGGTTCACTCATAGACTACTAAAACACAGCAATGTGTGTCGTTCCTGACCACAGTTACAGCCCTGAGCTCCCATTCATGAGCTTATCAGTAAGTGTAGCTAAAATGCCCACTCTCATCAGTCAGTGGGCTGGTGATATGACTAAGACCAGAAGCTGGACTGAAATCCAAAAACAGATAAAGATACAGCCTTTCTGACCCACCCCAGGCTCAGAAGGTAAAAGTATTTCAGATCATAATTTGGCCTAGATCTAGTGGTGATGAATCCCATCAGTGAATATTCTCAGCACACAGTGTTTCTGTAGCACAGAGATAACTGTCACATCTGTTCAGTGCCTCGGCGGGGGGAACACTGAGTGCGCTGGACGGGGCCTGTTTTGGTTCGTGGTGTGCTTTGCTCACTGCAGATGCCTTTGTTATTCCCTCATTCCCCACAAGGGGGCGCTCAGCACCAGCTCAAGCAGCTGTTCCTCCATTCGGGCTCTTCAGCTGCATTACCTCAGGCAGTATTGATGCTAATTTTCTCTGGTTGCAAAAAGCTAAACGACAGCCTTACAGAGATGGCGTATCCTGCAATGCATTGTAAATGTATATGGACTCATGGGTTTTCTGAAAGATATGTGTTCATATATTGAGAAGTTTTTAAAATATTTACGTAATATTATGTATTCAGTATATTACAAAATATTTCATTTCTGTAAGGAAGCATATAAGTATAAATATGAAATGTGTGTTTTATGATTAATGTGTTCTTGTCTGAGCCGTGAAGGACAGTGCCGGCTCATATGCATCTGATAATCAGACTGACAGACCTTGTCTTCTGCACAGAGGCGTTTTATTTGCTTATTTATGCTATTTATTTGACAGCGCCAGAGCCGTGGACTGCAGATGCTGCGTTTGGAGCTGCGCAGCAGCTAACACTGAAGTGTGCGGACATTTGAGGTGATTCTCTCCAGCCAAAGGGACTGGGAGAGTCTGCACAGAGCGCGTGCAGAGACGGTCACACCTAACTGCTAAAATGAAGATGAAGTGCAGACCGTGCAAATGACAAAGAATCAAAGCTTTCTGTCATTTGCATGTGCTCCTGCTCAGCTCATGTTTTAGAAGCCAAATATCACCACCAATGCTGTGACTATGCTGTTAAGAAGGAAAGGAAATGTGTATTTTTTAGGCTTTTGTTTTAAGGAAAGCTTGCATTGGCTTTTGGTTTGCACTAACAAAATAATGTATTATCTTTTGGATGCATAATGAAAGTGTTTACCTGGTACTGTGCAGTGCTAGTCATTTTTCAGGTGTCATGGAGAGAAGTGCACCAATTTGCTGACAGCATGATCTTCCTTTATGCAGATATTGAGTGTTTGTGTTGGTTCCTGCATCCGCTGAGAGCTGGCTGTCAGGGGACATTGATGCTTTAGCTCCCTCAGATTTCAGTTCTTTCCAGTGTGGCAGAACCCAGAGCTCTATAAATACATTTCTCTGTTCAGTGGTCTAAAAATAGCTCTCCTCCAGGGCCTGAGGCAGAAGGGTTCCCATGCATTCAGCACCTCCCCCTGCTGGACGTTTCAGGAAGTGCTGTTGTGGTTTCCCTTTTCCACCTCTAGGGGGAGCTCATCTCCTAACAGCAGGGAGCTGTTTTCCCTGCCTCCTGACTGTGGGTGACCAGCTGGGGGCTGTTATACAGTAGCATTTGGAGATGTTTTAATTTCTCCTGCATTAATATTGGTGGCAGTCTGTTTAATCTCCCATAGCCTGAAGAGACTGTGGTTATACAGTGTTCTTGGCAGCCTCAAGCCTCAGAGCGCTGTCGATTTTTTTTTTTGTTGTTTTTGTCAGCCTCCTGTAATATGATGCTGCAGTGACAGCACCTGTGTGCAGATGCATGTGTGTGTGTCTGTGGGAGTTTCTGTGTGTGTGTGTGTGTGTGTGTGTGTGTAATATGTATGTATGTATGTATGTGTGTGTGTGTGTGCATGCTTGTGTGTGTTTGTCTGAGTGTCTGTCTGTGTGTCTGTGTGCGTGCGTGTGCGTGTGTGTGTGTTTGACAGTGTGAGAGGGTGTCATTCTTGGAGCATCTCTGCTCAGGGTGTTGTATGGGTGTTGGATAGCAGTGTGAGATGGGCACTGGGCACAGAAATAGAGGATACCTCCAGAATGCTGTGGTAGTCAGGGCTGTATTTGGCGGGCCGCTGTGGTGCCAGAGCCATCAGCTGATTCTGCCCTGCAACCCCCCCCCCCCACCCCCCGGTTTAGCTTTAACAATGGCTCCTCCTACCCGAGGATGGAGAAACCCACAGCTGCTCAGTACACCTGCTTCAGATAGAGCTGCATGTGACAGCACGGTCTGTGTGTTTGTGACACTGTGTGACACTGTGTGTGTGTCTGTGCCTGTGCGCGCGCATGTGTGTGTGTGTGTGTGTGAGAGACTGTGTGTATGTGTGTGTGTGTGTGTGTGAGACTGTCTGTGTGCGCGTGTGTGTGTGGGTGTGTGTGTGTTAGAGGGTCTTAAGAGTGTTAATGTGTGGCTGAGCATGTGAGGGTGTGTTAGTGTGTGGTTGAATGTGTTTGTGTGTGTGTGTTTCAGTGTGAGTGTGGTAGTGTTTATATATGAGTAAAAGAGTGTGGGAAAGTGAGTGTGTGTGGTCCTCTGAAAGCGTGTTTGTGTGTATATGTGTGTGTATTTCTGTGTGTGGTCCTGTAAGGGTGTCTGTGTGTGTGTGTGTGTGTGTGGTCCTGAATGAATGTGGGGATAGACACAATGGCTCCTTAGCTGTCTGGGATAATGTGTGTGTCTCAGAAACGTGCGGCAGCGTTTCATCATCCAGGAAAACGTTTGTATTGGAGTCCACTTCAGTATTGGGTGGATGGAATTAATGCAATTAAACATAGCAGAGGTTCCCAGTAATAGCTTATTATTTTGCCACTGAAGCGTCTTGCTGTCTGAGAAAGTGTCCCGTTTGTGGGTTTCCTCTGGGCGTGTGGACTCTCCCTCTCCGAAATGCGCAGGAAGCATGTCTCCTCTGGAACTAAACCTCTGCATTCTTCCTGCAGCACGGCGGCATTTTCATCACAGTGGAAAGAATGGAGACAGAAAGCAGTCTCTGCATCGTAGTTTACATTGAGCTGATGCGGCTTCCCCTGTTTGGGGCTCGCAGCTGTCAGAGACCAGAGAAGGGACTGTTTACATGTTGATTCTCACAATATTCTGCCGCCAAGGCCCGCCTGGTGCAGCCTGCTTTTGGCCTGGACCCTCATCGCTCACGCAGAAACAGAGCGCGTTTGAACAGCGTCTGACAGGCACACATTCAATCTGTATGAGGATTCTGGCTGTATGGTGATATACATGTAGCTGTCATGGGATATGTGTTCCGTTCCTGGGCACTTTCCCCGAAAGCATTTTCACATGGAATGTTTTTGCCGCCATCTCCCATGAGAAAAAGAGGGCAGGCACGTGGTGCATCTCTTTTACCCTCTCACCATGTCAGGCATGTGGCGGCTGGACGTCACATTTAGCTCTCGCATCTTGGCTCGCAGCCCGCCCACAACGCCCCCCCGCCCACAACGCCCCCCTGCCCACATGTTTGGTGTCCGGTCCACATGCAGTGGTCCTGCCCAGTCTGGCATGAGTTCAAGGCCAGCCTTGTTTTCCTAACCACTCGCCTGATCTGCCGATTTCCCTCCGTTGTTTTTGGAAGTGGCAGCAGCCATTTGCCCCTACCCCCTGTGAGGACCAACCCCCCCCAACCCCCCTGTGAGGACCAACCCCCCCCCCCCCACCCCCCTGTGAGGACCAACCCGCCCCCCACCCCCCCCACCCCCCTGTGAGGACCAACCCCCCCCCCCCACCCCCCTGTGAGGACCACCCCCGCACTCCCCCCTCGCGCCGTGTGTTTTCGTAAACAACACCGACCCAGAATGCCAGTGATGAAAAAGTGCTGGGGGTGTCACTGCCATCGGCGCCCTTTCATGAGACGGTTTTGATGAAGTAACCGTGGGGGTGTGGGGCGGGGGGGCGGGGGGGAGGAGGTCACACAGAGCAAGTACATATGATCAAAATACCGCCTCTAATGCCCGCGACTGCAGTGCATGCGCGCATGGAAACACAACCTGAAATGCGATCACTGCTTACGTGTATGAGATGTTACATACATGCGTCTCATTATAAATAACTCTGCTGCTGAAATGTGTCATGAGTGCCCAGCTGTGATGCGTGTAACGATAATCAGAGCGGTGCTCAGGTATACCCGTGAAATCGATGAGCAGGAGTTAGGCATGGTTTTCTGAAGGGGCTGTGTGTGCCACACGCACTGTCGAGCGTAGCTGTTGGGTTGTGTGTTTGTGAGATCTCATGGTCTGATAGGACTGTTTTTCTTCTTTGGATCAGATGGGTTTTGCTGCCATAATCTCCAGCGGTTTGGTTTAAGTACAATTAAGACGAAACTGTAAATGCAGTTTTAACTGCACTAAAATGATTCTGCATATTTCTGTAAAGGTTAGTGAATTTTTAATTCAAATACTATTTATTAATATAACATTACATTTATTATGTCATGATCAATCAGGGAAATGGTCCTGGTCCCGCCTTTTAGGCATTTCTGACCAATCACACTGAATATAACACCAGTAGGCTATTCAGCTTGTGACATCTGTTGGCTGACTGTTCGCTGGTGTCCAGTGTTACTGACCAATGAGAAGCAGACAGTGTGGAAATTTACTGGTGTCCAGTGTTACTGACCAATGAGAAGCAGACAGTGTGGAAATTTACTGGTGTCCAGTGTTACTGACCAATGAGAAGCAGACAGTGTGGAAATTTACTGGTGTCCAGTGTTACTGACCAATGAGAAGAAGACAGTGTGGAAATGTACTGGTGTCCAGTGTTACTGACCAATGAGAAACAGACAGTGTGGAAATTTACTGGTGTCCAGTGTTACTGACAAATGAGAAGCAGACAGTGCAGAAATGCAGTCTCTGTATGTGTTTAATGTTAATCTGCTCACTGGCGGACCTCTTACCCATGTAGTTAAACCACAGAACTCTGTCCTGTGACAAACACTGTCAGGCAGCACTGAGACACAGCAGTTAGACAGTAATAAACACGTACACACGCAGTCTGAGCTCTCTGATTCCATACAGAAACTCAATCTTGTTCCCCTCAATCACTCCCCACAATGTAAGCCTCACTATATCACTGATCTCCGCTTGATTTCAGTAACCCTTTGAGATGGAGGCGCTGGGAATTCTGTTTTGCATGTGAAAGCAGGGTGAGCTGAGAGAGGCAGGCAGAATGAGTGAGCAGCGGCAGGCGGAGATGAAAGAGGGAGAGGAGGAAGGCGCATGCTTTCCGCCAGCGTCGCAGTGAGGACGGGGATGAGAGAGGGCCCAGACTCACTGTGAGAGAGCTGCGTCCCAACCTTCAGGGGAATGCAGGTGTGTGTGTGTGTGTGTGTGTGTGTGTGTGAGCCTGTGAGAGTGTAGATTAATAAGAGCGTACTGGTGTGTGTGTGTGAGTGCAGGTGAATATGATTGTGTAAGTGTATGTGAGAGTAGGTGCTCCACTCCACTGAGTGTTAGTTAGAGTACGATGTAGAACGCCATTTATAGAGTGCCTGTCCGTGAAGGGGACAGTGTCGGGGGGTGGGGGGGACCATGGCAACAGGGAGATTGGCCCCTCTGGTGAATGATTTGACCTTCCTGTGCTCGATCCCCCATTTCCTCAGAACTGTCAGCGTTTTACCGATGCTTCTCCCGGATTCCGGCAGCCATAAAAGGAGTAAGTGGCAGTATGTCTTAGGGGAGGGGGCTGCGTTATGGCCTTTCAATAAAGATCCTGTCAGCTGCCATATCCCTGGGTTAGCCTGTCCCTCCGCACCCCGCCACTGTGCTCTGGATGCACACGCATGTATGCGTTCACATGCACACACATGCGCACAGACACACACATGCACACGCACATACGCACATGCACATACATGCATATTCGCACACATATGTACACAGAAAAGGCAAGCAAAGTAAACATACGTACACATGTGCACACACAGAAACACACAAGCGATGCTGACACCCAATCAAAATTCTCATCTCTTTTCACATCCCATCTCTGCAGGAATCATGGGTAACGGCGCTTAATGGACGCGGGCGCAGCCAGAATTATTCTTCTGCCCTTTTCTCCTGCTGAGGTTGAAAAATATCATTTATTTTCTGGGTTCAGCTAAAAATTTAATTGGTAAATGTGGAATCCAATTTTCAGTTGTTTTCTTTCCTATTCCTAAAATAATGTTATGACATTTCCACCGTCTACATCTTCTAGTATACAGCTCTCCCCATCAGGTGCTGTAATAAAAAAGTAAAGATAAAATTGAAGAAGGCCTACCGATTCAAGTGACTGAATATCTATTTGACAACAAAAACTTCTATTCTCATATAGCGGGAAAGTACTGCCATTTGCCCAATGCTCTGATCCAGAGTGACATTGTGGGGGAGCAGAGCTGCCATCACCCGACCGATATGAGCAGCTGTGGCAGACCTGGCTAACAGCACTCCCAGGGAAGTGTCCATGAAGCATCAAGAAAGCACTAATGTAAGCTAACTGTGCTAACCAGTGTAAATACAAATTCACCCAGAAACAGTTAACAATAAGATCTAATAATACAAAAGCAATAAAAGTACCATAACGTGCCAAACAAAAGGTGGAAGTGACAGAGGGCGGGATGGGAAGGGCCTGGAGATGCTGGTCCCTGTTCTTTCCTGTGAGGCCTAGCCAGTCGCTGCCCCATTGCAGCAGACACCCAGTTACAGGACTCAAACACCCAGCTACACAACTCAAACACCCACCAATAGGGCTCAAACACCTGGCTACACAACTCAAACACCCACCAATAGGACTCAAACACCCAGCTACACAACTCAAACACCCACCAATAGGACTCAAACACCCAGCTACACAACTCAAACACCCACCAATAGGGCTCAAACACCTGGCTACACAACTCAAACACCCACCAATAGGACTCAAACACCCAGCTACACAACTCAAACACCCACCAACAGGACTCAAACACCCAGCTACAGGACTCAAACACCCAGCTACAGGGCTGAAATACCTGGCTACAGGACTCAAACACCCAGCTACAGGATTCACCGCTGCTCCACAAACACACTCTGCTACCAGCACATACAAACCTGAGCTCCTGTAGTCATCATTCATATCATTCAAATCAGATTAAGATTTAGAGCACGTCTCCAATGACATCACGTTCAGCCAATTACTGGTCTGCACTGTCTGTACCTACAAGAAGCATGTGTGTGCTGACTGACAGCTGTGTACAATGGCGTTGAGAACTGTACGTATGTATTAATTACTGTTATAGATCCTGATACTGGTAGTGATTTGCCCTAAGGGTGTTGATCAGCTGATTCCCAGCATGCTTTGGGAGACAGGCACTGGTTCTGTGTGAAACTTACAGAACGTTTAACCTCATGGACACCTTGCAGGAAGTCATTAGGGTAGCTGTGATAGGCTGGAGCCCATGGTAATTACACCACCATGCTGTCAGTGTGAGTGTGCTCACCATCCGGTTCGGGGAGTGAAGCAGTGCCAGGTGGCTCCTGTTTGGTAGTCTCCAAACCTATGAGACAATCATCTTGCAGGGACAACACGATAAACTTAAATATACAGGCCTGGTTTTAATGAGACCATAATACTAGCCTAGATTTTAAAATAGACCTATAAATTACATTAAGCAATAAAGAGCAGATCTGTATATCCTGTATTGACTGCTGTCCCATTACTCATGGAGAGCTGTGAGGGGGGAATGTGGAGGGATGTGTCTCTTCGCTGCCCTTGTGATCCTGTATTCTCATCCCTTATGGGCGGCTGAAGGTTGTTATTGCTCTCTGTCAGTCAGGATTCCAGAGCCCATCACTCTGTGTGCAATTGGCACAGGCAAACCATAGCGCCGAAGTGTGAAGAAAATAGCCCCCGTCTTCACCTCCCCAGGGCAAATGGAGCTCAGGCCGCTAACACTGCGCCCTCTCCCCCCCGCCCCTGAGCCCCTCGGCCTGTTTTGAGTGCCTTTCCACGCGGTGTCCTGTTTCAGCGTTTCAGTTTAACAGCTCGATCCCTCCCCACCCTGAAGCTATCCGTGGTGCCCCCATAATCCCAAAGTGCTGCGAGCACAAACACAGGGCCCCTTCAACCCAGAGATCCAAAGCAGCATCACACTCCAAAAGTCACATCGTAATAGGCATCATAAACATAAAATGAGAACTCAAAAAGAACTTGTTTTGTGGTTGTAATATTAATTTTCTTGGCTTGAATTTTAGCACTGAAGTAGTTTTCCTTAATGTAGTATTATATGGCTTGTTCTGGGGTATGTTCTCATATCTTATCAAGGGCATTTTTATATTATATGAATGGTAGATCATTTTTTTCAAGGCGTTATTATTATTTTTTTTTGAAGTCGCATAGCAGTATGCACCTATCAGAGGCATAAGATATGGAATATTATTTATTTATTTATATATTTCCGGTAGTTGAGGGGCAGTGTGAGCGTGAGGGTGGGGGGGTGGTAGTCACCCAGGGTGTAAAGCGATTTGGATTATGGGTGTTTAGACAGACGGTTCCTCAGGTTTCCATAACGGCTCCACAACAGGCCGGTGAGGGAGGAATGTTTCTCTGGCGAAGGTGAGCTGCTGATCTTCACACCAAACACAAAACAAAACCAAGGAGACCGAAAACCCGTCAACAGTCTGCCATGGCGACAACCAAACGGCTGCCTGCAAAGGGAGAGTCAGAAACGTAAACAAAAAAGACAAGAGCTGGATTAAGTTCAGAGGAATTTACGCTGGACAGAGCAGTGTGTGATATTGTCATAAATAAATACCTGTCTGACCGAGCGTGGCCAAGTGCACTGACCACAGGCCAGCCATCATGAGAAGCGTAGGCTGTGTGGTTCTGTGTGTGTGTGTGTGTGTGTGTGTGAGTTTGTGTGCAGGAGTGTGTCTTTGCACGAGTGTATATGCTTGTTGTGTGTGTGGATTTGTCAGTGTCACATTCGTGCGTTATAAAAGCTGATCATCTCTCTCTCTCTCTCTCTCTCTCTCTCTCTCTCTCTCTCTCTCCTTCTCTCCCTCTGCTGGTCAAACGGGCCGGTCAGTCAGCTGCCCCTCTGCCTGGCAGCACCTCAGTGAAGGTTGCTGTGGAGATGAAGGTCAGGTCCACAGTGCGGACAGGCTGTCAGCTGGGGGATGCCTTGGTGCTAAAGACATCGTAAGTCACGTCTGAGAGGACGCGCTGAGAGGCGCAGGATCAGTGGGATGGGGAGGGGGAGGGGGAGGGGGAGGGGCGCGGGGGTGCATGTCGTGCTGCACTTGACCTTGAGCAGGTTTCCCTTTCCTTGTCTCAGTCACGAGCTCCACTCGCTGCAGAGCTGCAGTGCTGTGTGTTTTTTTGGTTTTATTTTGGGCCGTGTTCCCCCGCCTGCCACCAGAGGGAGAGCATTCTGTGGCTCTGAGTCTCTCACCCAGCGGGAAAAAAGTTACATGTCCAAAACACCTGTTTCTTTTCTTTTTTTTTTGCTCACTGTTACCACGGCAGTCCACTGTGGCGATAAAAGGATTTGAGGCCTTAATCCTGACGTTTAATGTGTTTGTGAGACAGGTGTTCCCCATGCCTAGGGCCCGATCCCCACTCAGAGCGCACAGCAATTGTTTTGGCTCTGCTGCACAGCACTTTACATGTAAACAAGCCCCCCCAGAGCCTTTGGTATACAGTAAACACTGCCAGCACTGTAAACAATACACACAACTCATGTGACAGTCAAAGAAATGGCAAGGTGAGTTTTTACGACTCGTTATGGTGAAAACATGAAAAGCGCTGAACTTTGGAGCACTCTGATCCTGGGCTTGCATGGTTCATGCGCAAAATTATCTGGTGTTTTTACGAGGTGATTAGAACTATATGCACTGTACACAATGTGTATGTTTCCCAGAGTTTGTTTTTGTTAAAGAGGACAAACCGCAGGAGTACCATATTACACAAACCTCTCAGTCCAGGCCCAAGTCCACCCTGTGTTTTTATAAGTTGGTGAGAATTCTATTTACTGAGTACACAAGTTCATTTCCCACAGTTTGCTTTTGTTGTAAAATGAAAAACACAAACATAATCACGTTGATAAACCACATCGCAACCCAAAATTGCATTGTGGGTGAATAAATGTCCTAATACCACACAGAGGAAGTGGTTTGGTGCTGTGTTTCAAAAGAGAACATACTATCTTTAACCCGAGCTTTTCCCTGCTTAGCCGTGGAGAGTGAAATGGGATTTTGTTTCTGCGTGAGAAGTGAAGATGCCAAGTGTTGAATAAGAACTGGAAACCAAAGTGGGTTCTCATCTGCTTACCTTGTGAATTAAGGTTAGTGTGACCATCTAGGACTCACCTCTAGTGTTTCAAAGCTGCTTACCATTTCTGTCCACTAGGGGCAGTGCAACTGTCTTTATGCATGAAGGAGCCTAATAAACATATGCTAATTTTGCACATCATTCTTCAATAATGTCTGTAAGTGTGACAAGCTGTTTACTTTTTCTGCAGCTCTGTTAAGCGCTGCCTCACGTACTTGCGTTTGGAGTTTAATCGCACAACTTCTGCAAGATTAACCCTTGTACTCTTTGTAATTTAGAATCATTCTTAAACATACACATTCTTGTGGCTTTGACTTTAATTGTCCTGGGAATCATAAATGAATTCTTTTTGCGCATACAGACATAGTCAATGTACTACTACTATTGCAAGAATATTCAGCACAGTTGTTGTCGAGAGAAATATTTACTGAGCTCAACAGGCTGAACAATCAAATGCAAAACATATGTGTTTTATACACATTCATATCACAGTAATATTTAAAAAATTTGCTAGACTTCATTTTATCTCTTTCTCTGCTGTACAAGCCAGAGTGAGCTGTGCGGACATCTATGAAGGAGGGATTTGAGTTCATATGACACGGAGACGACCTGGTTGATATAAGAGAATAAGGTTGTGATTGGACAACAGCCGAATCTGCAGCCATTTTAGAGTTGGATCCCAGGGGTCACTGGGGTTTAGCAGAGATTACAGAGTGTGTGGGCCCCACCAACGTCACTGTCTTTCCAATATGATCAGGCTGTATCCAGCCAGGTATGCTAAGTCAATGGGGGAAAGGAGGCCTGTGGTAGGGCCGGAGTTAAGATCCTTAATCCTGATTTGATTGCGTCATGATCACCAGCAATCAGTGCCAGCCAGCTTCTGGCTTCAGCCTCCCCGGGAGCATGTCCACTCTGCCTGGCCATGCTTAGGCACAAGAGCGTTAGCATTAGCCAGGCTGCTGCACCACTGCAGGTCTATGAGCAGATGGTCTCGGGTTCATATAGAGAGTACAGTGACTCGCTTCTGTGGGCCTGTCTGCCTCACCTTTTTCAATTGGCAAACTTTTTTTCAAGTGGATTCTTACTGGTGTCTCAAATAGGTTAGCAAGCAAGTTTATTTATACAGCACACTTCATACATAATTCAGTATGCATTACATAGATAAAGGCAACACAAACATCCAAAGGAAAAATAAAACAAAGTGCTTAAAAGTGGAAATAAAAGCTACAAAAACATAAATGGTTAAACGACTATACAAAGTACATGAAATAGAAGAAAAAAACATTATTAAAAAAAGCTGTGGCATTCATAGTGACATAATGTAATTCATGTCATGCATCTTATGTATGGTGAAAAGCTCTGAGTCTTTACCTTTCAAAGTCAAAAAGTATGCACTCCTGGATGGCCTTCTAATCACTTAAACTCACAAAAGCAGAAGGCACTTTGTGGTGGAAAAGGCCAAACACCGCACAGTGGAGGTAGTATGATGCTCCATTTTAAAACAGAATGTTCTTAATGAACTCTGGAGCCTGAACTTTCCCCCTGCTTAGCCATTGATTGTAAGATGGGATTGTGTGTCTGCGTGAGAAGAGAAGATGCCAGCAGTTGAGTAAGAATGGGAAAAACGGATTCGGAGGCTGATCTGCTGATCTGCTCAGTTCCTCGTTGTGATTTAAAAGGATTTGAGGCCTTAATCCTGACGTTTAATGTGTTTGTGAGACAGGTGTTCCCCATGCCTAGGGGCCCGATCCCCACTCAGAGCGCACAGCAATGTTTTGGCTCTGCTGCACAGCACTTTACATGTAAACAAGCCCCCCAGAGCCTTTGGTATACAGTAAACACTGCCAGCACTGTAAACAATACACACAACTCATGTGACAGTCAAAGAAATGGCAAGGTGATTTGTACGACTCGTATGGTGTGAAACATGAAAAGCGCTGAACTTTGGAGCACTCTGATCCTGGGCTTGCATGGTTCATGCGCAAAATTATCTGGTGTTTTTACGAGGTGATTAGAACTATATGCACTGTACACAATGTGTATGTTTCCCAGAGTTTGTTTTTGTTAAAGAGGACAAACCGCAGGAGTACCATATTACACAAACCTCTCAGTCCAGGCCCAAGTCCACCCTGTGTTTTTATAAGTTGGTGAGAATTCTATTTACTGAGTACACAAGTTCATTTCCCACAGTTTGCTTTTGTTGTAAAATGAAAAACACAAACATAATCACGTTGATAAACCACATCGCAACCCAAAATTGCATTGTGGGTGAATAAATGTCCTAATACCACACAGAGGAAGTGGTTTGGTGCTGTGTTTCAAAAGAGAACATACTATCTTTAACCCGAGCTTTTCCCTGCTTAGCCGTGGAGAGTGAAATGGGATTTTGTTTCTGCGTGAGAAGTGAAGATGCCAAGTGTTGAATAAGAACTGGAAACCAAAGTGGGTTCTCATCTGCTTACCTTGTGAATTAAGGTTAGTGTGACCATCTAGGACTCACCTCTAGTGTTTCAAAGCTGCTTACCATTTCTGTCCACTAGGGGCAGTGCAACTGTCTTTATGCATGAAGGAGCCTAATAAACATATGCTAATTTTGCACATCATTCTTCAATAATGTCTGTAAGTGTGACAAGCTGTTTACTTTTTCTGCAGCTCTGTTAAGCGCTGCCTCACGTACTTGCGTTTGGAGTTTAATCGCACAACTTCTGCAAGATTAACCCTTGTACTCTTTGTAATTTAGAATCATTCTTAAACATACACATTCTTGTGGCTTTGACTTTAATTGTCCTGGGAATCATAAATGAATTCTTTTTGCGCATACAGACATAGTCAATGTACTACTACTATTGCAAGAATATTCAGCACAGTTGTTGTCGAGAGAAATATTTACTGAGCTCAACAGGCTGAACAATCAAATGCAAAACATATGTGTTTTATACACATTCATATCACAGTAATATTTAAAAAATTTGCTAGACTTCATTTTATCTCTTTCTCTGCTGTACAAGCCAGAGTGAGCTGTGCGGACATCTATGAAGGAGGGATTTGAGTTCATATGACACGGAGACGACCTGGTTGATATAAGAGAATAAGGTTGTGATTGGACAACAGCCGAATCTGCAGCCATTTTAGAGTTGGATCCCAGGGGTCACTGGGGTTTAGCAGAGATTACAGAGTGTGTGGGCCCCACCAACGTCACTGTCTTTCCAATATGATCAGGCTGTATCCAGCCAGGTATGCTAAGTCAATGGGGGAAAGGAGGCCTGTGGTAGGGCCGGAGTTAAGATCCTTAATCCTGATTTGATTGCGTCATGATCACCAGCAATCAGTGCCAGCCAGCTTCTGGCTTCAGCCTCCCCGGGAGCATGTCCACTCTGCCTGGCCATGCTTAGGCACAAGAGCGTTAGCATTAGCCAGGCTGCTGCACCACTGCAGGTCTATGAGCAGATGGTCTCGGGTTCATATAGAGAGTACAGTGACTCGCTTCTGTGGGCCTGTCTGCCTCACCTTTTTCAATTGGCAAACTTTTTTTCAAGTGGATTCTTACTGGTGTCTCAAATAGGTTAGCAAGCAAGTTTATTTATACAGCACACTTCATACATAATTCAGTATGCATTACATAGATAAAGGCAACACAAACATCCAAAGGAAAAATAAAACAAAGTGCTTAAAAGTGGAAATAAAAGCTACAAAAACATAAATGGTTAAACGACTATACAAAGTACATGAAATAGAAGAAAAAAACATTATTAAAAAAAGCTGTGGCATTCATAGTGACATAATGTAATTCATGTCATGCATCTTATGTATGGTGAAAAGCTCTGAGTCTTTACCTTTCAAAGTCAAAAAGTATGCACTCCTGGATGGCCTTCTAATCACTTAAACTCACAAAAGCAGAAGGCACTTTGTGGTGGAAAAGGCCAAACACCGCACAGTGGAGGTAGTATGATGCTCCATTTTAAAACAGAATGTTCTTAATGAACTCTGGAGCCTGAACTTTCCCCCTGCTTAGCCATTGATTGTAAGATGGGATTGTGTGTCTGCGTGAGAAGAGAAGATGCCAGCAGTTGAGTAAGAATGGGAAAAACGGATTCGGAGGCTGATCTGCTGATCTGCTCAGTTCCTCGTTGTGATTTAAGGTTAGCGCAGCACACATCCTGGAGCGGCTGAACGATGTTTGATCACTCCTTCTCATTCCTCATAGCCCCTCCCTTCCCAGACTGACCAGTTTTGAAAATATAAACAGTTTGGTTTGACTTGCGAAAGCGGTTGGTGAGTAGACACGCCCAAACTGCAGCTCTCTCTCCTGAAGGCCTGAGCTCCACCTTCAGCAGACGGCACAAACCGTCGCTTTCACAGAGGAACGCCCGGGCCAGGCTGCCACAGTCACGGCCTGGAGGACCACACAGCGACTGCACATTCTTCTTCAGTGGTTTTCTTTTCAATTAGCAGCCACTTTAGGACTCAAAGGCAAGGTGTGTGCGCTATTTAGCCAATTCAGTCACTGAAGGGATAACATGCATGACATCACACCGCAGGACAGGAGTCTGTCAGATCAGGATTTGGGCGAGGCCATTCCCCTGTTTCTCATGCTCTCTCCCTATTGGTTCAGCTCGGGATCTGGGCGAGGCCATTCCCCTGTTTCTCATGCTCTCTCCCTATTGGGTCAGCTCGGGATCTGGGCGAGGCCATTCCCCTGTTTCTCATGCTCTCTCCCTATTGGTTCAGCTCATGATCTGGGCGAGGCCATTCTCCTGTTTCTCATGCTCTCTCCCTATTGGGTCAGCTCGGGATCTGGGCGAGGCCATTCTCCTGTTTCTCTTGCTCTCTCCCTATTGGGTCAGCTCATGATCTGGGCGAGGCCATTCCCCTGTTTCTCATGCTCTCTCCCTATTGGGTCAGCTCGGGATCTGGGCGAGGCCATTCCCCTGTTTCTCATGCTCTCTCCCTATTGGGTCAGCTTTGGATCTGGGCAAGGCCATTCCCCTGTTTCTCATGCTCTCTCCCTATTGGTTCAGCTCAGGTTTTGGGCGAGGCCATTCCCCTGTTTCTCATGCTCTCTCCCTATTGGTTCAGCTTGGGATCTGGGCGAGGCCATTCCCCTGTTTCTCATGCTCTCTCCCTATTGGGTCAGCTCGGGATCTGGGCGAGGCCATTCCCCTGTTTCTCATGCTCTCTCCCTATTGGTTCAGCTCATGATCTGGGCGAGGCCATTCCCCTGTTTCTCTTGCTCTCTCCCTATTGGTTCAGCTCATGATCTGGGCGAGGCCATTCCCCTGTTTCTCTTGCTCTCTCCCTATTGGTTCAGCTCGGGATCTGGGCGAGGCCATTCCCCTGTTTCTCATGCTCTCTCCCTATTGGTTCAGCTCATGATCTGGGCGAGGCCATTCCCCTGTTTCTCATGCTCTCTCCCTATTGGGTCAGCTCAGGTTTTGGGCGAGGCCATTCCCCTGTTTCTCATGCTCTCTCCCTATTGGTTCAGCTCAGGTTTTGGGCGAGGCCATTCCCCTGTTTCTCATGCTCTCTCCCTATTGGTTCAGCTCAGGTTTTGGGCATGGCCATTCCCCTCATTTCTCATGCTCTCTCCCTATTGGTTCAGCTCATGATCTGGGCATGGCCATTCCCCTCATTTCTCATGCTGTCTCCCTATTGGGTCAGCTTGGGATCTGGGCAAGGCCATTCCCCTGTTTCTCATGCTCTCTCCCTATTTGACCAAAGCTATGCAGGCATGGCTGATGCTTACTCTGACAGTGAGTGATCCCAGCTGGCTACAGATCAATACTGAATTACATCCCTGCCTTCCCATGCAACTTCTACAATTTCAATACCCCCTTCAGACAAGTGCGGCCCAATTTTTGACACGTGGCAGAAGTAAACAGTCCAGTGTGAACAGAATGATGGTGCCGCTTCGGCTTCATTGGCTTGGGTGCTCAGTCTGCTCTTTCAGCCTCCGCTTCACAGCAGGCTGCGGCTGTACCAGGGTTCGCTGATACTGTAACACAGCACAGCACATCCGTTACCACTGTGCCATTCATGGCACAAGGGAATACACGTGAACATGACTGAAATAAATGCACATCAACACTGTGGAGGTAAAGGTTACAATACTGAGAACATCGCTGATAAGGAGAGTCTGCTGGAGCTGCCGGATCTTGTTGCTGCAGTATTTATAGGGTAATCGGAGGACCTGGTCATATGGACAGGTGCCTGTGCTGTAATGGAGATTAAATATCATTTAATAAAGTAATCATACGATTGTAATATAAATATCACAACACCTCACATTACATAGGCAAATAAACACGTAATTGCAGTTTGCTTGATTGTATGGCTGGTCTCTATAGAAACTGTGTGTGGGTAGAAGTTTTGAATGTGGGTAGCTTCTATAATTTTTCTGGCCTGTGTTTTCTGTAATCTGGTTGGTGCCAGAGGTGTTCTGATGGTGAAATTGATTTGCTGGGCTGGTTTACATTTATTGTTGAAGTTTTAGTAGATTTATTGTATCAGCAAAATGGCCACAAAAAGGGCAGTGCAATTCACCACATCACTGAGAGAAGCTGGTCCGTCTCATAGTTATGATGTCATAGTTATGAGCCTGGTGAGTAAAGATGGGTAGAGAACACGCATGGCTCACGGGGGTTCAGAGCTTTCTGCTCCCATGAGCCTGCATTGCATTAAGAGCGTGTCAGAGACAGCGCGTTGCATTTGTGCGTTTGTTCATTTTCTGCCTATAAATAACTGAAGGCTTTGTGAGTCGGGGACAGATGGAGTATAGCTGTTTTCCAACGTGAGAATAAAGGCTCTTTACATCTGTGAGATTTAGCTGAAGCGTCTCACTGGACGTAAGAAACATCATGTAGAAAGAAAGGTTTTTTAAGTGTAAACTGAAGGATCTAGAATTTGGATGACATCATTCTATTCCACCTCCAGAGGCAGCGCCCGAAAGATCGGGAAAAGATACACCCCTGTAAATACGCTCTCTCATCTGTCGCAAAATGCGTTCTCATGATTATGGCTTCCTGCGCACGTACATGGCTCCGCAGACTGGCCCTCACTTCAAGCACCCTATGTCACGTCTCCAGAGTAGTGTAAACACTACAGAAAATGCTAATTACTAAAGGCTGATCTCATGAAAGCCACTTAGCAAGTAGACAATTTTCACCAATGTAAACAAACCTGAGCAGGGGCAGCATATGACAAAGGAAAACATTTTACACACACACACTCACACACACATATGCACAGACACACACAGACACACACACTCACACGCAGTGACATACATGCACATATACACTCACACACACACACACACACACACACACACACACACACACACACACACATGCACATATACACACACACACACACACACACACACACACACTCACAGTGACATACATGCACATATACACTCACACACACACACACACTCACAGTGACATACATGCACATATGCAATCACACACACACACTCACACACAAACACTCACACGCAATGACATACATGCACATATACACACACACACTCACACACACACTCACACGCAATGACATACATGCACATATGCAATCACACACACACACTCACACACACATATGCACAGACACACACACACACTCACATATGCACAAACACACACAGACACACACACACACTCACAGATACACACACTCACACACAGTGACATACACACACTCACATATGCACAAACATGCACAGACACACACACACACTCACAGATACACACACTCACACACAGTGACATACACACACTCACACACACACACAGACACACATGCATATACACACATACACACACTGTCGTCATGTACATTCGTGGTGTCTTTCAGGAGACAGCTAAGCTGATAAGCATGACCATGTAGCCGTCTATCCTGCTTTGATGTAGCCATGGTTCTGAAGGGCAGAGTAATCCCTGAAGGATGTCATTCACATACAGAGACACACTGAGCATGCTCAGTCAAGTCACTGAACAATATTTAAAAAGACCTCTGGTCTGAAATTCAGGTGTCTGACATGGTCGCTATGCTGCACAGTCACAAACAAGAGACCATTTCCTCAGAAAATGACCTGTCCCGGAGGGATTGAAGTTAATGTGCAATGTTTTCAGGCTGTTTATTCTTTCCTTGGCGTGACCCGTTTGACTTACAGCTGCCCTTCATGTTAAGGGCTCTCAGCCTTGCTTGAACAGTGTATTTGCTTACAGCTGCACTTTTGGGCACGAGGCAAACCATTAACAAGGTGTTATATTTTGTTTCTGCAGATAACATTGATGTTGTGGTAGTCTTCTTTGCAGACTAAGTCGGAGATTATATCTCCTCATGATAACACACTTGAGGCTGACCTTAGCCAGATCAAAGTCACACTGGGAGGAGAAGTTTATGGTTTCTTCCTTGTGGTGGGAAAAGTGTAAAACTTTTTGAGTACAAATGTTCCTAAAGCAAACCATGGGTGTGTTGATGCGTATATGCGTGTGTCTGTGCGTGTGTGTATGATGCAGTGTGTGTGTGTGTGTGTGTGTGTGTGTGAGGGGTTGGGGGGGCAGACTGGTTCCCTGAGAGTGTGTAGAGAGAGGCAGGAGGAGATGGTGAGTGCTTCGGTGCTTTGACTGGAGGCTGTTTTTGTGGGAGTGGTTGAAGTGAAATCTTCAGCGCTGTGAGCAAGAGCAGCGGCTACTCAATAATGCATCCGTCCGAAGTGAGGAAGCTCGGCAGAGTGACGTTACGCCAGGCCGGCTGCGACTCGCAGCTCGATGCATTTTTTAAAGCTTCTGTAGGGTGCCGAGTTACTCTGTGCCTCCATTAGTCATCCAGATTTGGGCTGGTCTGCTGCCATTCTCCAGCTCTGAGTCACAGTCCTGCTTCCGCCCACTCTGCTCTCACTTTGTGTGTGTGTGTGTGTGTGTGTGTGTGTTTGGGGTGGGTGTGTGTGTGTGTGTGTGTGTGTGTGTGTTTGGGGTGTGTGTGTGTGTGTGTGTGTTTGGGGTGGGGGTGTTTGGGGGTGTGTGTGTGTGTGTGTGTGTGTTTGGGGTGTGTGTGTTTGGGGTGGGGGTGTTCAGGGGTGTGTGTGTGTGTCTGTGTGTGTGTGTGTGTGTGTTTGGGGTGGGGGTGTTCAGGGGTGTGTGTGTGTGTCTGTGTGTGTGTGTTTGGGGTGGGTGTGTGTGTGTGTGTGTGTGTTTGGGGTGGGGGTGTGTGTGTGTGTGTGTGTGTGTGTGTGTTTGGGGTGGGGGTGTTCAGGGTGTGTGTGTGTGTGTGTGTGTGTGAGTGTGTGTGTTTGGGGTTCAGGGGTGTGTGTGTGTGTGTGTGTGTGTGTGTGTGTGGTGGGGGTGTGTGTATGTGTGAGTGTGTGTGTTTGGGGTGGGGGTGTGCGTGTGTGTGTGTTTGGGGTGTGGGTGTGTGTTTGTGTGTGTGTGTTTGGGGTGGGGGTGTGGGTGTGTGTGTGTGTGTGTGTGTTTGGGGGTGGGGGTGTTCAGGGGTGTGTGTGTGTGTGTGTGTGTGTGTGAGTGTGTGTGTTTGGGGTGGGGGTGTGTGTGTGTGAGTGTGTGTGTTTGGGGTGGGGGTGTGTGTGTGTGTGTGTGTTTGGGGTGTGTGTGTTTGTGTGGGGGGGTTCAGGGGTGTGAATCCCTGCTGAAATCTCAGCACATACTTCTCATATCTGTCATGTCTGAGCTGCAGTCGCCTCATTACAGTTTCCAGTAGCTGATCAGGAAAAACGTGCTGTTATGGTTAGTGTTCCAGTCCATTGTTTGTGTGTGTGCGTGCATAGGTGTGCAAGTGTTTTGGTTTTTGTTTAACTTGCACTCAGGTGAGACCGAGCTGTTTATTAAAATAAAAACCTGAATCTGACGCTACACTGCTCTTGAGCTGTTTGACCCTTCTATCGTGGGGCCGTTATGTTCATGAAAGATGAATGTATCTTTTTTGTGTCTGATCCTCTTGCCCTCAGTCAGATGAGCAATCCCAATTAATATTCAATTCAGTTGATTAAGATCACACAGTTTGCTTAATTAACAGCTTCAAGGCTCAGAAAAAGATGACTGCCGAACAAATGTTTTCATTTTTAAATGTATTTTTCATATAAAAAAAAAATTGAATAAACACACACAAGAAATGCAGCATAATCTTTACTTTGCAACAAACACACCCAGAGCTGGACTTTTCTCTCCTGAAGGGTGAGCAGGTGATGGTCAGGTGACTTCCCCAGGATGCAGCCTGCAGCTCAGAAAAGCCCTAATGTCTTAGAGCTAGCTGGAGACTGACCCAGCGGGAGACTGGGGCAGGGCTGGGTCGCTCTTCTGTGTTTCTGAGCACCATGGGGTAAGAGTGGGTAGAGTGGGATCGGTACTCATATGCACTGCGCCTCTTTCATGTGTCTAATGTACACGTGTGTGTGTGAACCTATGTGAGTGTCTGACTGATGTTTGCATGCATGTACCTGTTGCATGTGTGTACATGTATATGTGTGTCTTTACATTGTGTGCCCATACGTATGTAAATGTGTTTGTGTGTGTGTATGTTTGTGTGGTTGTATGTATGTGTGTGGGTGTGTTTATGCGTATAAGTGTGTTTGCAAACTAGCATTTTCTCTATGTTTTTGTGTGTGTGATATGTTAGTGTGTCCGTGTGTATGTGTGCTTACAGTCCGTATTTGGGCAGTGCTTGCTGGCGTATGTGTGTACGTGTGTGTGACACATGCGGCATGCATGTGTGTATGTATGTGCAGTACATACGTGTCAGAGCAGTGATGGGTGAGGGTTCGGCTGACAGTGTGTAAGCGATGGCCCAGCGGAAGGGGACCGGCATGCAGAGGAACTGCAGTGTCACTCTCTCAGCGGCTGCCCGCTGAATCACACGCTGGCGCGGGAACACTCTGTTCTGTCTGAGGATGTTCCCTGTTTATGGACAGGAGAGGGCCGGGGGGGTGCTCTACCCGTGTCTGCCAGGGAGGGTGGGTGGCATGCTCTCGCCCCAGGGGTGCACTGTTATACCTGTGAGCTTTTGATGAGTGTGAAGCTCACCTTCTCTCAGAGTACACTTTCAGGGAACTCAGTTTATGTAAGCTTTGGACAGGATTCTGTGTGTGTGTGTGTGTGTGTGTGTGACTTACAAACATGCTTGCAGAATTGTGTCTCCCTCCCTGGCTAATAGGAGGGCTAATGAATCATTCATGGCCCAAATCTATTCTTATGGCTGCCCTCCCACCAGCCTCATCCTGAGCACAGCCTTCCCTTACCTGTGCCTCCACAGATCCACTGCTGCAGGGGTACTTATGGGCCCCAATGAGACGGAGCACAACTGAACATATGCGTGAGGTTTACCCCTGAGCATGAGTGTCAGCACCATACAAGTGTGTTTCCTGTCCCTCCGTGCCCCTGAGTGTGTGTGTTTGTGTGTGTGTGCGCCTGCCGCTATTTGAAGATTAGGCTGTGAGGACACAGATAGGGTACAGTCTGTCCATCTTTTTGAGAGCAGAAACGCGGGGCCTTTGGTAGCGTGTGCTTGGGAGTGTTTAAACTTTAAACAGCCTGGGCAGCGGGTGCAAGGCTATAAATGGGACACTCACGGGCCCTTTTCTATTTTGGGTGGGGTAAATGTACATGCTCTTCTGTTTTAGTTGAGGTTTAAGCTCATTCCCCAGGCTGGAGGGGGGAGCACAGATGCTTCTCATGCTATGCACAGGCATGCAGGGGTTACGGGCCTCTCATGTTTGGAGAGGAGGAGAGCGCTTCTTAAAACACCTGCTCTGAGAGAGAGGGATGCAGAGGGAGAAGAATAGAGTGAGAGAGGGAGGGAGAGAGAGAGAGTGGCGCCATGGCAAAGGCCATCGAGTTCGCCGGTCTGTCTTCGACCGAGTGTCCAGTCAGACGAGTGCTCCTCCGGGAGGGGGGGGGGGGTGGAGTTGATCGATCGTGGGGCCCCTTTATTCATGGATGGCATCCCCTTGCACCAGTGGGGAGGGTCTGACCTGTGGAGATGGGGCCCACAGAAAGGGCCCAACACAAGCACAGCTGCCAGGCCTCTGGGCCCCGGAGCCCGCACCCAGCTCCCCACACCTAGAAAGGGTTAAAGAACCACGGGTTTGGTTTGTTTTCCTGTCCTCCATCCTCGTGTGTACGTTAAACAAACACAGTCGGACTTAACCTTTTCACATGGTTGTGAAAACAGGCGACCGTGGCTGAGGATTCGCTGGGGGGGGGGGTGCTGGGTGTGTGGGGGGATGGTGGGGGGGGGTTGCGGTGAGTCAGAGAAAAAGGCCACAATCTGTTTGGAATTCCACAGATCCAACTGTCAAAATATGCGGGAAGCAGAAAAGCAAAGTGAAGTGGCGGTTTGAAAAGGCAGTTTGTGTGTGTGTGTGTGTGGGGGGGGGGGACACACCGCTGAGCTGAGCTGGGTCTGGTGTGGGCCTGGAAGGGAGGTGTGGGAAAATCAGAGCCAGTGAGATACCAACACATCAGGCACAGCGGCTTATCAAATTGAAACTGTGGTCAAAATGCAACATATTAAATAATTTGATATGGATACTTGCATACTGGCTTCCTTGTTTTTTTTTTTTTTTTTTTAAATAGGCTGGGAAACTTGGTGGTCGCATTGACCGACAGCATCACTGGCCTGCAGTCAGTATGTCACCAGCTCTTTATGGAGCTCTGCTCTGAGCGCGCTGCGCTGTGAAAGGCAGTCAGAGTGTTTTAAACACCATGCCTCGCCATATCTGACCTTGAGTGGGAGCCCTGTAAAGGTCAGTGTCTAATAACAGCGGGCCCTTTTGACTCGTAACATTCTCTGTATCTGTCGTTACCACGGAGAGCACTGCCCCCCCCCCATCTTCCTCCACCGCAGGCGTCAGTGAGTAAAACGATGAAATACAACAATATACAATTGCCATGAGCCGGCTGTAAAGCGCCTGCATTTGGGTGCCCACAGCACCTGTGTGTTCCATCCTTGGCTCTGGGTCAGGCAGTGGGACGGGTCTCCTGGAGTCTTAGGGTTAAGGATGTTTCCTGTTTGCAGATCTCATGCCAAATTAGCAAAATCATTTGCACTGTCTAACATTTGGGATAAAATCTAGGTAAGCTCAGGAATAACCACATAACGCTGGTCTCAAGTATCTTCATGAAACTGAAATGGTTTTGCTCTGGCCTGTGAGTGATCCCTTATGTTTCTGTGTACAGCTAATTAGCTATCTGAGCCAGGGTAATTATTGGTAAAAAGTATTTGCATAGAACTGCTATCACCTGCCTTGGGTAGTGCCTCCAGCAGGAGTGGAGGAGTATCCTGTCCAGGGCTGGGGGGTTGGGGGTGGGACTTGAGTAAGAGCTCCACTCAGCTGCAGCTGAGTCGCTCCCTAAGCCACAGTGGAGCCTTATTGAAATGCAGAATGTGATGTAAGGTCACCCTGTAAGCAGCTGACTGTAAGATTATGGAGCGACAGCACAGGAATGCCGCATCGCTAACCTTCCGCCACGCCACTCGTCCTTCAGACACGAGAAGGGGGCGGAGCTCCTGCATAACGGCACTGCACTGTAAAAACCTGGCGGGCTGACCTTTGGCCCTGTGACAGACCCCCGGTGGGGATTACTTAATGGATCAAGAGCACAAACGCCCGCTCCTTTGTCAAGCGCGGATTAAACGGTTTCATGCCTAAGACTGACTGACTGAGGTGATTTGGTGGTGCAGAAAAAAATTTGCTTACTGTATTTTCTCTGGGCGAAAATCTTTTGGATTGTTTAGCTGGACAGTAGCAAAATGCTGTTAAACCTTAAAGATTTTCAATGGTTCCACACAGAGTTCTACTGGCATCTACAGCAAATGGTAAAGGCTAATGGCAATGCAATCGACATGCTCTCTCTCTGATTTGATCTTAATAATTGTTTTCCCTTTTTACTCCCAGTTTGAGGTTCTTGTATTTACTCATTTATTTAGTCACTCAAGCCTCAGACTAAATCCAGTGCATCGTCTGATTCTGGAAGAAAAAGAAAAGCAAAACCATCAGGGCTGTTAATTCTATCCCGAGATAAGGCTCAGAGGAGCGTTTCAGTACTCTCTGATGTCCTGCACACGTGACCGCTCTGAATTAACAAAGGTAGATTTTTATTAATATGTAACGCTTGGAGAGAGGGAAGATGTACGCGTGCGGTGGCTGCCCAAGGCCTTTCTTCAAAGGTTTATCACTGTATTGATTTAGTAAGCCTGAGATAAGATAATTAATGCAAACAGTCCCAGTCACCCTCATTTGACCATTACGAGGACATGAGCGCTACGTACAGAGATCTCACATTTCATGGTGCCGGGCCAGGTCTCCTCCTGGCCCTGTTTCCCCCGGCAACACAGCAATTAATAATAACCTGGACCAAGCGGGGGGGGGGCACCCGACCTGGTCACTCCTGTATATATATATTCCTATATATATTCCTATATTCCTATATATAGTCCTCCTATATATATATATATATTTTTTTTAATTGGTGTGTGAAAAGCTCTTTGACATCTTCCTAAAATGATTTTTAACATGGAAGTTCCATGGAAGTCTGTGTCACTCTGTTGATAAAATAGTATGCCAAATTAACAACACAACAAACTGCTTGTTCTGGTTTTTTTCCACTAGGAAGTGCACTTTAATAACCAAAGAAGGAACCTAATAACGAGAGGAATGGTGTGCAATGAGAGCCGTGTGTTGAGCTCCTTCCCTCGTTATTTGATACAGGTCAGATGAAGGTATGTACCTGCTGTCTCTGAGCGTGTGCTAGCAGGACGTACAGCAGAGTGACACGCTGTTTAATTCCTGTGGGGGGTCTCCTACCGTGCCCAGTGATCGGCTCTCTGTGTGTCACCTCACTCGCCCTTTAAAAGGACAGGTGGACAGGGCCATGCCGAACACACAGTCCTCTGCATTCTCTTCTTCTCCTTTTATTATTTATTTTTTTTACTATTACTGATTTACTGATACCAATATGTTTTTATTTTCAACTTCGTAACATGAAATAGATTGTCCCACAAGTTTTCATTAATGGTTTTCCATATAAAAATGGCACGGAGGACTCTGCATTTAAGACTATAATACCCTACTGTAATTCAGTAATCCAGACTGAAACTGTACATCTGAAATGTGATCCCGCCCGATGACACGCACAGGGGAAACTGACCCCAGATCAGTGCCATTGCAGACCTCAGAGGAGGGCAAAGCGTGGAGAACCAGCCCTTGAAACTGTTGAGTGAGGTTGCAGACAGTGTCAAAACAGACCCTTTCGCCCCACTTCCTTGTACCCTGAACAGTCTTACCAAATACCAGTTATCTCAGGTATCTCAGTTCCTTCCGTCATTGTAAATCTCATTGCATTGTGTTAGCAGTTAACGTGTTGTGGCCAGTCATTCTGAGTCAGAGAAAGTGAGAGTTCTTTGCAAGTTCTTGCAACAAAATAAATAGAAAATCAAGTTTCCATATGAAGTTACTGGCATCACTGGATTTCAGTTCAACATTCACTTCTACTGTAAGGGAATATAGTGTTTTTGGTACGAAGTGTTTTTAATGAGACACATTTTAGACCCCCTGTCTAAGTTCCCCCATCCCCCACCCACCCAATGTGCAGCTGGCTGTTTTGCCCCTGACTGTCCTCTCCACAGACGAACGGACACTCAAAGGGTCTCTGCCATTACTACACAACCTGGAAAGTTGCGTTCTGTATCAACAATTCTCCTTTTTACGCCCTAATCATATTTTATGGGGGTAGAAATTGTTTTCCCCTTTTTTTGCTTTTTTTGTTACAGGATGGATTTATGGCTGGGATTTAGCTGAAAGTGTACTTGCACGGTTTCAGGATTTGGAGAGGATATTTAGGAGGATTTTGGTGTGGTCTTGCACTCTAATCTTTGGGTAATTACTGAAGATTTTGGTCCCCAAGTCCCACAGTGACAGACTCCCAGAGTGGGGGTTGGGGTGGGGGGGGGCACTCTGGACAGATGTTCTGCTCTCACTATGGCGTGCAGCTGTGGCGTGCAGCTGTAGCTCCGGCTATTGTCCCAGGCTGGGCTCTGCATGTCACATGTGACGCTAGGCTCCTGGAGCTTAAAAACCACCAGTGCCCACAGTCCTCTGGCGCTCTCGCTCGCTCTCCCCCTTCACTCTCTCTCGCAATTTAATGCTTCCCTTTTCCTCGTTTCTCCTTACATCACATCACAATACTGTAGCAGACACTCTTATCCAGAGCGACTCACAAAGTGGGAGAACAGAAGTGCGTCCACCTGATTAATGTGTGCCGTAGCGGCAGGCCTGGCTAATGTGTGCCGTAACGGCAGACCTGGCTAATGTGTGCCGTAACGGCAGACCTGGCTAATGTGTGCCGTAACGGCAGGCCTGGCTAATGTGTGCCGTAACGGCAGGCCTGGCTAATGTGTGCCGTAACGGCAGGCCTGGCTAATGTGTGCCGTAACGGCAGGCCTGGCTAATGTGTGCCGTAACGGCAGGCCTGGCTAATGTGTGCCGTAACGGCAGACCTGGCTAATGTGTGCCGTAACGGCAGGCCTGGCTAATGTGTGCCGTAACGGCAGGCCTGGCTAATGTGTGCCGTAACGGCAGGCCTGGCTAATGTGTGCCGTAACGGCAGACCTGGCTAATGTGTGCCATAACGGCAGGCCTGGCTAATGTGTGCCGTAACGGCAGACCTGGCTAACCGTGCTTCTAGATCAGTGAGTACATATGTAATATCATTAAGGCACCAGTGGAAGTTGACTATGCTGCTCCAAGTTATATATCATGAACACAGATGTGTGGATAAACACAGCTCTGTAATAAGGGCACACGCCAAGCCACCTCTCCCCCACCATGCCACTTCCCCACTGCAGCTAAGCTGGATTTCGCTTTCTCAGAAAATCGCCTGTGCCCTCTTTTTAAAAAGTCCACTGCTCTCTCTCTCTTTTGCTCTCTCTCCCTCTTCATTTCTCATCTCTTTTTCTCATTCTCTCTCCTTCTGTCCCTTCTCTAGCATCTCTTCTTTGCTCCCCTCCTCCCATAGGTTAGCGAACAGGAGTTAAACCTTAGAGCTGGAATGTGGGCACATTCATGTTTTCTCTAGGAGGGGGTACTGGTTGCACCCCCCACCCTCTGCCCTCCCAGGGGATCTATGTGTTGTTGGGGGACCCAGTGAAGCCCCAGCACTGGCAGGGGGTGAGAAGTGCTTTGGATTAGGTGTGCAGGATTAGGCCTGGTTTCTAACCATAAGGCTGCAGGTGCTCAGGTACACAGAGGTCTTCCTGCTTCACACATTTGGACCATTGATCCAGACTCACTCAATGTCCTCCCCATACAAACAGAGAGGAGGGGTTTCACTCAGCCAGGCCAGCCAGTGACCCTGCAGGTCAGGAAGGTCAGAGAAGGTGTGAGACACGTCTCTGTCCCTCTTTCAAAAGAAAACATGAAAGCTGTAGATAACAGTCAGTGGAAGTTGGTCTCACTTCTTGTTTTTTTTTTTACTTCAGTCTTTTCAGAAAGATAGCCCTTGTTGCTGAAAGTTTTCAACAGACAGTTGATATTATTTTGGTTTTCTCTGCATTATGTGCCTTTTGTGAAAAGGCAGGGTTTAGAAAAGAGGTGTATGGGAGTGTGATTCTGGGTAGTGTGCTGGAGATGGTGTCAGGGGCAGGGATATGGCTCACTCCACCCCCAGAAAGCCAGTGGGGAGAGTCCACCCCATGCCCCCCTGTCAGCTCCCTGAAGCCTTTTCAGCACCTTCCCATAATGGCCTGAGTAGCACTGAGCGAAGGCCACGCGCTGGCAGGATCCAGACCATGATTAAAACATGTCTGGCTCTCCTAGGGTGGCCAGCGAATTAACCCCCCCGAACTTGACTCATTCGTTTAGCTCAGCTTCCCAGCAGAGGGGGGAGCTGAAAACCCCTTATACCAAAAACTCAGAGCAGGGGTGCGGATAGCCTGATTGAGTGAGAGTGGCCAGGCGGGATTGTGTGCTAATGCTAGCTCTACCGTTAGCAGGGGTGCGGATAGCCTGATTGAGTGAGAGTGGCCAGGCGGGATTGCGTGCTAATGCTAGCTCTACCGTTAGCAAGGGTGCGGATAGCCTGATTGAGTGAGAGTGGCCAGGCGGGATTGCGTGCTAATGCTAACTCTACCGTTAGCAAGGGTGCGGATAGCCTGATTGAGTGAGAGTGGCCAGGCGGGATTGCGTGTTAATGCTAGCTCTACCGTTAGCAGGGGTGCAGATAGCCTGATTGAGGGAGAGTGGCCAGGCGGGATTGCGTGCTAATGCTAGCTCTACCGTTAGCAGGGGTGCGGATAGCCTGATTGAGTGAGGGTGGCCTGGTGGGATTGTGTGCTAATGCTAGCTCTACCGTTAGCAGGGGTGCAGATAGCCTGATTGAGTGAGAGTGGCCTGGTGGGATTGCGTGCTAATGCTAACTCTACCATTAGCAGGGGTGCAGATAGCCTGATTGAGTGAGAGTGGCCTGACGGGATTGCGTGCTAATGCTAGCTCTACTGTTAGCAGGGGTGCAGATAGCCTGATTGAGTGAGAGTGGCCTGGTGGGATTGCATGCTAATGCTAACTCTACCGTTAGCAGGGGTGCAGATAGCCTGATTGAGTGAGAGTGGCCTGATGGGATTGCGTGCTAATGCTAACTCTACCGTTAGCAGGGGTGCAGATAGCCTGATTGAGTGAGAGTGGCCTGACGGGATTGCATGCTCATGCTAGTGTGGTTTGGGCTGGTCTAACATTCTAACGGTGTGGTTTGGGCTGGTCGGGATTTTCTGGGGGTCAGGCACACTGGCCTCACGGTATTGAAATGAACCGGTTGGTTTTTAAAGGTGTCATAGGTTGACTGAAATCACGTTAGTCCATCCATGTTCAGTTAGTCTGGTCCACTGTTCCAACCTAACCCCCCCCACCCTCTCAAATAAAAGTGCTGACATCAAAACAGCATTAAGTATTCATCAGATGAGAGGACCTTGAGACTTTGATGTATAGATTAAAAATGTGCGTCGATCTGCAATGTTTTGTTTGGTACACAATGTTTCACAAGGTATAAAATGTTGATGGAGGTCTGTTGCATACTTTTATATTTTTGTGTCGACGTTCTACTTTCAAAAGATCATATCAACCGTGTGGAAAGCATGAACTTACTGAGGTGTGATATCAGCTACCCCCTTTGTATTTTCTCCCAGGATGGTGGTGAAGCGAAATACTGGTTCAGGGGAGATATATTTAGCTCTCTTTTTCCCTGTGATGTGAGTGTGAGGTGGAATCCTATAGGACACAATTGTTGTATAATCTCTGTGTGACTAACACCTGCGCAGCAGGGAGAGCTCTGCGCAGCTGAGGCAGCTGAAGCAGCTGAGTCAGTGGTAAGGGAAGTGGAGGCATGGTCTGTTTGACACTGAGCTTCAGGGCAGCCTGCCCCAGCCACCACCACACGGGTCTGAGTGCAGTTCAGTTATTGGAGAGTTTTTTTTCCACCAGGGCAGAGAGGGGGTGCAGCACGGTGATAAGGGGTTTCATTCACAGTCGTGCCGTTTGTGTGAAAGAGTGCGTATTTCAAGAAGAGGAAGGAGAGGAAGGAGGGATGGGTGGGGTGGGGGTGGGGGGGGGGGCTGCGGTGACTCAGAGTCTTTTCATCCGCCTGGCTGAATCTCCCAAAGCGACCCAGAGACTCATCTCCTCATGTGTGCATCTCCTGTCCCATTCCGCTCCCCCTCTCTGCAAAAGTGTTTTAAACACCAACCCGCACTTCCACCCGCTAGCTGCTCCTCACTGCTTTTGCGAGGTTACGAGGGCGACAGGACGATTCCCCAGCAAGGCACCCACATTATGTATGCACTTAATCAGTGGAATCAAAACACAAAAAACATACAGAGCAGAGCTGTCTCATCTCAGTGAAAGCCCATGTCAGTGTGTTTGTGTCGAGGACTGATCTAGGTTTTGGTTTCACCTGGCCATATGCTTACTTTGTCCCTAATGTGTTAGAGGGACAGACTGACCCCAGATCAGCTCTTATACTCACCCACAGTGGAGCAGAATCACAGGTATTCCAAGCTGTCCGCTGACTGTATTTATTCTACTATTTCCACCCAGATCTGAACTGAGGTCTGAAGCTTGTGTATTTGTTGTGTGTGTGTGTGTGTGTGTGTGTGTTTGTATCTATGAGAAAGAGACAGTGTTTGTATGTGTGCCTGTGTAAGTAACTATATGTTATTACAACAAGCCATCTGAAATTAATGTTTGACACCTTTTCAACCATTCCTGTGATATTACTTAAAGTGTTAGTGGCAATGAGGACACTGTGACTCTTGAGAGACTGGGGTGGTACCCCTCACCCCCCACCTCCCCCCTGGTGCTCTCAGCCATAAATAAGACGCTCATGGAGATGGAGCCGGGGCCTGGGGGCCAGGGGGCCAGGGAGGCCGCAGTGATGGGGTTCAGACGGACTGGGCCAGAGTGCATGCTGGTTGTGGTTTATGCCGTGAGGGGCGATGAATTTCAGCCACTAATGGGCTGCAGACAGTCCACACTCCTTGTCTGTAAGGCTTGGCTGCTGACTGAAAGGAAGCCACAAAAAGCACAGAAAAACAGGGTGTGGTGAGGGGAGGGGGGACAGAAGGGCAGAGTATCATGTGACTCACCACTGAGTCATGTTTTGATGTTTAGGTTTGTTCTTCTGCATTCATCCTTTTTGAGCTGTCAGTCAGATCCAGTCAGTCTCCAGTGTTATCATTTTATTGAAAGGTAGATTCCACTATGTCATACAGCTCCAGTAGAGTAACTTGCACTTGTAGAATGACACTAAGCCCCCGTGTGTCCTCTGGCCGCGCCGGGGGGTGTTTGAATACCTGCTTTATTGCTCTGGCCTGGCTTACTGGGGCAGCATCTGCCAGCTGTTTCCGCAGGGGGGCTGTGAGCGCTGCGACCCAGAGAACCCCACCCTCGCAGCTGTAATTCTGGATTTCCCCAGGAAAAGGAGACAAGCTGTGTGCGGCCGTGGTCCAATCACACAGCACTGTTTAAGTGTATGCAGCCCTGGTCCAATAACAGAACACCATTTAAGCGTATGCAGCTGTGGTCCAATAACAGAGCACCGTTTAAGCGTATGTGGCCCTGGTCCAATCACACAGCACTGTTTAAGTGTATGCAGCTGTGGTCCAGTCGCACAGCACTGTTTCAGCGTGTGCGGCCGTGATCCAATAACAGAGCACAGTTTAAGCGTATGCGGCCGTGATCTAATCCCACAGTACTGTGTAAGCGTGTGCGGCCCTGGTCCAATCACACAGCACTGTTTAAGTGTATGTGGCCCTGGTCCAATATCAGAGCACTGCGTAAGCGTTCAGTGACCTGCTGGGAATTCAGAGACCCAGCAGCTGAGTTATGTCCTGCTATATGTTCCTCGTGATCAAAATTATTTTTTATTATTTTAATTGTATTTAATGGCCTTCCCACTTTTCTCTTGTAAATTGTAGTAGGAATGTAAAACTCTAATATTCTACGAATGATAAACTAATAATATACATGAGCTGTCCTCTTCCCAGCAGCCTCTGTGGTCTCTGTGAAACACATGGTGTCGGCTGCTGCTTTGTTTCACATTGCAGTCCACAGACTGAGCCAGCACAGAGCCAAGATGGAGGATGTGATCTCCTGGCCTATAGCAGAGAGACATATGCTTGGAACATTGGTACAGTGATTGGTGAAAGCTTCTCACATGAGGCTCAGTGATTGGCCGTAAGCCTGGGACAGAAGGCTTGGTGATTGGTGGTGCTATTGGAACGCAAGACCACCCCTGGGCCCAAGCAGAGTGGCTGGCTGGCTTTCATTGGCTACGGAGCAGCTTACTGTGACCCCATTGACTCAATGTGTGGATGGAGTGGTCAGAACATCATCAGTGGGCCTAAAAAATCATGAACATGTCTGAAGCAGCAATGAGAGAAACCATCATTCTCACCTCAACCACAATCAATGTGTGGCACACACCATACGTGGCAGCCATTTTGAGTGACCACACCAGCTGAGGCAAAGACTATGGGAATTGCATTACTGAGCAATTAGAGAGTGTGGGTGTCGGGTGGAGAGCACCAGGCCACCAGGGGGACCTTCCGCCCCTTTATTCCTATGGTAACAGAATTGTCGATCCAAGGCAGGGCTCAGCAAACGAAGAAGGCTCCATTAAAGCGTGCCAAACGCGTCACCCAGGACTCCAGCCAGCATCAGGTGACTGGGACGCTGAAAAGAAAAGGGAGAAAAAAAGGGAGAAAAAGAGAGGGACATGGCCTGCGTGGGTTGCCTGAACAACGCCATCTCAGAACCATCTCTGCTCTACCTCCTGAACGAGTCACTGACGCATGACCGCTTTCTCACCATTTTTTTTGTCAAGGTACTGTTGTTGTTGTAGCTGAATAGCGTGCTGGTTAAAGTATCTGCAGCCTCAGCTAAGTCTTGGGAATGCTGGGAAAAGAGACCTGCTCCTCTCAGTGAACAATGGCAGGAATGTTTCACATCCCCCAATGGATACACACATGCCAAGCCAGCTAAGCCTAACCTGCCTCACAAGCTGCTGCACTAAGGCTAACCTGCCGCACAAGCCACTATGCTAAAGCCAGCCCGAATCACAAGGTGCTACGCTAAGGCTCACCCGCCTCACAAGCTGCTATGCTAAGGCTGACCCACCACACAAGCCTGTATGCTAATGCTCACCTGTCTCACAAGCTGCTACACTAAGGCTGACCCACCACACAAGCTGCTATGCTAATGCTCACCTGCCTCACAAGCTGCTGCACTAAGGCTAACCTGCCGCACAAGCCACTATGCTAAAGCTAGCCCGCATAACAAGGTGCTACGCTAAGGCTCACCCGCCTCACAAGCTGCTATGCTAAGGCTGACCCACCACACAAGCCTGTATGCTAATGCTCACCTGCCTCACAAGCTGCTGCACTAAGGCTAACCTGCCGCACAAGCAACTATGCTAAAGCTAGGCTGCATCACAAGGCGCTATGCTAAGGCTCACCTCCCTCACAAGCTGTTATGCTAAGGCTGACCCACCACACAAGCCTCTATGCTCATGCTCATGCTCACCTGCCTCACAAGCTGCTATGCTAAGGCTGACCCACCACACAAGCCTCTATGCTTATGCTCACCTGACTCACAAGCTGCTACACTAAGGCTGACCCACCACACAAGCTGCTATGCTAATGCTCACCAGCCTCACAAGCTGCTATGCTAAGGCAGACCCACCTCACAAGCTGCTACGCTAAAACTCAGCTGCCTCACAAGTGTTAAGGCTAACCCACCTTACAATCTGCTACACTAAGGCTAACCTTCCACATTAGCTGCTACGCTAAGGCCCTTCCACCTCAGAAGCTCCTGTTTGTGGCTCATACAGGGCAGGCCACTAATAAAGTGAAGAGGGGAAGTCTGACCTTGTTGTTTGTGTGTGGCTGTGCTGGATGTGTTTGACCCATTCTGCCAGGTCCCTCAGACCGCCCCCACGCTCTGCACCTGTTATTCAATGAGAGAAACAGTCGGACTCAAGGTTTGACCTCAGAGGGAAAGGAACTGAGAGCAGCGTGATGATGTTTTCTGAATGTCACAGTGGACTTTCCCCAGTTCCTGGAGGTAAAACGGTGGCCAAAGGTGTTACAAAGTACAGGCATTTGCAGTTAACTGTCTGAGCCCATTAGTTAATCTCTGTTTTTCAGGAAATGTATTGACATTTTGCCTATGTTATGCAATGGCATAACGTGGAGCTCTAGTGGCCAGCAGTCGGAGGGTTACACCCCCAGGGAGAAAGTTTTAGGCACCTTAGCCCCTCCCCCAACTAGTTTCTGGCCCTGAGTCCATTTCAGACGAAGAGGTGGCTAACAAGCCCTTTCCGGTGCTGATCCATACTACTTTGTTGTAGCTCTTGCGAGCAGCTGAGAGAACACACAGTCCGAAAGCGTGTTTGTCTAACTCTCTTTTCCAGATCCCTCCGTAAGACTGCAGCGTGAGGGTACTGTTATTGGGTCAAACAAAGCGGTGCAGATTATTTTTGTTTACTGTTTAACAAAGGGGATGTGCTGGAGAGAGAGTGGAGGAGGACTGTAGGACTGTTGAGCTGCTCTGACTCACTCTAACCTTCTCCATCTGATGCATCACATCCTGCAGATTTAAGATGCTGTTGCTCGATGATCCTACTCTGACGCCTGCCATGTCAGTGATGATCATGAGTATTTACGGCGTAAAAGAAACAGGTCTTTTATCTGAAACGATTTCCCACGTTGTAACGCATGTTTCTGTATATATGACAGATATATTATGTTATGTTATGTTATGAAGTCGTTCTGTTTGTGAGGTTACGAAACAAACAAGGGAGTGATGCTTCTACAGCTGGTTTCATGGACCCCTACATTAGGACCCTCTGCTTCCATTCTCTGAGTATTTCTCTGCATAAACTGTGGCTGGAGAGGAGAGTTAGGCTTATGCTGCACCCACCCCCCCCCCCCCCCAAGCCCCCTCCTGCCCCCCTCCCTCTTGCCCTAGCCCCCTGCTCTCAACTCCTCGGGCCCTGGGGGGGCTGGCTTTGGGGGGTGGTGTGCAGAAATGTCCGGCATGCGACCAGCGAGAGTAAACTTTGCCCGGTGGACCCCTGGGTCTGTTTGTGTAAGGTCCGACGACTTTAAACCCTTTTTATCACCTGAGCGGACTGGGTGCGCGGGTTTTGTTTAACTAGCGCAACAATAAAAAAATGAGTTCTGCATAATGGAGCCGGCCTGTGCGCAAGCCAGCAGGCAGGAGGGGGGGTCATGTGACTGGGGAGGCACGTGTTGGCTGGGAGGCTTTAAGGGGCTCCAGTGCTAGCGTAGCGACACGCGGACAGCCTGACTCACTCTGCAGCAGCTCAGAGACAGTGAGCCCAGGCAGCCAATCACAGAGCCTCGGACCTGGGAGTGCTTTGCATGTCAGCTGTGCGCCCCCCCACACACACAAACATACACACGCGCTTAGCCTCCTTGCCAACAGGAATGATATGGATAGAAATGAAAATATTTCATAAAAATCAGAATGCATCACTTTACAGTACAAATGTACAAATTACTGCAATATATTTTTTAAAAATGTTGCTGTAAAAAATATGCCTCATTACATTTTCATTTATTATTTAATATTATTCCATGTACATTTTACTTTTAGGCATTTATCAGATACTTTTATCCTGATTATGCCTTTTACACAGTGACTCCTCATATTTATAAAATTGATATATTCCTTATATTTTATGTATAAGTCCATATGTTTGCATTGTGCTGCAGTGTTTGGGTTTAACCATAGAGTTTCTTCTACAGGAGCCGTAGTAATGAGCTTAGGTTCAGTCAGCGTGTAAAGAGCTGTCTTGGGAATCAGCATCTCATGCCTCCTCTCATATATTACTCAGTCAACTATCAATAATGAATCGCTCCTTTTCCGCAAAACTACAACTTGGACCATACGGAATGGAAATGATTAAAGAGTCCATCAAAAAGATGCTAAATTTAATTAAACAGCTTTGCAGGAAACGGAGCCTTACAGAGATGTAATATACAGCAGAGTATTTAATATATTTAAGACACTCCTATGTCATAAAACTAGTAAATATATATACAATATACTTTATATAGTACATATTGTGCATTCCGTTTTATATTTTCCCAATATATCCTGAATTGCAGCATTTATTATGACATATATGTGAAAATAGGTTATCTCAATGCTGTTCATTTTCTTCAGAGGAACAAATGATAAACTCAGATGAGTAAAGGCAGTACTATGTGGCTAATGCTAAGATGAGTGGAGGCAGTGCTGTGTGGCTAACGCTAAGATTAGTAGAGGCAGTGCTGTGTGGCTAATGCTAAGATGAGTAGAGGCAGTGCTGTGTGGCTAACACTAAGATTAGTAGACGCAGTGCTGTGTGGCTAATGCTAAGATGAGTAGAGGCAGTGCTGTGTGGCTAACGCTAAGATTAGTAGACGCAGTGCTGTGTGGCTAACCCTAGCTCTCTAAAACTCAGATGAGTAGAGGCAGTGCTGTGTGGCTAATGCTAAGATGAGGATAGACCTTGTTGTATGGCTAACGCTAGCTCACTAAACTCAGTTGAGTAGAGGCAGTGCTGTGTGGCTAACGCTAGCTCACTAAACTCAGTTGAGTAGAGGCAGTGCTGTGTGGCTAACGGTAGCTCACTAAACTCAGTTGAGTAGAGGCAGTGTTGTGTGGCTAACGCTAGCTCACTAAACTCAGTTGAGTAGAGGTGGTGCTGTGTGGCTAATGCTAAGATGAGTATAGGAAGTGTTGTGTGGCTAACGCTAGCTCTCTATATTCAGATGAGTAGAGGCAGTGCTCTGTGGCTAACGGTAGCTCACTAAACTCAGTTGAGTAGAGGCGGTGCTGTGTGGCTAACGCTAGCTCTCTATACTCAGATGAGTAGAGGCAGTGCTGTATGGCTAATGCTAAGATGAGTAGAGGCAGTGCTGTGTGGCTAACGCTAAGATGAGTAGAGGCGGTGCTGTGTGGCTAACGCTAAGATGAGTAGAGGCGGTGCTGTGGGGCTAACGCTAAGATGAGTAGAGGCGGTGCTGTGTGGCTAACGGTAGCTATGTAAACTCAGATGAGGCAGTGCTGCCCTGGGTGGCGTTTGTCACTCTTGCTGGTGAAATTATGCCCCCCTCCCCATCCCCAGCTGAACTGGGATCTCAGTGTCCCTTCTCATCCTTCTCCCCGAGTTTTCTCTGTCATCACACGGACTGCAAACAGATATCACATCTTTCCCCTGCCCAATGGTTTTGGGTTTTGTCACTGGGGACGAGAGAGCTGCCTTTACTCTTCCAAACAGCTGTAAGTATTTAGGCTGTTTGGTATTGGATAACTTTGCAGCAGTAGATGTGTGTGTGTGTGTGTGTGTGTGTGCTTTAAATGATTCAAACCCATTCTGATTCATTATTGACTGACATTAATGTAGCCTTATACAGGATTGTGCTGCCTGCAGCGGGAGGCCTTACAGTTCTTACAAATGCTCTCTAATCTCTGGCAGGATTTGCGCAGCAACAGTAGCTCTCTGCGCTGGTTTTCAGAGTGTCCGCCACGCAGTGTCACTCACCTTTCTCCCATACCTGAGCATTTCCACAGAAAGGAGTGGCGCAGTCAGGCTGTCTCTCCAGAGATGGATACACTCTTACATTACTTACCACTTTCATTGTGATATCTGGGGAATGTGTGTTACTGCAAATGGCCTTTCTGCAGCTGTAACACAGTCCTCCTGTCTCCGTGGTTTGAGTTATCAGAATTGTTTAAATGGGTGACCTAGGAGCTTTGCCAGTTTGTTCTGTCACCGCCACAGAAGTAAATAACTTTGACAGGAAAGGTGTTTCCTTCCGGTAACCTCCACTGCCACCAGTACTTTGCTACTTTATTTCCCCATACATATTACATACTGACTGCTGGTCAAAACTGCAAACCTCTTTTAAAGATATAATTAAGCATGCGACCCCATTACAAAATCATAAGGTTGAGAAAGGATGTGTTCATTTCAACATTATGAATATTGAACAACATTTTCATTTCAGCATTGTAAATATGGAAAATCTCTTTGTTGTGGTTTCACTGGAGCTGCCCATTTCCACATCCAGCACAAAGGGGTCATCTCATGATTGTAGAGAAATATTGACCAGTATTGACTAATAATTGACTTTTTGCACCAAAAAGAGGACGTCTCATTTCCTTTTTTTGGTGGCCATGTATGAATTCTGAAAGCAAAAGAATGTCTCGAGTGTCGCTTATAACCAATCAAAAGCAACTAGTCTTCCATCAAAATATCCTCAATTAAAGTAAAACAACTTTAAGTTACAGCAAAAGCTTCTTTGAGGTTTTTGCTATTGTATTGAACACATTCCTTTGGAATTTTTTGTTCTCGTTCTAAAGCAGAATAGCGTATGTCTTTAAAAAAAAATTCTGTTTCTGTCGGATTGCATATGTCCTTAAACAGGCTAAGTTTGTTTGATTGGGTCTTGTCCATTATGGGTGATGTCAATGTTTCATTCAAATTGCTGCAGACAGCACTTCTGAATGAGAGTGCAAGACAGTTTCCAGTGCAAGCCATCTGCTTTCTTTGTTTTGCATTTCTCACCAGAAAAGCGCAATAAAAAGAGTAGAGAGCAGGACAGATGAATGAAGCAACAGTAATAAGGGGAACCCCACGTACAAGGTGTGGCTATGAAATAATGAGACTAATGCTGCAGTACAATTTTAATGAAGAAAACAAAACATTCGATAGACGTTTGGTTCAATTTAACCAAAGTTCCCAATTGATGTGTTACTCGATTTTTGAACTGACCATTTTAACAGCACGTCAGAAAAACTGTCCACTTCAAGTGGTACATAACAACCCATTGGTCAATGTATACCACGTGGTTGGACAATGTATACCATGTGGTTTGACTTAGATAAGCCCAGTCTGGTTATTTAATAGCCACACCTGGTATGCTGATTTGCCTGCACCCCCGACAGTGTGCCAGAATTTAATGTCCTGCTCTCTTTAAATCATCTCCTGAATTTAGTGCCACAGATGGGGGAGGGGGGTGGCTGATTTTTCAGAGGAGGCATGGTAGCCCAACGCTCTTGCAGAAATAGGTAGTCTGAAGTTTAAACAGATGAAGCTCATCATTTGTCAGTCAAATTGTTGATGTAGAGGAGAGAGAAAACGGTGACATGCCAAGCCCTCTCGCTCTGAGTGCAAAGCTCATCTCGTGAATCATGTCGATCGCTGTCCTTGAACAGCCAGGACTGAAGGCTGGGAAACTGTAATGACCCCCGCCCTCGGCTCCTCCCAGACAAGTCGATGGGCCGATGATGGAGCCGATAGATTGAGGGCGTCCGCCCCCACTGACTGATGATCGGTGGCAGGCTGGAGTCCCCCCCCCCCAGCATTCCTCCCTGAACCATGGGGGGGGGTGGTCACTCTCTCATCAGCCACCTTTATCACACTTTCAGCAGGTGGAACACACTGAGTGTTTGATCAGCCCGTTTTGGGGGGGGGGGGATGTGGCTGTTGATAATGATACATATAGTTAATATGTACAGTACTGCGCAATTATTTTAGGCAGGTGTGAAAAAATGCTTTAAACTAAGAATGCTTTCAAAAATGGAAGTGTTAATAATTTAGTTTCATCAATCAAAATGCTGTGAATGAACAGAAGAGAAATCTAAATCAAATCAATATTTGGTGTGACCACCCTTTGCCTTCAAAACAGCATCTGTTGTTCTAGGTACACTTTCACACAGCTTTTGAAGGAACTCGGCTGGTAGGTTGTTCCAAACATCTTGGAGAACTAACCACAGATCTTCTGTGGATGTAGGCTTCCTCAAATCCTTCTGTCTTTTCATCAGGGCTCTGTTGGGGCCATACTGTCACTTCCAGGACTTGTTGGTCTTCTTTTTGGCTGCAACTCTTCCATGAAGACCACTTCTGGCCAGACTTCTCCTGACAATAGATGGGTGTACCTGGGTCCCACTGGTTTCTGCCAGTTCTGAGCTGATGGCACTGTTGGACATCTTCCGATTTCGAATGGAAATAAGCTTGATGTGTTTTTCATCTGCTACATAAGTTTCCTTGGCCAACCACTGTGTCTACAGTCCTCAGTGTTGCCCGTTTCTTTGTGCTTCTTCAAAAGAGCTTGAACAGCACATCTTGAAACCCCAGTCCGCTTTGAAATCTTTGTCTGGAAGGGACCTTGCTGATGCAGTATAACTTCCTTGTGTCTTGTTGCTGTGCCCAGTTTTGCCATGGTGTACGACCTGTGACATGAAACTGTCTTCCACAACCTTACCTTGGTAGCAGAGTTTGGCGGTTCCTCACCCAGTTTTAAGTCTCCTACACAGCGGTTTCTGTTTCAGTTAATGCCTGAATTTCAGCCTATATGTGAAATTGATGATCATTAGCATCTGTTTGGTATAATTGATTGATCATTCACCCTGACTTTGTGCAAGTGTACCTATAAGAATTGATGCTGGTTTGAAGGCAAAGGGTAACAACAACAAATATTCATTTGCTTTAGATTTTTCTTTTGTTTGCTCACTCTGCATTTTGTAAATTGATAAAAATAAACAATTATTATTTATATTTTTGATTTATTTACTTACAGCATTTTTTCACACCTGCCTAAAACTTTTGCACAGTACTGTATATATTGGTGAATAATTTAAGATATTACTATTAATACATCACATGTATTTGAGTGTTTTCCTATACATTGTATTGCAATGCTCTGGTCCTGATAACATATTTCTGTTATATAATTCACTTCCAAAACGATAAGGTGTATTTGATACAACTCAGTTCCAGAATGTTTTTTTTTCCCTTTGAAAGAAGATTTTTCCTGAGAAGCAATAACAACAGACCTAACAGACCTACTATTAAATAAGGGTAGAGATTGGACCTTGTTTCTGTGAAGATTTTATGTACTTCAAATGCAAACTGTATTGCTCCACAGGGAACAAAAAGGCTATCCTTAGGAAAGGGGTCATTTTTGTTTGGAAGCTCATTGCTGTTTGCATTTTGCAGGCTAGTACACAGTGGAGGCACACATTTCCTCTATTTTTGTTCCTTCTCTTTTATTGTGGGTTTGGAGGCTGGCATGCAGTATGTGCACATGCGCGCACACACACAAACACACACACACGCACACACAGACATACACACACACACTCACACGCGCACACACACACAGACACACGCACGCATGTGTGCACGCACACACACACACACACTTTTTTCTGTTTTATTTTTGGTCATATGCACACTACACAGTTAACTCACCTCATCTTATTCTTTATTCTGTGCTGGTTGTGGGCTTTGAGATGGACACAAAACTAATGCACACTGTTGTGCAATAGGAGTGAGGGGAATCACCTCTGTAATGCTCTTACATTAACCTTGCAGAAACAATAATGCTAATGACATTAGCCTTACAGTGACAATAAGGCTAATGACATTAGCCTTACAGTGACAATAAGGCCAATGACATTAACCTTATAGTGACAATAATGCTAATGACATTAACCTTACAGTGACAATAAGGCTAATGACATTAACCTTACAGTGACAATAAGGCTAATGACATTAACCTTATAGTGACAATAATGCTAATGACATTAGCCTTACAGTAACAATAATGCTAATGACATTAACCTTACAGTGACAATAATGCTAATGACATTAACCTTACAGTGACAATAATGCTAATGACATTAGCCTTACAGTAACAATAATGCTAATGACATTAACCTTATAGTGACAATAATGCTAATGACATTAACCTTACAGTGACAATAATGCTAATGACATTAACCTTACAGTGACAATAATGCTAATGACATTAACCTTGCAGTGACAATAATGCTCTTATATTAACCTTGCAGTGACAATAATGCTAATGACATTAGCCTTACAGTAACAATAATGCTAATGACATTAACCTTACAGTAACAATAATGCTAATGACATTAACCTTGCAGTGACAATAATGCTAATGACATTAGCCTTACAGTAACAATAATGCTAATGACATTAACCTTGCAGTGACAATAATGCTAATGACATTAGCCTTGCAGTGACATACAGTTTGATGAGGCTCATCTCTTGGTCATTTGGAGCTGCTAATAGTGTTTGTCTTCTTTCATATTTTTATCTTAAACTTCTTAACAACATGCAGGTTTGGCTCATTTCCTGAGATTTGTCTTTGAGCTCTTTATTGTACACAAAAGCTTCAGCACCAGTAACCAAAGGGGCAGAAATTCAACAGTGAGACCCCCACTGGCTTTCCAGCCACTGTATCACTGAATCCGCTGAAATCTGTACCCTCTTTCTACAGATTCAATTGCCATTTATCAGTCACAGATACTGAGAGCATTAGTCCATATGACTGATTGACAGTCATGGGAAGTGAATTCAGCACATTTCCTCTTCATGGTGCACATTTCAGTTACAAACATAGTGTGATGTAAGAGGGTAAATTATCTTTCGTTAAAGTGCCTGACTAAAACATATTAATAGGTCCTTATAAATAAGGAGTTTCAACTGTGGCTGAAATGAAAACCAGCTCACACAGGGGTCCCCCAAAACCAGCTCACACAGGGGTCCCCCAAAACCAGCTCACACAGGGGCCCCCCATAACCAGCTCACACAGGGGCCCCCCATAACCAGTTCACACAGGGGTCCCCCAAAACCAGCTCACACCGAGGTCCCCCATAACCAGCTCACACAGGGGTCTCCCATAACCAGCTCACACAGGGGTCCCTCATAACCGGCTCACACAGGGGTCCCCCAAAACCAGCTCACACAGGGGTCCCCCATAACCAGTTCACACAGGGGTCCCCCATAACCAGTTCACACCGGGGTCCCCCACAACCAGTTCACACCGGGGTCCCCCATAACCAGTTCACACAGGGGACCCCAGAACCAGCTCACACAGGGGTCCCCCAAAACCAAGAGCCCCATAATGTGAGGCTCCCAAACCCCTCACAGAGTCTAATGCAGCCAGAGCTGGATCCTAGCATTTCAGTGGAGACAGAGTAACATAATAATGGAAAACACCGTCACATTAAGGCAATGGCACAGTGTCGCTTTGCCTAACTGTCACAGTCAGTCTGCTGACAGCACTGAAGGCTAATGGTATAAGCCAAGATTATGCTTCCATCACCGCGCCCTCTCTCTGCTCTGAACAATTGCTTTTTTTATGCCTGCTCTCTTCATTACGACAAGCTTCGATCACACACTGACCCACTAACTGCATCTGAACCCCCCCCCCCCCCCCCACTGGACTCAAAAAGCATTGAACACAAAAAGATGGCTAATCTAGCCTAAGCGGTCATCTTCTTGTTTCCAGTGTCACATACAGAGGGCTGGGGTCAGGCTCAGGTGTCCAGCCCAGAGACACCAAGATTATAGGACACTAATGCCAGCCCATTGGGCTATATTTGGAACATCCTACTTACTGTAGATGGAGAGGTATCTCTCCTGGGGAGATAGCAAATCTCTTCTTTTTGCCATTAGGTGGGAAATACTGCATGTGCTTATGGTGATGGCATATTTGAGGAAGTTACTTCCACTTTGCATGTGCTGGTCTCTTACATTAAGGATCTTAATGAAAAATGGGACATGAAGCAGGTGGATTGGTTGTTGATTTTAGCTGCTGCTGTGAGCTTCTGACCTGCTGCTTAAAGGTGAACATATGGGATACAGAGGGTGGGAGTGTGGGAAAGCTCCTACTGTCTCTCAGAGCCAGCGACTCAGACAATTTCTCATTCAACCACATTGCATAAGGCCAAGCAGCCAAACCTATTAACAAGGAAATAATGAAGGTCAGCCTGACTGCCAAATCTGTGGGTGACCCTTCCGCCACCCGCTCAGGGGTGTGTTGGTTTTATTCACTCAGGAGTTCTGGAGTGTGTGCTGCGGTGTTTCTGATCTTACTCACCTGAGCTCTGGATTTTAGGCTGCAGTGTTTCTGTGATCTTACTCACCTGAGCTCTGGATTTTAGGCTGCAGTGTTTCTGTGATCTTACTCACCTGAGCTCTGGATTTTAGGCTGCAGTGTTTCTGTGATCTTACTCACCTGAGCTCTGGATTTTAGGCTGCAGTGTTTCTGTGATCTTACTCACCTGAGCTCTGGATTTTAGGCTGCAGTGTTTCTGTGATCTTACTCACCTGAGCTCTGGATTTTAGGCTGCAGTGTTTCTGTGATCTTACTCACCTGAGCTCTGGATTTTAGGCTGCAGTGTTTCTGTGATCTTACTCACCTGAGCTCTGGATTTTAGGCTGCAGTGTTTCTGTGATCTTACTCACCTGAGCTCTGGATTTTAGGCTGCAGTGTTTCTGTGATCTTACTCACCTGAGCTCTGGATTTTAGGCTGCAGTGTTTCTGTGATCTTACTCACCTGAGCTCTGGATTTTAGGCTGCAGTGTTTCTGTGATCTTACTCACCTGAGCTCTGGATTTTAGGCTGCAGTGTTTCTGTGATCTTACTCACCTGAGCTCTGGATTTTAGGCTGCAGTGTTTCTGTGATCTTACTCACCTGAGCTCTGGATTTTAGGCTGCAGTGTTTCTGTGATCTTACTCACCTGAGCTCTGGATTTTAGGCTGCAGTGTTTCTGTGATCTTACTCACCTGAGCTCTGGATTTTAGGCTGCAGTGTTTCTGTGATCTTACTCACCTGAGCTCTGGATTTTAGGCTGCAGTGTTTCTGTGATCTTACTCACCTGAGCTCTGGATTTTAGGCTGCAGTGTTTCTGTGATCTTACTCACCTGAGCTCTGGATTTTAGGCTGCAGTGTTTCTGTGATCTTACTCACCTGAGCTCTGGATTTTAGGCTGCAGTGTTTCTGTGATCTTACTCACCTGAGCTCTGGATTTTAGGCTGCAGTGTTTCTGTGATCTTACTCACCTGAGCTCTGGATTTTAGGCTGCAGTGTTTCTGTGATCTTACTCACCTGAGCTCTGGATTTTAGGCTGCAGTGTTTCTGTGATCTTACTCACCTGAGCTCTGGATTTTAGGCTGCAGTGTTTCTGTGATCTTACTCACCTGAGCTCTGGATTTTAGGCTGCAGTGTTTCTGTGATCTTACTCACCTGAGCTCTGGATTTTAGGCTGCAGTGTTTCTGTGATCTTACTCACCTGAGCTCTGGATTTTAGGCTGCAGTGTTTCTGTGATCTTACTCACCTGAGCTCTGGATTTTAGGCTGCAGTGTTTCTGTGATCTTACTCACCTGAGCTCTGGATTTTAGGCTGCAGTGTTTCTGTGATCTTACTCACCTGAGCTCTGGATTTTAGGCTGCAGTGTTTCTGTGATCTTACTCACCTGAGCTCTGGATTTTAGGCTGCAGTGTTTCTGTGATCTTACTCACCTGAGCTCTGGATTTTAGGCTGCAGTGTTTCTGTGATCTTACTCACCTGAGCTCTGGATTTTAGGCTGCAGTGTTTCTGTGATCTTACTCACCTGAGCTCTGGATTTTAGGCTGCAGTGTTTCTGTGATCTTACTCACCTGAGCTCTGGATTTTAGGCTGCAGTGTTTCTGATCTTACTCACCTGAGCTCTGGATTTTAGGCTGCAGTGTTTCTGTGATCTTACTCACCTGAGCTCTGGAATTTTTCACATCTGCACATGCTTATTGCTTGTCTGAAGCCATGCTGAGAGAAGCCCTGCCAGGTCACAACAGGAGAACTTAGCTAACAGGCAGGATGCAGAGTGGTGTGTGTGTGTGTGTGTGTGTGTGTGTGTGTATTATTGTGTGTATCCACCCTTCTCAACTATGTAAATTAAATGTGTTTACCTGCTGCAACAGGTGAAGTTAGCAAGCAACAGAATAACTGTGTGAAAACAGAAACACCATCTGAACATAGCATGCAGTAAAATTAAGACATATGCATGTGTAAACAAGTATGCAGTGAAATACAACATACATAATCTACTGAGCAGCGACACCATACATTCTATACCTAATAATAACCAGGGCAGTAAGCAGGAGCACGCAGTGCAGCGAACAAACTGCAAAGCCAAGCATTGTCTTCGGGGCAAGAATGGCATTCAATGCATAAATATGGAACAGGGAAAAAGTATGCTTTTAAATAAAGAATGTAGTCCATGTATTTCAAATTTTACTGTCTGGAAATATCAGTTTTACTTTTATTAAATGTGAAGCAAGCAGTGTTGCTTAGCTCCATTCCAGCTGCCGTCCATCACGCCACCTTTTTGATTCGTATCTGCATTTTCATCCTGGAGGAAGAAAAACAAGGCATGGATTACAGCACAGGGCACGCGTTTATTCGACCAGCTGATTGATGAATTGCACTTTTAAATGAAGCTGTTTTGATTATGTGAGCATACTGGGTCAGTACTGTTACTGCATCAGTTCTGTCACTGGAGGTTTAATTCTACAGCATGGACCCATGTCTTCCTTTACTCTTTTCAGTGTAGATTTTGTTGTTGTTGTTGTTTTGAAATTCTTGCTACCCTTCTTATTTATTTTATTGTTATAATAATAATAATAATAATAATAATAATAATAATCATCATCATCATCATCGTTATCATCACTCCACTGAGTTTTGTGTACCACTTCCTTTAATGGCTTGCCAGTAACTTTCCAATTATCTCCATCTCACGGAGGACTCTGTGTAGCGGGGCTGTATATTTGCCGTATAAATGAGTCATCGTTACTGTCCTGGGTTACATGAATTGTGCATTTTGACAGTCCGAAATTACCGCTCGTTTTTTCCGTCAAGTAACGTGAATGAACAAGTTACAAGAAGAGACCACCTATATAAGACAGCATCAATTAAAATATCCCGTGCAAAGCAAAATTTGCATACGGTGTGCTTCCAGACGACTGCGCTCGCAAGCTGCATACTGTTTGTATGTAGTCGGATGTTGTTCAGCACACTGCCCTCTGCAGGGGGAAGTGCAGAAAAGTAGACCTGTATACTCCGCTCTCCTGACTTCGCGGCTCATTCTCTAGAAGATGGCGGACTGCGCTTCATTGCTAGATGAGGAACTCTCTTCCTTTGTCTTCAATTACCTAACAGAAAATTCTGGGAGCCAGGTAAGCAATGTTCGGATTGTACGTGTGCAGAACCAGGGTTACTTTGCTCAGCCATCGTCTTTGCATGTTATGGCCAGAAGCGTAATTTAATCGTGGACATGTATGACAGTCGGTGTCTCAGTGAGAGCTGTGTTGCCGGTATCTCTAAGCCTTGACATCTGTGCTTCACGTGGAGACGTAGGAAATGTGAGTTGATGTGAATTTGGACTCTTAACGTGTACTTATGAAGTTAAGAATAAACGAATCAGCCGATATGTGACTGACAATCCATGTAATTTGTAATATGTGTGTTTCGAAACCCCAAATTTTTAATCTACTTACACGGAAAGCTGCATTAAAAACTTATGCAAGTTGGCTACATGGGTTATGCATTCTTATAGATTTCTGAATCTTCAGACACGTGGGTGCTTGGTGGCTAATCTCTCAGGAACTTATCGAACGTTAGCATTTGACACACGAGCTAACACATCAGCCTCTGCTTATTTTGATGATGCTGACTTGTTGATGAATTATGAAATGTCATATCAGCTCGTATCAGTCATGATTAATACGTAGGCCTGTGTGTACAGATGCGATATTTATTTAAACGTTCTTTCATGTTCACACTACATATAAACACATATAATATGGCTCAAACAAAATTATAAAGTCATTAAACATGCTATTGCTGTTTCGGAGATACGCAGTGAGGCTATACTGTTCGGAAGTTCAACGCGACAACAATTCGTGTACATTGTTTTTTTTTTTTTTTTTTTTTTTTTGAGGGGGGTGGTGGGGGGGGGGGGGGGGTGCTCGCATACCTATTTTACGGTTTGAGAATTTTGATGATGAAATGTTTTGTGCTGCTACCTGCCATCGTTACGAAAGAAACAGTGATTGTGTTTTCGTAACAGTTTGCGTAACCAGCCACCGACTGTTACAAAACCTTGAGTTGAGTTCATATAACTCTTCAGTGTAACATTACTCTGCCGGATGGCATACAGCCAATTATGTAGTCATGAACAAAGTCTTTGGTTTTGCCGTTTCTATTGGAAATGCTGTCTGTCTGAAAATTATTTCTTTTATATTATCCTGTCCGCATTGATCTTTTTCATCACGTAGGTAGTTTTCTGGGCATTAAGTTTACAGTGTATTGGCTGCTTATTCCAGAAACGAGATGAAATGCTACGTTGGTTTAGTCGACGTGTAATTGGTGATATTGTAGTGGAGAAATGCAAAGCTGTAATATAATTTATTTTAGTTCAGCCTATCTCTTTGGTTTGTCAAACTGTGTTAGACTGTGTGGCAATTTAATGACGTTACCGAAGTTGATTGTCGTCCTCAAATGTCTTGACGCTGTGTAGATTCGAAGGAGCTCAGCTACTCATGATTCCACTCACACGCTGGCATGATGTGCACCGCATGCTAAATGTCTGAAAGTTATTAATAATCACCGTGTTCTGTACTCTCTGAAGAATCACTTTGCGAATTTCAGAAATTATTAACATTAAACAACATTGTTGTTGTTGTTGCATTTATGCATCTTTAGCATTATACATATTTTTCAGCATTAAAATCGTCTCTAAACAAGTTAGTGACATCGTCAGTACTGACCATTAGTTAAAAATAACCTGTAAAACTTAAAATATTAAATATTTTGTAACATTCGGTTTGCAACTGAAGCAAGTCGTAGGTCATGGCAATCTATGTGAGTAAACGCAGTGTAGTGTATAAACTAAGTTAACGTTGCTGTATTTTTGCACAGAGACGGTTTAAAGTTAAGCCGGCCGTCTGCCCAGTGAAATAGTACTCTATCCTCGTGACCAGTGTATTACAGGAGACGCAGAGTCTGCAGTCATGTGCTCCCTGCTGTAGTAGTAGGGAAAGGAGGCGGCTCCGATGACGCGCAAGGACGACAGCAGCTCGATCCTTCGCAGCGCATGTGACTGCTGCCTGTGCGCGTTCCCGCCAGCTGAAATCACGACTGCATGTTGCATGATACGCTCCAGTCCTGTCCGGTCACAAACGTCCGAGGATCAGTCGTTGCCGTCTTATATGAGCCACCGCTACGCTAAAGGGAGAATCGCCTGACCTAGAATTCGCCTGGCTCAGGTCCAATATGCGGTGTAGGCTAATATCTGAGGATTTGTAGTGGTCCTCGTAGTTTGCCCCAATTCTTCAGTGCGTGACAGCAACTGATAGTTTTATGTACATCAGTTTCCCTTTTCTTTTTCTAAAATTTGTAAATTTTACTTATATTATTAAGTTGAAGTAAAGAGCGGCCATTTCTGTGTTTTAAACATGAATACTCCATGGAACAGACAGAAATACTGTCACTGGAAATCACACTTTTGCTGTCAGTGTTATTTTTAAGTAAGATAATGCCTGCAGGCCGCTGTCCCAGTGCCTGCGATCGAGGCGGTCCTGGTTACAGCCTTACAGCTGGCTCAGTGCTTGAATCCGCGGTTGGTCCTATCAGTTTGCATACGGAAGTCTTTGGTTTCCAAATTTAGAGTCCGGCTTGGAAACAATATGCCTGCACTGGATGCCCAAGGCTTGTGTAAGTCCTGAGTGACATTAGAGTGAGAGAAGGGGAGAGGGAAGCAGAAGGACAGACTGACTGACTGACAGAGAGAAGAGAGACAGACAGGCAGGCAGAGAGAGGCTGAGAGGCAGAGACACACAGAGATGGAGACACAGTGTATGAGAGAGAAGGGGTCGTCATGACGGGAGGCGCTGCAGTGCTATGTGTTCTGTTTTGGTGATATAGGCTGAGTCACCTGTCTCTGAGTGCAGTGCTCAGTGCTCTGTGCTCAGAGCTTTGCAATGTGTGTTCAGTGTTCAGTGTTCAGCACTCGGGCAGAAGCATGCAGTCCACAGTGTTGCCTTCCCCACCGCGCTGTCCCCTGATGATCCTCATTCGTTCAGGCTTGGGGTGTCCTATCGAGTGGGGTGGGGTCCTCTATCTGAGCTGCTCTAGTTCTGCTCTTTGATTTGTGACCTGTGTTTTTATATAATCACTATGCACACGGTTTGACACCCCATATAGGGACAGCTGGGCTTGCATCTAAATGAGATATTGCTACCTCAACTTCCACATCAAAACTAGTGCTTCACCATAGAGCAAGTACATGCTTTAACACTGAGCAGGAGGGGCTAGTGAGTGAACCTACAGGATATCCTCTTATACTGCAAGACAGACTGGTGTGAATGGGTGTTATTCTGCTTTCTGGCATTTAAGTGCTATGTCTGTAAGTTGCAGGCAGGATGGGCTGAGTGCTGCAGTGAGCCTAGCTGATGAACATGAAGCACATTTCAGCAACAATCAAGTAATCAGGCCCGTTTTTCACAGAGTCACCCCAGGTCTGATCTCAGTCTAACTCATACTCTTCCTGTTGTGTCAGCTCTAATTTCCCAGCTCAGTGCCCATATTCCTTAAGTGTCTCCCTAGGAGTGCTGACTTAGGATCAGTTTTGCCTCTGTAACCCATAATGGATGAGGTTAGTGTATGGCCAGTGGAAACCTGATCCTAGGTCAGCACTGCCACTCTGAGGTTCTGTATGAATACAGGCCCTGATCTGGAGTCAGTTAAGCTTTTGAGCTGATAATGAATAAGGTGAGGATATGAACAGCAGAAACCTGATGCTAGGTCAGCACTGCTACTATTGAGATATTTTGCAAAATGAGACTTGAGGCTGAAGCTGCAGCGTCTCGGTGATCTGTGCCTCCTTCCTGAGCTAATAGCTGCTGTGATTCCTGAAATGCCTGGTTCCTTTTTTTCCCAAAAAGCTGTCGTGATCTTGCATCCGGCCCTGAGGCCTGTCCCCCAGAGGATCATGGGGAGGCGTGTGGAGTCAGTCACAGAACAGCGCGTACTTCCTCCACCACGGCGACCGAATATGAAGCGCGCAGAGCCAGTTATCAATAATTAATGCAGAGTGATCCATCATAAGGTTTTCTCAGGTCGCGCGGCTGACGCTGAAGGTTAGCAGTTAGCCTGTTAAGAGTCTGTGAGCTGGGGTTAAAACACAGCCAAACACACTGCTAATATCGGCCCGGCTCTGCCGAATTGTAGAGGCCCTGGTTTGATTAAGCTCATTGTGACCTGGATAGGGAGATTGGCGTCCTTAGTGTACCTGCACCTTCCCAGAGAGTCTCAGCAGATTCCCGTTTGTGTGCTTTGGCTGGCCGCGGCGCTAATGAAATTGTAACACTGCCATTCACTCAATGTGTAGCCAAATGACCCACATGAGTGATGCGAATAGAATGTCCTTCATTAGGCACTTCCTGTATTATCTGCTTCTTTTGAAGCGGTCATGTGACCCTTTCTCATGTCAGTATCCATAAGCAACCCTTTCACTGTCTGCACATTAATGAGGTGACTTAAAGACTGTCCAGCCTAATGCAGGTCTTGTGGTCAGTACTTAGGATATTATGTTTATTATTTGTAGCAGTGTGTCGGAATAAGGTCACATATAGGGCACTGTCTCAGAGGTGTTTGATACATCCAGCTTTTACAGAATATCTTATTCAAATAATTTTTGCAAAAACACTGCATTATCTGTAAAAACAAACAGTGGCAGTGCAAATACAGAACCAAGAGGAGAATTTCGTTATCATTGTGGTTTGGAAAAAAAAAATTGTGAAAGAAACCAGTGGGGCACATTTCTGATGTGGCAAAAAAAGAAACAGCTACGAAATGAAAACACAAACACTCAGGTTATGGCATCACCAACGGCAGCCGGCCCGACTGTGGCGATCACCAGGTTGCCGTGGGATACGGCACAGCCAGCTGGTCATCATGACCAAACCTGTGCTGCCTGGTTGAGTAGGCCCATGCCCTGCAAAACAAAGGAAAATGAGACTGCAGGACTCCCATCCCATTCCACCAATCACCTGCTTTGGCATTAGCTTAAATGCATGCTGGGAAAATTGCCTGATACCGTTCGGCTTCATTTCCTCTCTGTGCTTCAGCTTAATCTTATGCACAGCAAAGATAAATGCTTTGGAGGTTTTTCCTCCTCCTTGAATACGAAAACAAAAAACCACTGTTTGATTACGGTAGAAGTGGTTGATGTTCAAACGGTTGGTTTTCTGATTCATTGTTCACTTTACATGGAGTGCTGTGTCTTTCCTTACTGTATTTTTCCTGCTGTCGTGTAAAATAAGAGATTTTTAGTTTACCTGGAGCCATGTCAGTTTAATTACGCTGAAGAGCAATAATGTATGGAAATGAAATGCATTGAAACATGTTTGAAATAAAGTATATTATCAAGATCAGAATAATATATTGCGTTACAATATATGGGCATTGAAATATTAGTATTATATAATGTATGCTGCTGGGAAATATATTTATAGTTATATTTTCCGAAAGGGCAGGAGCAGGCATGGGCTCCTAAAGCAGGCTTGAAAGCAGTCTGCGTGGTGCAGACAGTATTTACAGGCGTCTGTACTTTGAGCTTCTTGTTTCCTTCCTCACTGATTCAGTGCAGAAGCGTTATTGGAGATGATGGGAGACAATTTTGGCCGCATGATCTAAAGAGACGAGCCCTGCGGACACACACACACACGCAGTCTCCTCCCCTGGACGAGGGGTTCTGCTCTGGGCGGGAGGGTGTCCAGCCCTGCATCAGATCAGCTGCCTGGATGGATGTAAACGTTTTCAAACAAACCACACAGCAGGGCCCAAAGACTTGCATAATCAAATTCAAGCCGGCTGCTATCACAGCTCTGGAAGTGCATGCGTGCATTTGTGTGTGTGTGTGTGTGTGTGTATACATGTGGGTGTGTGTGTGTGTGTACATGTGTGTGTGTACATGTGGGTGTGTGTGTGTGGGTGTGTGTGTGTGTGTGTGTGTGTGTGTACATATGGGTGTGTGCGTGTGTACGTGTGTGTGTACGTGTGTGTATATGTGTGTGTGTGTATGTATGGGTGTGTATGTGTTAATGTGTGTATGCGTGTAGGGGGTTGTATTAGATTAACTTCTCCAGTTTAAACAGGCAGCTGGCCTGGGCTGTGGTCTCTGTGATGCCCGTCTCATGTGCGTTCAGCAGGGTGAGTCAGGGGTGCGTATGGCAGTTAGGCAGAGACGAAGCAGATAACCTTTTAGATGGCAAACAGCTTTGTCTGTTACAGCAGGGGCAGGGTGCAGGGACAGGGTGCAGGGACAGGGTGCAGGGACAGGGTGCAGGGGCAGGGTGCAGGGGCAGGGTGCAGGGACAGGGTGCAGGGGCAGGGGCAGGGTGCAGGGGCAGGGGCAGGGGGCAGGGGCAGGGTGCAGGGGCAGGGTGCAGGGTGGGGCCCCCTGGCAGGAGGAGTGGGTTTAGGGGGCCTGGGGGGGGTCAGGTGGGACAGGAGCGTGACTCCTAGCACTGACAGGCCAGTGTCATCGACCCCAGAACAGCAGGAGCTCCACCATGCTGCAGCACATCTACAGCTGATCCAGGATCGACTTTGCCTTTTAGCACACAGTTATAAGGCTAACATAATGACATGAGAAAACTGATGCTGGATGGGGCTGCCGTCACGGAAGGGCGCCTGGTGACTGGCCGGTGTCTGAAGCTGTAGCATGTGTCAGGCGGTGTAGCATGATCGCTAGAGAGCTGAGCTGGAAGGCAGGAGTCGCTGACGTACCCTCGAGCAGGTGCTCCACCTGTAGAGCGTCCGTAAACATCAAGCAATATGGAGAGACCGCGTGTGAATAATGGAAGCTGTGCAGAGGTGCGCTGGATGAGAGCGTATGGTGAATGTGCAGGTCGGTCCTGAACTGATGAAAAGCCTCAGGTTTGGTTGTGGAGGATCCTTAAAGTTCATACTGGGTGAGGTCAGGTAAGGATACACAGCGGTATGTAAAATAGATCAGCAGTACTGCTCCAAGACGCAAGCCGAGGTGTGCTCCTGCTTCAGGTGAGCAGTGCCCAGTCGCCATGAGCACCAGCCTTTGCGCAGGTAAATGACCTGCCCACGGGTGCCTCCTTCCTCTGAGACAGACCTCACCTTTCCTCATTTGCATTATTGCTGTAAGCCCATGCTAAGCTAAGCTGCTGTCCTAGTCTTGGCGGCAGCACCAGGGGAGGGCAAGCAGAGACTGGCAGAGGAAGGGCGCTGTCTTAGGCTGCTACAGTCTGATCTACCTCGTCAAATCCTGCGGTTCTCTCCAGAGCTGCAGGCGCTGGGGCAGGTGTGAATTTTCTCACTCTCTCCCACCTATCTGCCTAAACCTCAAAGGCAGCAACATTCTCTTTTGCTTTTGTACATAAGCCCATAACATAAGTACGGTGCCAGCCATGCATGCCCGAATCGGTGAGCTTACTTACCGCTGGCTGCAGGACCGGCTACGTGGCCAGAGCGAGCGAATCTGCCACCCGCCCATGGCCCTGCGTCGTTTGCCCGAAGGACGGCATGCGCTCATCGTGTGCCCTGCACTCTTCATAGACAGTTGTGAAAATAGCTCAAGGAGGTTGCCAAGATGCGCCTCCTTGAAAGTGATCAGCCCTGACACACGGATACAAAGCCCTGGCTGGCACCGCGTGAACCCCAACAAGCAATCCACTCCTTATTTTTAGCACCTTCCCTTCCATTTCTGCTAGGAAAAGAAGACTTGTGCATTATAAAAATAGCTCTGAGGAGCATTGCATCATGGGATGTTTGGCTTTGTCAGTTAATTCTTTGCAACCTCACTGACTGATTACTTAATTCTATCGTCTCATTCTCACACATGAAATGTATAAACTAAAAGCTGTGCTGTTTCCCGGGGCAGGTTTTTTTTGCTAAGTGATAACATCTTGACTCCTGATTATTGTGTGTGGTCAGCACCTCTGACATTTTGCCCTTAGCTGAGCTGTGCATGGAAATGCATTCAGGAAATGAACCCAGTGAGGTTAAGTGGGGTTCACCTCCACCCAGTGCCTTTTAGTAAAATGGAACATGCATTTATACAATATGGAAATAATGAAAAGAAAATCTGGAAATATGCTGATTTTTTTTTTTTTTTTTTCAAAAATAAAGGTTTTCCATGAATGCTATCTTTGCATTGCACTTGTCTTTATGAGTTTATGACAGAGGCAAACTGGATCATACCACTGTACACTCCACACTGCAGTGTTCCTTGAGTTTCACAATCGGGACCTTTTGCCACACTGCCAGTCCGTTGAAATGATCTGTGATCGTGTGAGTCAACATCAAACCTAACCCACAGCAAATTGCTTGGAACAATTGAAACAAACGAGACAGGGCAAACAATGAGTGAAAGCGTTTCAAGAGACAAAAGAATGGCGTTGCAGGAGAGCGGAGAACACAGGAGGCTGGAAGGTGTGGCCCCGGCCAGTAGAGACGGAGTCGTAAACAGTGGTTGCAGGGCTTGTTAAGAGTGCAAGCTGCTGCCTGTGTACCTGTGTGAAACTTTTCCATTCGCTTCCCAAGGGGAGCCGGGCTGAGGGGCTCGGGGAGGTGTTAACCAAATCTAGAGGGAGCAGCTCCACCTACGACGAGCACAACAGTTCCGCCCATGCCACCATGTCAGCGACAGGTCAGGGAAGCTGCCGGAGCCCTGGGGGGGGGGGGGGGGGTGTGTCGTTCTTTCTGGGTGACTCCCTGGACCTCCCCCCCTTCTCTCAGTGAGAGAACCTGTAAATTTCCATGAACTTGCTGTTGCCTGGCATGGGAACAGCAGTGTAACAGGTGAATAGAGTCCTGCTCCTAAACCACCCGAAACACCAGTGTGTCTCTCTGTCATCCACACTCTGTATGTCTGTTTGTCTCTCTCATCATCTCTCTCTCTCCCTCTCTGTCCCTGTCCCTCTTCCCTCCTCACTCTCATCTCTGTCTGTTTGTCTCACCCCCTCATCCTCATGCTCTGTGTCCCTCTCTGTCTCTCTCTCTCTCCACCCCCCACTCCCCACCCCCTGCACCAGCTTGCCTGTGACCTACTTTAGCGGTGAACTTTTGGCTTGGCAGGCTTATCCACCGATAGCGTGACTGTGGAACGGGAGCTTGTCGCTCTCTAACCCAGCCTCAGCTAGCTCCACTCACATGTCACTGCTGCCTCCAGCCTCCAGCCTCTAGTGTGACCCCCGCGCTCCTTTCACCCCATGTAGTGCCACCCCACCCCTCACCATCACAACGCCCCGTCACAGGCTGTAGACATCGAGTAGCCCGCACTTTACCCTCTCTCCCCAGCCGGCCACCCACTCTGTCCCACAGACCAGGGCGCTGTTCATATATTCTACATTTTGCGCAATAGATGTTGCATTACAGCAACTCAGGAGCTGTTGGAGGATGAAGAAATCGACCAGTAGAGACTTGCCTGTTGCACAGTTTTCAAACACATACCCACACCCCTGACTGCCTAAGTTCTCCCCCTTAGTAAGCTCTTTCAGTAGGTATGCTAGAATGAGGTGTGTCATGATGCGAAGGAGGAAGTGAATGGGGCCTACTCCCTCAAGCAAAAATATTTCCTCTAGTGGACAATTTCGTAATTTTCACTTGAAATGAGTCACATAGATCAGGAAGGGATTTTTCAGACAGGGAAAACCCCTCTAGTTTTCCAGAAAGCAAACATTTCTAGATTGAAAGGGAATCTTATATTTCCGATATTTGAGTCCAGTGCCTGGAGTCAGAGTCAGAGATGGTCACCATGGACCACCACCCGTCACTGGAAAGTTCCACTGGTTAAAAATATGGTGGTGAGAGTGAGGACTGTCCTGACCGGCTGCAGTACCGTTGCCCATATAAAGCCATAGATGTTCCCTGTCCTGCAGAGTTTTCCTTAAATAGGACTCCTCTCTGCCGCTCAGACTCTCTGCAGCTTGACTCCTAACCTAATGCAGCACTACAGAATCGAGTGGGGCTCATCTGTGACAGTAAGACGTCTTGTTCCCTTGTTCTGCGCACCCCAGGATGATTCCTGTCCCTGCCATGTGTGCCTAATAGGCAGAGACAGAATTTTATCCCATTGCAGGAGAATGATCCGGAGTTCGGCCGACCCCCCCCCCCCCCCCCAAGCAGACCCAGGGTTTCTGCACGTTACGCCGAATGTTTAATACGTCTGTCCTTCAGCAGCCTTCTGCATGTGGTCCCTCAGCACTCTGTGTACCTGCTGCATTGTATGGCTGCACCGATGCAGTGCTGGTGTGCCGTGTGACCTTATTCTCAGGCTCTGCTGAAAAAAAGGAACCTCTGCTGAGATTTCTGAACAAAAGAGAACAATCTGGACTGACTGGACAGACTCCTTCATTTGCATGCTCCGTGCGGCTGGATCGTTTAATAAATTAGCCGGACGTCCATCCTGACATGGGCAGCACGGGTGCTCGGGGGGTACTCTTCTGACGACAGCAGACAGTAGACAGCCCAGATTTAAGGCTCGGCCCAGACTGTATGCTTCCCTAGAGGAGGAGTGCTGGTTTATTCCGTCTCCTTATAAATGGAGTCCCTTGTTTAGTTTCCTCGATAGAAGATTCAGTTTATTGCCACAAAAAGAAGGAGGGATGATTCTAAAGGTTGAATGTGAAAGGCCCTCTCACACACACACACACACACACACACACGCACACACAGCTATTAGCTGGAGCTGTCTGATGGATTATCCCAGTTTATTCATCATGTGTCTAGTGAAAGTGTCAGAGGAGCCGTCTCTTTGGGCGAATCCAGAGATGAGAAGCACAAACACGGGTGCAGGGAGTAAAGATGGTGGTTTGTGCTACTCCTGATGGCTTATTGATTTCTCTGAAGATATTTGTCTCCAGGTGCTTTCAGGGAATGGAAAACGTCTCGCCTTCAGGCGCTCTGTCCTTGCGGTTCAGGAAAAGGCTGTGTTGTCGGCTTGGAGTGTGACTGCTCTGCTGTTACCCGTCTGCGTCTGTCGCCATATTAGCTTTTTGGCATCGCGATGAAGGAACAATAGAACATCAAGAATAATGATGAGAACAGGCCACTCAGTCTGTCTGAGCGCAGGCCACTCAGTCTGTCTGAGCACAGGCCACTCAGTCTGTCTGAGCACAGGCCACTCAGTCTGTCTGAGAACAGGCCACTCAGTTTGAGCACAGGCCACTCAGTCGGTCTGAGCGCAGGCCACTCAGTTTGAGCACAGGCCACTCAGTCTGAGCGCAGGCCACTCAGTCTGAGCACAGGCCACTCAGTCTGTCTGAGCACAGGCCACTCAGTCTGTTTGAGCGCAGGCCACTCAGTCTGTCTGAGAACAGGCCACTCAGTCTGTCTGAGCGCAGGCCACTCAGTCTGTCTGAGCGCAGGCCACTCAGTCTGAGCGCAGGCCACTCAGTTTGAGCGCAGGCCACTCAGTCTGAGCGCAGGCCACTCAGTCTGTCTGAGAACAGGCCACTCAGTCTGTCTGAGAACAGGTCACTCAGTCTGTCTGAGCGCAGGCCACTCAGTTTGTCTGAGCGCAGGCCACTCAGTCTGTCTGAGAACAGGCCACTCAGTCTGTCTGAGCGCAGGCCACTCAGTCTGTCTGAGCGCAGGCCACTCAGTCTGTCTGAGCGCAGGCCACTCAGTCTGTCTGAGCACAGGCCACTCAGTCTGTCTAGGCTTGTCATTTACCAGCAGTCCTGAGAGTATCCAGTACTGCACCAAGCGTGGACTTGAGCACTCTAAGGGTCCCTGCTACTGGCATGCTCTGCCAAGATGTTCTTGACTCTCAGAGCCCACGAGCCTGTAGCCCATGAGTGCCGTATGATCTGTGTCACATTTGAGCCTCTCTGTGTCAGTGACTGGATGAGGCTTCTGCAAAGCTTAAAGAAAGGAAGAAGGAAGAGGGAGAAAAAACCCAACACATCTGCAGAAAAGTCGTTTTTGGGTTCATCGTCCCTCTTCCCATCCTGGTCCCAGCTGTGGGAACTGCATGAGCTGGCCTGAGTTCACGCTCTGAGTTCGCGCTCCGCTAGAACTCAAAGAGAGACCGCGCGGGGAGGCGTGGAGTTCCCCACCACCCTAAAACATCGGTCAAGCTGTGTTTGGGAAATAAGAGTCTGGCAACCAGCCAGCCTGATGGGAGTCAGAAGGTCCTGCTGCATGTTGTGGACACTTGTTTGCCCTTTATATTGCCAGGCCGCTCACAGTGGGCCTCCCTGATTTATGATGCTGGGCCGTGCCTGCTTAGAGGCCGAGGCATGATGAGGCCGCCCTGTTGTCCTCTCATGTGGAGAATATGGTCAGGATGGGTGAGCGGCACCACAACAACGCTGTGTGCTGATCTGGCAGTGACCCCCTTTTTTTGGGGAGGGAGGGGGTGGCTCTCTTTCGGTGGAGGATCATTGGGATGGGAAAGAGACATGTGGGGGGGGGGGGGGGGGGGGGGGCAGAGGCTCAGGGGTTTGTGTGAAAGGCTGACCAGAGGAGGGATTGCTGGGGACCTGTGCAGCAGAAAAGCTTTTTTTGTGTGCAGAACATTCTAGTAGTATATGCATTGAGGGCTGCCGAGTATCCACAGACAGAGGACTACACCGACTGCTGGAAGTACAACCCACATCTGTAGTGTAATGGAGGAGAAATCATGAGGAAATACCTGATACAAATGTTGAGATAGCAAGGGTCCGTTTTGTATTTTTGTATTTATGTATTGAACCCTTATTTACCTAGGACAATGTCTGCCTATTGATGATCTCTTTTACAAGAGAGACCCAGCAGTCTACCCTACTGCAGACTGGTTTAACTTTTGCGACACTAAAATAGGTCGCGCAAACTTTTTCTATGTCCTCTCCATGAACCAGCAGCAGCAGGAAATGCAGTGGATTTTGAGAAATGGTTATGTGAGAAAAAAATAGAAGGGGTGGAAGGATGAGTAAGCCATCTTGTTTCCCTATCAGCCGTTCATTCGCTCTCTTTCTCTCTTACATAAGCGCATCCCACACCTCCGCTCGAAACACCCACAGGATCGCACCGCGACATAAACCCTCGAGCGGCCCCTCCCATGGTTACCCACGCTCTTCCCCAAATACCCGATAACCAGCTCTACCGTGAGCACACAGCAGAACATCCACAGGTATTTGTACAACTGCTGAGGGTTATTTTTTCATTCCTCCTCATTAATATATAACCTGCTATCCGCAGTGGGTCCCTTAATGGAAGCCACAAGCGTTCTGTCTGTTGCGTCAGCCTGCTGAAGAATCAGGACTGCAGACAGTGTTCTCATGGTTCCTGTTTTTTTGAGCCTGGGGTAGCTATCTTACCTGACTCCTACCTGCAGCCAGCCCTGGACCTCCCCTTGATCACTCCAACCTGCTGGCATCGTCGCAGCTGTAGAGTAACTCGACTGTCCTTGGTAACTACGCCCAGATTTCTGGTCACCTAGCCTCACTTTTTCAGGCTCATTAAATTCCCACTCTAACTTGCTAGGGTCATGCCATGGTCCCGCCCTGTTCCTGAGGAAACCCACTCACAGATTGATTCTTCTAGCCCCAAAATCGGCTCACACCAATCAGAATGCAGGAAGCTCCATGCTGGAAAAAAGAAAAAAAAAGAAAAATATCACTGACAGTGTAACAAGAAAGTAGGCATTGAGACTACTGGTCACCCAAATAGTGGTATCAGAGCAGGTATTGGGTGGATCTGCCACCCTTCTCATGACCCCCCCCCCCCCCAACAACCGTGTGACTTTCACAACTCTGAACTACTTGCCTGTGCTCTTATCTCCCACTGCGCAGTGAAAAAGAGCACACGCTGTATTACACAAGGTACAGACGCGGCTGATGGTAGCTCAGAGAGGTGTTTTTAACCCTCAGCCTATACACTGGGAGATAAAAACCATCAGCAGTATCTGTTCGCTTTACCTCTATGAAGCGGGATACATTGTGCCTTATACTAGTTTGAGAAAGGAAGCTTTTTTTGATGCAGTGACTATGAAGAATAAGAGATATATTTATTTTTCATTCCTCTGTGTTTTCTAGACAGCCATGTAATAATGATAGTTTTCTAGCCTCCTGACTGGCGGTAAACAAACTGGGAGAACATGTTTGGGACTGTAGAAACAGCATGTTATTTCCCTCCAACCTTCATTATATGGTAAACGTTGTTGTCTGTAGGAAGGTACTGTTACTCTGAATATTGATTTTTAGCCCTCTCCCAAGCTTTGCAGAGTCTTTTCTGGTCATTTGAGATTTGAAAGTTGTTTAATGTGAAAAGGTTAAAACCTGTTGAGGAAAGTGGCTGTGTGTTATGACCACAGTGTGCCGTGCAGAACCCATTTAGAGGGAGTATGGAGCACTCCTGTATTAGCTGAAATCTATAACAGCAACTGCTGCATTGTGCTTGAGGTTTTCACAGCTACCAAAACGTTAACACTGTGGCTGTGGTTGAGGTGAGTGTTCACACATAAGCTGCATCCATGCACTCTGCTGGAGTTATCTGCTTCCACTGAAGCTCATGATAAATTGAAATAAGGTTTGAGGTGCTTAACTCAGCCATTATTTTAAGTTTACACTCTGCTGAATAGAAGGAGCTTTTAGCATCTTAAGATAAGATTACAGTCTATAGCCAAAGGGAAATAATCAAACTCTCACTCTAGGGTTGACGTCACACACTTCCATTGATGATCACGTGCTAACTAACGTTTCGTGCTAACTCATGCTAACATTGACATTACTTTGGCTGCTAACTGGGCTTGTACACTGTTGGTGTTACTCTGAATGGTAACTCTGCTATGTGTGCGCGCCATTGATTCTGTGCTGGACAGCTCCCATTCACGGGTTAGGGTTTCCATTCTGCCCCGAGGCACCCATGGATTGACCCAACATGTGGAGGCTTTTCTGAGCCTCCCGCCTCATTGATCAACGTTAGGCACCCAACTGGCTTAGTCTAACAGCAGTCTGCATGATGCGTCCACCCAGATGAGAGAGAGATATATGAGGATAGAGAAGAGGAGAGAGAGAGATGGGGGAATATAGGATTTACTGGGTGGCACGTGGTTAGAAATGCAAGGCCATTCAGCGGGGATGGACTGGCTGTGGGGGGGTCTGCTGTGCTTTCACAGCTGTGTGTTGTTCACTGCGCCTCTGCAAACAGGCTTTCAGAGCAACTGGGGGCTTCTGTCAGATCAAAGGGTGGAGATGGGGGGGTGGAGAGGTCCAGCTCAAACCTGACCATTGGAGATTCACTGCAGAGTTTGTGGAAAAAAGGCGGTTTGATGCGGCTCTCTGGGTTTTTAGGGGACTGAGAAAGAGAGAGAGATGGCGCAATGAAAAGCGACCACACAAGTGTATGTTCCTCAGTTCACTGTCCGGGTCAGCTGATTCACTGGACTCAACAATTTCCCTCTTTCTGGCGGTACTTCTGTCAGATAGACAGGACTCTCACTTCCTCTTTGATTGGCGAGTAAATGAATGCTGGCTCTAATTTGTCTCACTCTTCATTTGCCTCTAATCCTTACAGTATCTGCAGTTTTGTTTTGTGGATGTGAATGATATTAACATGTGTGAGACAGGCAGGTGGTGGGATGGAGACCTGCGTGTGTGTGACAGGACCACGGTCGCCGTGATTGAAGGGGGCAAGGCCAGGTGTTTGTGGGTACGCTCAAAGGAAGATGCCTTTTGATCAAACACCTGTGATTTTCAAAGAGCCGCCATCCTGTCTGATAAGAATGGGCTCCTCTTTTATAAAAAATAAATAAATAAAAACAAATTGAGTAGCACATCCGATTCCGACTGGTAGCCGGCATTACACAGTGCACAATGTTGTCAGTGTCTTCAAAGAGCCATGTGCCTGTGTTCTGCATGTTTGAGTTGGATACATGAATGAAAATCTTGCATCATCAGTTCTATACTGTCAATATGTCATGGCTCTGACAGATAAAGCTAATACAAAACACTGTAGGACTACAAAAGTAAAGCAAAAATACTAGCTGGTAGCGCTTGTAAGTGGCACTAAACAGTTTTTTTTTCTCATTTCCTGTAAAGTAGCCTTATTTGGAGAGACATGTTTTTGTAAACGATGCAGTGTTGCTTTCATTTTTCTACAGGAAATCCCATCATGAGTAAGAGGCTATGGTTCCAAACCAAGACTACCGTGTGATCTGTGTGTTGGGTTGAGGGTCGACCTAGCTCAAGTATACGCAGGAGTAAATAGTACACAGACACACAGACAGAGCTGCTTGGTCAGAGATAGAGGAACTGGGCCGAGCAGCTGCTTGCGCTGCTTCACCGCTGCCTGTGTGAGCAGGCCTTCAGCCCAAATATGGCTTTGGTGTTCTGCAGACGCCTGCGTCACGTGCGGGCCAGCTCTGCCTCGGCTCCCTGGCTCTGGCTTTCATCGCCACGGGAACAGAGTGCGAGCCCCAACCCCTTCCCCCCAGCGTGTTAGAAACATCGGACAGTCGCCACCAAAGGTTCGATTATGACTAGCAGAATAGAGCTGTGTTTGTATCTTCTGGTTTGTGCAGGTTGTTTGTTGTTGTTAAGTTATTGTCGCAGGGGAGTTTCACAGTCTGTAGTGACAACCGCCCGCGCACCCCCCCCCCCCCCCCCCCGCCCCCTGTAAAAGCTAGCATGCTTCTGGCTCGGGTAATTAAATGGTCGAAGTGTCTCAAAAGCTGATCTTTTTTTAGCCTCATGCTGAACCCCTGCTGACCCTGCATTCGTTATCAATTAAAGAGGAAGGGAGGGTCGCATTAACAAAATGGGTTTGTCGCCCAGTTTTTGTTTCCAGATGACTTTGTCTCTAAATGTTGTAGGAGATACTGACCCCCAAAACACTGTGGATATGTATGTAAGCAAAGGCCATGTGACCGCAGCGTTTAGTGGGGCCAGCTTTACAGCAAGGGCTTGATCTTAAGCCACCTTACCCCCCCCCCCCCCACATTCTATTAATCCTGGCCTTTTGCACCTGCTGTTTTGACATTAACACCCCTCGCCCTTTTGCCCAGTTCACAGGGGTGCCCAAAATGGTGACCTGGACAGGACAGCTGAAAAAAGCTCCGACCTCATTGGAACTAGAGTGGATGGCCAGTGGGAGGCGTCTCCAGTCGCCCTACCTAGTGTCTCAAAGCATCTGCACGCACCGCTATAATTCTGAGATTTTGACCTCTTGACTTTTGTCCTCTGGCTTTGGAGCAGGTAGCTTGCAGTGATGATCTCTGCTAATTATAGTCAGGGATACAACCAACTTCAGTTCTGCTGTGAGCTTAGGTGTGTCTCTCTCTTTTGCTGGCTGAAACTCACTCCATTTCAGTGTTTTATAGGGTTGATTTTTGTCAGGCACACTGTATTCTGGGGGTGGGGGGGTTTTATTGTTGTCGTAACCACTACCACTACTACTACTCACAGTACATGTTTTGGCATCCCCTGTGTCAGGCTAGTTGTAGGCAGCACTGTAGCCACGTCGGACAGGAAGCCTTGAATGGCGCTAACGTGCTATTGCTAACCTAGCGTGTCAGTTAAGGTGAGCGTGGCAAAAAATAAGCTCCCTCCCTGCTTCCTCGGGAGAGTCGCAGCTGCAGAACGCTCTCCGTCTCTGCAGCAGGAAAAGCAGGGCACAGCCGAAGAACAGCAGACCCTGGAGACGGCCGGCAGGGGAAAGGGAATTAAAGAGCCTTGCTCTGCACAGGGAGACTCAGCCGTGTCATTTCCCCTGTCCTTATCACCCCACACA